>OX421492.1:33029893-33557393 GCA_949126835.1 Anisus vortex
AGGACGCAATAATAATAATAAAGAAGCGTCTGTAATGTATAAGATAAGTTAAGAAGATCTTTTTTCACAACAAGTCTACTTCTGTATATAGATTTAATAATCAACAAACTGGAAATTCCTTTCACAAAGATATGTTGTTGGAGATGGCAGCAGAAGGCGCAACACAGTCTCAGACAGAATAGTATAGGACTACAAACACCTGATCTTGAATTTTGGAATTAGCATTGTAGAGAAATTAGTTGTTATTAAATTTAATGAACTTTTCTTGTGTTGTCTTAGGAGAATCTTCAAATTTCTCTGCGCATGACCTTCTTTTAAGTGTATATGAAGTGTCAGATAAATTTGAAAGGTATAATGAAATTTTGTCTGTAAGCATGTGCAAATGTTCTTTCACAAAAATCATTACCGTAAAAATCATTTTCGTAATCCTTTTATCTGGTTAAATGTCATGTTCCTCAAACAAAGCAGATAAGTTCAGCTACATATACTGTAGACTGATAAAATATGCATTGACCTTCTTTTAAGTGTATATGAAGTGTCAGATAAATTTGAAAGGTATAATGAAATTTCGTCTGTAAGCATGTGCAAATGTTCTTTCACAAAAATCATTACCGTAAAAATCATTTTCGTAATCCTTTTATCTGGTTAAATGTCATGTTCCTCAAACAAAGCAGACAAGTTCAGCTACATATACTGTAGACTGATAAAATATGCATTTTCCGGTGGTCTTAGGTGACCCCCATGAAATGGTTCTTCGACCCCATTAAGATGAAACATATAATGTTGGTATATTATTAAAACCATATTCTTTTAATTTCTTGTTAAAAAATTCAATATGAGCGAACTCAATATTTAAAAAAATTAAAACAAATGCTTACTAAATCTAATCAAGGGAGATAATAGTCCTAGTTTGAAGTCTCTGGGGCAAAGATTTTATTAAACAATTTTTTTTTACTACACACTTTGCATTGAGAAAAATGAAATATTGTATATGCGTATACCAGTGCCGGTACTCAATTTGATAAAAATACGTAAAATGAACAATCAATTAATTTATATTTTTACATTATAAATGTAATTTTTTAAAACACCTTTTTAGCTACTAACTTGTTTTCATTAGCACGCATTTTCTTCAATTAATAGTAGCTATATATTATTAAGCAAAATATTCGATAATTTTTTTAAAGCCTTATATTTTAGGTTTGATAAATGAATTGAAAAGAGGAACAGTCTAGAGTCTAGACCAAGGATCGGGAACCCATGGCTCGTGAGCCAGATGTGGCTGTTTTGATGTCTGCATCTGGCTCGCAGACAAATGTTCGATTATTACATTTTTTTTAAAGACTTTTTGATCTACATAATACTTGCATAGCAATATTTCATTCTACAAATGAGCTAAAGTCTACTGCAGCTCAGCATCAGAAGAATTGAGACATAATTATTGTACTTTTAGTGTTGAAATTACACAAAAAGGACACATTTACTTGAATTTTTAATTTTAAACATAATGTATGGCTCTTACAGAATTACTTTCAAAATATGTGATGTCCATGGCTCTCTCAGACAAAACGGCGAGCGTGCCATACTTTATACGCAAAACGATTTTCAATGGCACGCATAAGACTCCTAAAAACAACTATTCCAGTATCTTCTTTAAGAAATAGAGTGCTAAAGCAAGGTGACTTTTAGGCTGTTGGCACGCTGAATGAATTAGAAATCCAACTTTGGTACACTATTATCAAAAGGTTTCCATTCTCTGGTCTAGACTAAAGAGTGTTGGTGCCAGGAAAAGTCCCTGTTTGGTCCCCGCTACACACTGGGGAGGGTTGTGAGGTGACACCATCGAAGAGTACAGTGCTGTACATGTTGTTTTGGAAAGCCTTAATAAGACCATCATAAATAAATGTTTTCCTATGGTCCTTGCCGACCCCCATGAAATGGTTGCTCGACCCCCAAAAGAGTCGCGACCCACATGTTGGGAACCACTGGACTAAGGGTGGCTAAGCTATATTAGTATTTGCAGGGCTTGGGATATTTATATTTCAACAACAAAAGAAAAGAATAGTAATGCCTTTCAATGACCTATATTATATATTGTCGTGTTAAACAAGTAATACTTACATTACTATTATACATTCATACCTAAACAAAGATAACCAGGCTGCTGACAGTATCTGAATATTGCGAAATTGATGTCAATGTCTTCTTTTAATGTGCCAATAAAATTAAATCATTTCAGTGAGGGGAAGCCAAACTCTGAGCATCTCGTTACATTATAGTTTGGCATTTTCCTTGCCACAATTAAACTCATCTGTTGTATCTTCATCACTTTCTCTGTGACGTCTGACAGTTGTCTAAGTTAAATAGACAAAAACAAAATTACAATATACAGATTAAATAACGCACCGAGTCACCCTTTTATTTAGTTTTCTATAACTTTGTTTCGTTTTCTGTTTATTTGCATTTGGATGTGACTTGATATTTCCATAGTCTAACTAGCATCTAGCAGTCATGACTAAACTCGTTTGATTAACAATGAAAGACCCAAAGCAAGAACTTCTTTATTGGAAGCCCCCACTCAGCCCTCCAACAAGTGTGCGAAGGTATGGAGGCCCTTATAATTAGCACCAAAATGCTGCCTATACAGTACTATGTATAGATATACTATGTACAGTACTATATTAGACATAAGTTTGAAAAAAAAAAAACAAGTATTGTTTCGGTCAATGAATTATGCCGCCTCACTGTATCGATGCATCAATTAAATGGATTGCAAAATCCAGAAGAGTGTAATCGAACTCTTAATCCTGAAATTGCTAGATTTTACCTTGCTTCATCGCATTATAGAATTACTCGCATTGAAACTAATTGTGCCATTGAAATAATTGATATAATCACCACAAGTCTTAATTTTAATGCATCTAAATAACTTTTTTAAAACTTCCCGATACCTTGTATGGACTTTTTTTCTTTAAATAATGAAGCTTCAGCTACGCGTTTTGGTGTTATTCTTGTTATTGGTGTTGTTCTTTTTTCTTTTCCATTCCTTAAGCTTATATAATTTTATCTAGTAACGGTGGCGTAGCTAGGGGAGGGGGAGGGGGGGTCCAAATTCGAAAGTCCCTCCGGGCCCCTACTTGAGGGTGCCCCCCCTCCCCAAAGGAGTGTCCCAATTTTTTTTTTCTCATGTCATAATGTCGAATGTCAAAATGCAAAGGCCCCAAAAGAGGCCAAACCCCCCCCCCCCCGGGCCCCCAAATCCCTAGCAACGGCACTGTAAAGGAAAAGCAAAAAAAAGTGTAGAGTGAATAGAAGAGAACATTAACATTTGACCAATTAAAAGTCCGTAGAATTCCATATAACTTTAGCAATACACCACACAATGCCGAGGTATGTTTTGTATCAAGCCAAATGACAAGTGCGCTCTCAATTTATTTACATATTTCCTTTCAAGTATGTGTTTCAATGTTTATGCTGGAGAGAAAAGTCCCATTCATCCACACACACACAAAGATTGAGTATTTTCAATTGGCTAATTTAAACACCCGAAAACAAACAACAAAACTTTACATTTGAGTGTTAGGATGTTTTTGTCTTTTTTTATTTTTGTCTTTCTAAAATTCTTGGCAGATTTAAGTCGAGCAAGCACGTGCAGCCCAACAGGTTCAATGTTTTCATGTACCAGAACGAGGTTGTTTTAGATCACCTGTATAGCTTCATACATCGAAACGACCCGAGCGTCTCAAAACACGCACATTCACACGTGAAGTGGCAGCTAGTGAAACGTATTAGAAATCTCGTTATATTGATTCGGAAACGTCTAAGGCTGAGTTCTATTGCTTTTTTTATTTTTATTTTACTCTGAAATAAATTAGCGATACATCTCAATTAATTATAAAATAAAAAGAACTTGTAACTAAATCAATACAAGAAAGATGCCTTTTTTTTACATCAGTGAATTAAGCACTTAACGAAAGTTCACACTGTTTTCTCAAGTGAAACTAAAGACTAAATTATTTATGTCTGAGATAGATAAGTTTGGGAAATCAGCACAATTGTTTTTTTTACAGCCGGCGTTTTTATCTGGGATCGAATCCGATAACGACAGAATGATGAGCCGACGCGCTGCCGCCCTACCACCGTGTCAGATTTAACGTCCTTAATTAGCTCACACAAAGCCGTGACAAGTGGCGAGAGATAATGCAGCAGTCAACAATGGCGCCGCAAGGACTCACCCCACAGGTAATGGGGTAGGTGCAGGTGATGTATTAATGAATCGATTCACAAACTCTATCGCCAAATGAAGCTAATGAAGTTATAGTAGGCCAGTTTCGGTGGCCATGGAATTTAATAAGATTGTGCCAACAACTTACGCCTTCTACTTTCTTCTAAATGTCTAAATCACTGAACACAGTTGGCTTGACTGGGAGCTGGGGGATAATCTTAGCCTGATAAACATATCTATACAACATCCACTAGCCTGAATTATCATATTATCAGTACTAGGGCTACTTATAGTGTGGAGTGCCCAATGAAGAGAGTGCCTTATGCAGGGTGCCTAATGCAGAGTGCCTTAACACATTAAGAACAAAATCAGACATCCAACAACGCAATTTGGTTTACAATAGTTTAAATTTACAAAAATCAAACAATGTATCGAAGAGAAAACTGCCAGGTTTTTCTGTATATATTTTCAACTTCCATTTCCTTAAAAATATCATTTGTTGATAAATTACTTGGCTATCGTAGTCTTACTTTTACCAAAACAAAAATGCATAAATAAAACATAATGTTAAAAAAAAACAATAAAAGACAGTATTCTTTCAACATTAAAAAAAAAAGTTAAAAAAAAAGGTTTTCAAAGAGGCATTTTTAGAATGTCTTCACAGACACTGGAAACTGGAAACGTAGAGAAAAGAATGATAACTCTCTGTAAAATGCACAGTTCAAATGTCGTTGTCGTTGTTATTGTTTTTAAACATAATCTATGCAATTGGTTAAAGAGAAAAAGGATAGAAATAAGTCGCTTCTAACACACCACACAAAAAAAAGACAACTGGATGAAAAATGGCCGTACTAAAACAGAACCTGTAAAAGAAATCTCTAAACATTTGTCAAAACTTTTCATGAAATACATCAATATTATGAGACTAGTGAATGGGAAATAGATTTTTTATTTCAGTCCTACGTTGTCGTTTTAAACTTAAAAGTAAACAATTATTTTTTGTTGTTATTACTAAGTTCACTTAATTATGTTTGCAGGCGGTTCACCTTAGAAAACAATAAAGAAGATAACAAAATTGTGTCTGACAATTGGAAAAATAAATAAAAAATGACTTCATGGTAGAGAATAAAAAATGAATTCCTAGAGAAAAGAATGCATCCATCAGTAAAGGTAGAAGTTATATGTAATATGGATATATATATATTGAGAGAGGGAGAGAGAGGGGGGGGGGGAGAGGGAAGAAGAAATTTATAAAAGAAAAAGCTATAAATATATTCTTCTTTTATTAGCAAGTCAGCAGAGCAGTTTGCTCCCTTGCAGTCAATGCAAGACAAACATATTTACATGGTATATATATATAAATATAGACAGAGAGAGAGAGAGAGAGAGAGAAAGAGAGAGAGAGATTGATGGATAGATATAGATACTTCAGACAGACAACAGTAGGACACACTCATCTTCTCTGTAAAGGGATTGTCTGTAACATCTAATATACGTTAAGTAAAATAACGTTGTATGATCTTTGTATACGCTTATCAACCTATTGTGGATCTAGAAACGTTCTTGAACAGCGCCTTAGGGAATAGAGATGGGGATTAGGGTTTATTGTGAAGTGGTCACCAAGTTTGAAATATCTGAAGACTCTAGCTCTTAAGTGTTCAAAAGAGTAGCATTTTCTAGTTTTAAATATTAATAGCTCAGTACACATATCCAAAAACCACTAATCCTTTAATTTTTGTCAAAAACAAAAAGTCATTTCTAGTTTCTAAAACCATAAAGGCATATCGAAATGCAATGTCAAGGTTGAGCGTTATCGAACTGTGATCAGAGGTGCGGTACTGTCTAAGGAATGTGTCTGCTCCTCGTATTAAGGACACAATCTTCCAGATGCCTATAGCCAATGAATTAGAATTGTAGATGGGGAGAGTAGGGTATATTATTACCATTCAATCCATCAAATGAACCATTTCAACCCTAATCTCACCGCACTGAATCAACTTGCAGATTAACAGTTTAACCAGTAAATATGCATAATGTAATAATATAGTGAAGATATGTATATTGACGTGTTGACGTCAACTGTTGACGTAACAAGTTGTTTACTAATACTTTTAAAATGCGGCCAAATTCTAATGGAAGGGAAGGGGGGACAGAGAGGGTAGGGAATTGACACAAACATTAGCCTTTGTTTCCCCCCCCCCACACACACACACCCACTTTGTAATTTGACCCCTAAAGCGTAAAGAGATAAGGCCCATGCAGTAGCTACGGATATTTCAGTTAAGACAATGCCCTCGGGTTCATTGATGCTATGCATGATACACCGATTGATTTTGTTGTCTTAATGAGTTTATAAAAGCTGTATCAAGCCTTTTGTTTTTTTCTCGAATCTGTTTTTATTGTAGATGTTATTTTTTTAAAGCTGTTATTACACTTATTATGTTGACAGTCAGTTACTCAGTGGAGAAGCACGCTAGCTGGATGTATTAATACATTACATCGTGTTATGTTTGTCTAGCTTTTATTATTAAAAACAATAATATAAAATTGACTTATTAGCGATAGCTTCCGAATAAAAAGGATGCGACGCACCGGTTTCCCTATTTCGCCCCATTCTAATTATAATTATATGAAGAAAGTGAAATGTGCTCCATCCCTCTTAAAATGTGACTTCAAATCTACGAATATTATTAGAGCGACTTTTTTTAATATATATACATATATATATATATATATACATGTGTATGTGTGTGCCTCAACTGTTTAAGCCAACGTAAAGTTTACAATTACAGTATAAATTGAGTTACCTGCTCGACGAGATCTAGTCAGGTATATCCTATTGTTTTCAGGGTATTTCTAAACTTTTATTCACGAATATTCTAATTTTTAATCTGAATTATTTAAATGTTGCTTATTACTTTTTTATATTGTATTTTATTAGATAGGTTGAAATATTCAGAGAAGAAAGATATATAAATTGATTGATAAATAGATGGTTTATAGAAAGATAGATCAACAAGCTTACCCCACCTGCCGGTCACATTGTCATACTCACAGACAGCAAATCCTGCATAGAGGGACTGATATCCCCAAGGGATCACCTCGAGAGGGAGACACTGGACAGACTGAGTACTCTCTCACTACAGAGTGCCCCAGCGGTCCAGTGGATACCCTCACATTGTGGACTGCCTGGAAACGAGGAGGCAGATGAGCTGGCCAGACTCGGAAGAGATGCCCCACAGGATATCAACCACACACACCGCATCTCCTACTGCGAGGCAAAGGACATAATCAAAGACATGTACAAGAGAAAATGGACTGAACAACACAATCCCCCAACAGGAGATGACTGGCCACACCTTACCAGATATGAGCAGACAACCATACTCCGACTAGGGACAGGACACAACAGACTATTAGAACACCAGCACCGAATCGGCTTAAGTCACACCCCTGAGTGCCCCTGTGGAACTGGACTCCAGAATGCAGAGCACATCCTGCAATGGTGCCCACTCCACAGAGAGGCCCGTAACCAGGCCTGGCCTCAGGTGGCCACCATGGAGGAAAAGCTCTGGGGCCCAAAGCCATTCCTACAGACAACAGCCCGGTTTGTCAGAGAAACAAGACTGCCAGTCTGACACAGCAAAGGAAAGCTAAATGGAACGCAGAAGAAGAAGAAGAAAGATAGATAAAGAGATAGAAATTGATATAGGTAGATACATAGATAACTAGATAGATAGATAAATAGATAGATAAATAGATTGATAGATAGATAGATAGATAACTAGATAGATAGATAGATAAATAGATAGATAACTAGATCGATAGATAAATAGATAGATAGATAGATAGATAGATAGATAGATAGATAGATAGATAGATAGATAGATACATAGATAGATACATAGATAGATAGATAGATAGATAGATAGATAGATAGATAGATAAATAGATAGATAGATAGATAGATAGATAGATAGATAGATAGATAGATAGATAGATAGATAGATAGATAGATAGATAGATAGATAGATAGATAGATAGATAGATAGATAGATAGATAGATAGATAGATAGATAGATAGATAGATAGATAGATAGATAGATAAATTAATATATTGTTGTATGGGATAGTGTATATATTATGGACGGATTATGGAACTTTCGGTTAAACTAATTAGCGCCATGCTCCCACCCAGTGTCAGCGGAACGGATTTCCCCGCAGTCACAGTGTACTACTGAACATAGCCATACCGTTAAGTTGAAACACTCGCTTTGTTTTAAAGGAATAATAATTAACGGTTTGTTGTTGTTTATCTCGTATAGAGAGCAGGTTTGCGAAACGCCCCTGTGCACTTTCTTTCGTTCCTACCTTTTCTTTTCTCTTTCGGTCCAGTCTACACACCAGACAATGTCTTCAATTCTCTTTTGTTTGACCTTCACCCTGCAAGACATGAGCACTTTGTTAGGAATCATCGTTTGTTTGTTTTTCGGCAATGAGCCAAGCCCGAACGTGGCTTGAATTAGGCCCTGTCATAAATAGAAGGAAAACTACCATCACATATTCTCATCAATACCATATACACAATCCTGTATAATACATAGGAGTTGAATATAGCAAGATTTCAGGGCTTCATGGAACGTTTGCTGAAAATCGTCTAAATAAAAAAAATAGATTTATCTCAAATCAATTTAACCTATTCCGCGTCTAATTCTAATAGCGAGTTTAACTGCTAGTAACAAAATAGATTATAACATCTCCGGAGTTAATTATAAGCAGGACTAATTACTGATCCATTATCAATGATGCGTGGTGAAAAATGTGCGGTCATTGACCAGGCAAGGAAAATTACTGTACTGGAATTAGTCATCCATTAAACTTCCAGAGCAATAACGACGAGGTCGCGCCCAGTGCTTACAGCTAAGTACCCATTAGATATCAATGGAACGTGGGCTTGCTTGACTCGTCCGGTATGAAGCTCAAAGACCAGCTGTGTAGTTTAGACACGTTTACATTAGGGAAGAGCAGTGTATAAGCTTAGTTTATTATTGTACATTTTGGGAGGCAGATATAATTTAAAGCTCTAATCATGCCTTATTGTAACCGAAAATGTTAGACCTAAATGAAACTTAAAACCTATGTGAAAATTAACGATTGAAAGAAAAACGCTGAGTTTTTATTGACTTGTTTTCATGTCATTAAACTATCAATGAAACAGATACCTGCATATAATAAAATCAATGCGCCAATAACGTTTGTTTTATTTGGAACGCGTTAAGTTTCTTTCTCTTGTTCTTAATTCCAATGCAGATGTAAAAATTTTGAAAGAAAATAAACATACAAAAACAGTATTTCAAAAGAAGTATTTATTATAATATGTTTATGTTTAGACCGCAACTGTTTCTTGTTTCTATTTCGCCTTTAATGCATTCTTGAAATATTTGTATTTATTAGAAAAGGGGTTAACGCAAGAGTTAATATTTTTGAAAGAAGTAAATTCATGCAATTTTGATGGGTGAAAACATAAATATATTTTTTTAAGTAACGTGTTACCAGACCGTTGCAGGTCAAAAGGTATGAATGTGGATTATTCACTTCTTGTTCAAAAAGATGAAGTTTAAAATCACATTTTATTACACAATGTTGTTATAAATTAATGAATATTATAATGTTAGTGAGCATACAGAATGTAAAACAAAAAAGATCACTCTAATACTGTAACCAACCATATGGAAACTACAGAATCTGATGTTATCTTTTGACCATTCTCATTCTGTTCTAATTTTTCGTGTTTTCTGGAAGGTACATAAGGAGCAATGTTAAGTGGGTTCCACATTGTTTAGTTACTAATGGAGCTGGACGGATTTTGCTTTGATGGCTCCACAGAGACAAACGGGAGTCTGTCAACAGGTATTTAGTGAAGTCTGAAGATGTTCCGTGGCTCAAAGCTGGAACCAATTATCTAGTTAAGCTTGAAGTAATTAGCACACAGAGAGTATACGTGAAGACGTGACTGGGAAGCTTTGAAAAAAATATGTTTCCAAATTTGTAGTCTCAAGCTTTTTACACAGGGCTTAACAAAGTGTGTATTTACTTAAATTAATGCTCTGGCGTAAAGATGGGATGAACAGAATCAATTCTATTTAGGTTGAACTAGAGGGGGGACAATTTGTTTGTTAAATTCCAGAAGCAGCTGTAAGGTGTTCATTACATTTGGTTAGTATTGGCCATTTTAAAGAACATAGGGAAAAGACACACTCAGTAAAAAGTACTCAGCTCTGTTTATTTGCTAGTTTAACTATTTTTTCAATACTTTCATAGCGCTTGTAGCATATTATTTTAATTCATGTATAAGCATAGCATTAACAAGTGGTCAAAAGGAACGCTTGTTCATGTATAGAGCCATGTTGTTGTTTTTTGTCTTACTTTGTTCCTACAACCATTTAATTTCTTTGATCTAATTTTGTAACCTCTAATCGTGTTATTGGCACATTTCTTACAACATAATTAGGTCTATAAATCGTAGAATAAAGCACTATTAGATGGTGTGTTGTGTTCATTACATCGAAAGGTGGTGTAAATATATAAAGTGTTTAAATACCTTCAAGAATCTGCTTCGTTTTTTTGATACATGTTTAAGATCCAAATGTTTGATTGATGTTGAAGTTTTACAACTCAGTTTACTGTTTACGCTTTACTTCAATATCAAAGTCCTGATTACAATAAGTATGTAAAACGGTTTCTTTTATTCATCCCTAAGAAATAATCATAGTTATCTTCGCATAAAACCCCTGCACACAAATTTCAAAAAGATATCTTACATAGAAACATCCTTACAATAGACAACATACAATCTCTGTAACGAAGCTGTTATAATCATCAAAACGTAAAACTATAAGAATCAACGTAAGAGATTATATTTCTTTTTGGTATCTGGGAATACAGGTGAAGCATTTCAAATGACCAGGAATTGTAGATAAGCGAAGCGTGTTGTACCATGGAAGCAGATACATAAAAGGGGATAGTGTTTTCAACACAATGCACATCCGCCTTTACAGTTTCCAATTAGGCCCTATTCTGAGAGGTGGTTGACCCATAGACCCCCACCAAATCCGAGGAAAAAAAACACTGGCGTTAAATATCGAGTCCTGAACGACAACCAAAACAAGGTAATTTGATGAGCAATACATAAGATTACAAGCTATGTATGCAGTGTACAAATAAGGACTTCAATAACGAGTTACTGTCTAAAAAGTGTTACCTCTATCTAGTTTTTAAACTATTAAGAGTATATTTCTTATGAAGGAAACTATTTCTGTTTTATTTATTTATATTATTTTATGAAAAACAAGCTACATTGCCCGGCGTTGCCCGGGTGAAAAAAAAAGGACTGTCTGGGGTGCAGATAACAAATTTATAAACTACACTTACTGAATACAAATATTCTTTTTTTTCCGTCAGCCATTAGGCTGTGGAACACCCTAGACCAGGCCTCCATCACTGCCCCTACAGTTCAGGCTTTTAAATCGTCACTGAAGGGCTGGTCTAAAAACCTAAAGTGACACTCTGTCATCTGTTTATAATTGTTGTTTTATTTTAGGTGTATTTAAATTGTGGACTCTTTCCTCAGTTCTAACGGGGTATCCACAGTAATATGAAGAAGAAGAAGAAGAAGGAAAGTAAATAAATATTGTAATAGGGTAAAAAAATAGTCAAATATTTGTATTTAACAAAATCTATATTGCCTATAGATTTACAATGTCTTTTGTTTTTAAAAGTTTGAAAAATTAATTGTCGAAAAAAAAATGAATGGTCTAACTGGAGAATCGAACCCTGGTCGCCCGTTTAGCAGTCCACTACGTTTACCACTGAGCTATCGAAGACACATGTCCAATGTGAAAAATTATTAGACGGTATATTGGGCTAGGCCTAGATAGGTCAGTGACACACGTGTTTTCAAATTGACCAATGGGGATCCTCGCGGGGCTTAACACTGTCTTTTTATATATATAGATATGTTATTATCAAGACTATTGCATTTGTGTCTTAACATTTTGGGAAAATGGTATACTTCTATAATAAAATGTATTAAAAACATTTAAATATGTTCCTAATTTTACGAACTTAAAATTGGATTCGTTTTTCACAATCATCCATTCATTAATCTCAGGGCTCAGATAGATCCGTCTACGTGGGTGCAGGTGTCAGCAAAGTATCCAAACTCCAGGCTAACACACACAAGGAACATTTGCAGACAGACGTGCCAAGCACAGGCGATCACTCTTCTTAATTGACCATTTCCAATAGCAGCATTACCTTTTCTCCCTCTTTGTATTTCAAACAGGTAGCTTCCCCTTGATAATAATAGAAAAGAAAAAACGTTTGTTATTCTCTGTGTAATTTATTGTTTTATTTTTAACCTGGTTCTACTGCCTAAATCATCCGTTGACTTGCCATTGTTGAGAGAAAGACTAAAAGCATTGGTCATTTTGGAATAATCAGGGGTCATTTAAAAATAGATCTGCCGATTTCTTTATCTATTTATAAATAATTACATATTGCATATTTATATAGCGCTATTCATAACAAAGTCTTCGAATGCACTTTACATTTACCATATAAGTTATTAAAATAAAAATAAAATGTGTGTTTTTAATTATTTTTTTAAAATATATATACAAATTTAAACATATTATAGCTGTATAGGTCTACGGTCTTGTTTTTCGATCAGTTCTTTACTTTGTTACAGTGTTAAACATAATAAGCCTCTTTCTGGCGACGTGTTATTTGTTCTTTTTACTCCCTTTATTTTAAGTTGCATTTTCTGTCTGTCTGTCTGTCTGCAATGGTGCAAAAATTGGCTTCGATTTTTCGACCACTTCCCTTGGTCCGATCGAGCTGAAATTTGGACAGCAGACTTGTGGCGCCTAACAATACATCCTATCAAATTTTCAGTTAAAACGACGTAATAATACTACACTTATGACAATATTCATTTCTTAAAAGGAAAGTATAAGAAATATTTTAATTTCGCGTTAAAAATGCCTGTGCAACTTTTTATAGTTTTTCGGCGCAAAGCTAGAAAAAAAAAATTATGCGCTACAATTATTTTTAGAACAATTCATACGGAGTAAGGAGATATTTTTGAGATTTGCGACACAGATATTTTTTTCTGTACGTTTCATTTGCAGTAGTCAATCAATTATTTAATTACATGATGGTAAACTTAGTTTGCAAATAAAGGGAGTATAATAAAAACTTCGTTTTTACGGTTTTCTTGTTTAGCATCTTCTTAAAAGATATGATGAACTAAAATGTAGTGATTTTATTAGAAAGTCATGATCATAGATATTACAGTTCATAGATCGCTCTTGAATTTGAATTTGAATTGTTGAATTTCTGGCCCATCAACATTGAGGGTTATATAGGGCCTTTTTGATAGCGTTGTTGTCGTGTTTTTCTTGTATCCATTTTATTGTTCATATATCTTTAAATTCTTTAGTGTAGTTGGATGTCTTTAATATAGTTTATTGAGAACAATTTTGTATTGGTTATAACGATGTTATTTCATTTGGGAAACATTTATTACTGATATTAAGTTATAGATATAATATGTGATGCTTATATCCATGTTGAGTAAATTTGAATTATTTCACAATTCGATATTATTTCATTATTAGACATATATGTTAAAGATTAATTTTTGTGTAAACGAAAAGGAATAATTTCTTAGAACAAATGAAAAATATTTGCTTTTAAAGCAAGAATGGAATATAGTGAGTCGGCATGGCATTGTGAAGACCGTCTAGTTCTAGAGGAATTATCGAGGAAAATGATGTGTTCACTACTTATTCTCACTAATGATGTTTAGTTAATGTTTGAACGGAAGTGCTCCGCAGCGTTTTAGATAACTAAGCGATCTATATAATTCTTCAGCCAGTAGCTGTTTATGAACCTAACTATTGCTTTTCTTTTATACAGGCCCTTGTGAATATTCGCAGCAGAAAAACAGGGGTTAATATTGACCCTATAATGTATCCCGTCGGACCAAATTGATCCATTTGGCCGGTGAAGCGGCGTTCACAAATTTATGAGTCAACGGCATACTAAGGGATTGTGTAGCCAGGACAATGCCCAGCAGCCTTTACTTTACCCCAATTAAAGTCAGGTACCCATCAGAGCTGGGAAGACTCAGTGACACCCTTCAGACCTGAGAACCATTCCTAGCTTTCACCAGGATTCGAACCCATGAGCTTCGGTTCGCCAGTCGAGCGGGCTGCCACCGTACCCCCTAAGTCTATAAGCCTAGTCTAAAAGTCTAAAAGCCTAGACTAAAAGTCTATAAGCCTAGTCTAAAAGTCTATAAATCTAGACTAAAAGTCTAAAAGCCTAGACTAAAAGTCTATAAGCCTAGTCTAAAAATTAAATGGATTTTTTTAAATAAATGTCAGGAAAAAAATGAAATTGCTTTCTGCCCGGGAATCCAATTCATTGTTTTGTTTTGTAAAAATAAACAAACTACAGGCAATGTTTCAAATTTGATACATTACAAAATTCAATCTGGCTTCTTAACTTTACATGCACGTAATTAAACACCTAACAAAACATTTTGTTGTCAATTCGTTGTTGTTGTTTTCTCGATGTTTTTGTTTTTTCTTTTGAATGAGAACCAGATCTAGATCTAAAAAAATAAAAAAAAGTAATGCCAAGAAAATCAATTTACAAAACAAAAAAAAAATTTATACCAGAACAATAAAATGAAAAAAAATATCGCAATAAACAATAAAACTTAACTTCACAGCGCCCTCTAGAGTGAAGAACTGTGTTCGGGTATTCTTTCCCTTGACACCAATCTGCGACTCTAGTATGCCTACAGTAATCTAACAATGACCAGTTCTTTTTTTAAGTTCTTCAAGTGGTGAGAAGCAGACATTCGGCTATAGGTTTTTTGTAATTTCTTGTTATAACTTTAAATACGCTTTTATCAAACGCTTAGAGGTGTTGGGGCGTGTGTGAATATGCTAGTAAAAAAGAGGGGTGGGGGGTGTGATTGGTCGAGATTTGGTTTCAATACTTTGACTGCGTCGAAGTTTAAAACAATAAATCAATGTGATATTAAGTGACGGATTTTTGGCGCCCAAACTGGCGGGAACTTTATTGCTGCTTCACGTTCTATTAGACAGCTAAGACAAGGGGGATTGATAATTCCGCCGCCCACTTAAAACGCCACCTCCCCCCTCCCCCACAACAGTTCCTCCTGAAGCCCTGGAGGCAAATCCTTCGTGGTGGTGGGGAGGAGGGAGCGTCATGGGGAGTATTTAACTGAAAACTCCAGACTGTTCACCTTCGTAGTTGTTTTTTCATTTGATTTGATATTTTATATTTCTTTTCTTTTTTTTTTTTTTTTTTTGAAGGAGAATGAGGTAGAGGTATTGTGGAGGGGGAGGGAGGAGGGTGGGGGGGGGGAGTGTTTCGCAAGCTACTACACCGCATACTTGGCGCCGGTATAATTTCTTGATATTTTTTTTTACAATTTTCGAATCACGTTTCTGACAACCCGTGGCATACCTTTTTCCCATTCCAGACTTGTCTATTTTGAAGCTATGTATGTCTCTGAAGTATATTTTTGGCATTGCTCAATTAGTGACCTACATTCTACTCTAACTTTGACACTCATTTCTCGAGAAATTGTTTTTTTTTCTCTTTTAACAAGATGAGTCAGACCCTATATCAATACTGAGGTGATGATCAGAGTCAATTTAATGAATACTATTAACATAATAATAATTAGTAGTTTAAATACTTAACCCCTTAGTCTAATTTTTGTTTCTTATTCAACTGCAAAACATTAGGTAGGCCTATATACTGTCGCTAGTAGTTTTTTTAACTTTAAAAATACTTGTATTTTTCATCCTAAGAATCAGCTTTATCTTTATGATGCAAAACAAGCTAATACGCCAAATTATAGTAGTCATTAAAACATGTTTTTGACCTATTCCTTCCTCTGATAAATCAGTTTTAACCCTATCATTACAATTTGGCTGTAGTTAATGTAATTTAAAATTAATCTACACAAATATTAACCTTTATTATAGAATATAGAATATAGTCTCGAGTGGAAACAAATTGTTCTGTTAGATAGACTTATTTGACTGGGGTAGTCTCCCCTCTCATCATTATCAAATCTATAAAGCATCAAAACAAAAAACAAACTTTAAACAAAACAAAAACAAACAACAAAACTAAATAAAATTGTTTTAGTTATCTCAATAGCCACATGTGCTTTTTAAATATCTGGGGAAATTGCAGAATGATTGCTAGAATCCGCTGGAGATTTCAATGATAATTTAATTTTATCACGAGACCTACTTCAGTTACCGAGAAGTCATCAGAGGGATAAATCCAACATGGCTGAAGCGTTATGATGTTTTTCCCGCCATACTAGCGCCATATGGGAATTTGAAAGGGGCCTGAACCTTTCTGGTAATATTTACTTAATCCATTTTTGCTAACTCCCCTTATGGTATTAAGTATAATTTTATTTATATCTATCAGTAAAGTGTTTAAAAATTTTCAAGTTGTTATTGTTTCACAAATATAGTAAAATTATAGTCTAATCCATTATTTATAAAGTGCATCAATTTTAGTAATATAACGCAATGGTCAGAGAAATATAATTTGTTATGCTTTCCAAGATCTCATTTATGAACTGTGATGTTTTTCTAGGGTATAAGGATAGTCTTAAGTCTAAGTATCTCTAATGAATTTCGATATCTACTTGATAAAAATAGAAGACTGGACCTGGTTCTAGCGTAGGATGGGCTACAGTATCCTAGATATAATTTCCAAGTTTTTTAAATATTAATTACGTTATCGAAATCGAAAAAAGAGGTCAATGTTTGCATAGACGATTTAATTTTATTTTAACCTTAGGATTATTTTATTTGCACATTTTAAGTCAGTCCGAGGCTATCACAATAAAATAAAATTGAATACAGACCAATACATATATACACATTTACGCATAGATAAGACAAACGAATACATATTCGAATAGATAGACAGACAGGTAAAGAGATAGACAAACAGATAGTTCAACAAGAAATAAATAAATAAATAAAAATTGTATGCAGATAGATAGTTTTCAATGTTGATGACTAAAAAAAATTCCATTTCGATAAATTTTCATAAAACACCATCAGCTCATCTCTTAGTGTTCCTATTGAGAGATATTTCGGAACACGTCCACGCAACCCCAACATCTGAACCGCACCACGTAATGTGTTTCTAAACCAGATCTAGCCACGGGACACTGGAGACACACGCAAGTAGAACGGCGTGAAGTGCAATAACCCTTTCCCGCCCTCAGGGCGAACGGGGGAGGGCGCTGAGTGACACTGCAGCAATAACGCCCCGATCCAGGTGACATCTCGTAATTGATCGGCGCCCCTAGCCATCGCATTCATATCCTTAATTAGAATTGGTTGATTACAGGTGCATTTAATTGGCATCTACAACCGACATACACTTGAGAGACGGATTGATTATGTATTGTTTCGGTCTCAATCAGTGCTATTCACTTGCCTAAATTATCTTATATATTTCAGACGTTCCTTCTATAAAGAAGATTATTGCCTCCTACGCTTAACTGTGGTCCAAGTCTAGTCTCACATATTTATTAATGTTTTAAATGATGTAAAGTTACTGGTTTTCCTGGTTTGTTCAGGCAACCCATTCCACACCCGAATGTCACTCGGGAAGAAAGATTATGCATTTGTTCTCGCATAAGAGATAAGGAAAGTGTTTTTGTCGTTATGTTTATCTTATAGGACAGACTTGCTGGCTTTTTATACCATAACAGAAGTCCTTGTTGAATATGGTTTAAATCATAGGTTCTCAACGGGGGTGATATCGCCCCCCGGGGGGCGGTGAGAAGCTTTAGTGAGACGCTGACATTCCCGGGGGCGATTGGGGGGCGGTGAAGGGCAAGTGGGCGGTACAAACGTACTTGATATATTTTAACACCTCAGCTGTTTGAATCGATTAGTTTTTGGAGGATGAAATGTGATGTAAACGCATGTGCCGCTAAATATCTGATATCCTCCAAAAGTATGCCTACATCTATATTATATATACATATATATTATTATATTAATAAGAAATAGGAATCGCAGTGACTTTTCGATGAAGTAGGGGCCTGTATTTGGCAAATATAGTGTGCGTCCTGCTGGTCTTGTGATTGGTTCAACGGACTGTCAAACTTGCTGAACAATCACTGTCGTCCTGCTAATATTAATGATATTTTGATCTCAGTTTAATCGAGATGTCATTAATTTTTTTTATAATTCAATATTGACAATGTTACCATTGTTAAGCGGTGTAGATAAATAGTAATCATACAAACTGGGTAGTTATTGTAATGTTTGAAAATATACATATAAATTCTTTAGTCATATAATATTTATATAATTTTCAAATATTTTTTACAGTTTGATCATTTCAAAGTTATAAATTGTAAGCCATTTATTTTTTATAAAAGAAAAAAGAACAGAAATATTAGCTCAAATAAAACGGGCTAATTATCTCCCTTTAACAAAAAATGTTTCCACATTTGATTCAATAGTGATGCCGAACAAGTTCTGTATTGTAATATAACAAATATTACTGATTATTAGACCTAAGGCTTTTGCAACCAAAATGGAAACAAAAATATACAAATTGCTAGCAACGCACCAGGCAAACGATTCGCACTGATTTATTTAAACCTTTTGTTAAGGCAATATATTGCTCGATTAATTCTTACAATATGTTTCCTTTTCAGATAATTAATCACAAAAATAGTCTAGTCCGCCTACAAAAATTGCGGAAACTAATAACCAGATGGGCGGAAGGCGGGGGGGAGGGGGGGTCGCTAAAAGAAAGTTGGGGGGGGGGGGGGGGCGGTGAGCAGAAAAAAATGTAAAAGGGGGCGGTAAGCCATAAAAGGTTGAGAACCTATGGTTTAAATTAAGCATTTAGCATTTTACATTGGTCTCATAAAATTCTTTTGTTTTCGTTAAATACAAAAAAAAGTCTGTTGCAAAAAAAAAAAGGATTTTAAGCGCTGTTTTTCTTTTTCATTTAAAACAATAAAATAAAATTTAAAAATGATATCCATCATATTTAGAAAGCTCAATGTATGTTTGTTTGTATGTTTGTATGTATGTATGTATGTTTGTTTGTATGTTTGTATGTTTGTATGTTTGTATGTTTGTATGTTTGTATGTTTGTATGTTTGTATGTTTGTATGTTTGTATGTTTGTATGTTTGTATGTTTGTATGTTTGTATGTTTGTATGTTTGTATGTTTGTATGTTTGTATGTTTGTATGTTTGTATGTTTGTATGTTTGTATGTTTGTATGTTTGTATGTTTGTATGTTTGTATGTTTGTATGTTTGTATGTTTGTATGTTTGTATGTTTGTATGTTTGTATGTTTGTATGTGTGTATGTTTGTATGTTTGTATGTTTGTATGTTTGTATGTTTGTTTGTATGTTTGTATGTTTGTTTGTATGTTTGTATGTTTGTTTGTGTGTTTGTATGTCTGTATGTTTGTATGTTTGTACGTTTGTATGTTTGTATGTTTGTATGGCAAAGGAAATTTAAATTCCTCAACTAGAAATTAAAACACATATATTGTTCCGTTTATTCCAACTTGAATCACTTCTACGCAATTTTTATTTTAAATTACGAGCGCCAAGTGTTTGTTTCACTAAAAGGATTTTTGTTTTTATTTTGCTTTGTAAAAGCAGGTTTGTTCCAATATGTGTTCTCCAAAACGATTCTCAACTGTTCCCGAAATGTTAGCCTGTTATAACGACCAAAAAAAAAAAAATAGATTAAAAAGATATGTTTAAATAACGTCAAAAAATGTAATTCTCACTTCAGCTTATGAAATACGCTGTAACAGGCGAATTGTAAAATTATTAGTAGCGTAGCCAGGATTGCAAGGTGGGAGAAGAGGAGGTGGACAAGATCGGGATGCTCTTGCCCCCATCCCCTCCAAAAGCTCCTTCTCAGCTACGCCTTTGCTCATAATAATATGTCTAAATTATTATTTTACTTTTAAGTAAACAACTTGCTATTAATATCACTTTGCACAAACAAATAATGTACATAGTTCAGGATAGAACACGAAGAGGGATCACTCTTAAAATCGGGTATACAAAAACGTTAAAACATTTGCGGATACAGAACACAGAGCCATTCAATAAAAAAAAAAGTTAATCGGGTTTTATATAGGCATAATATTTGGAATCGAGAACTACATAAAATACAATACCATGCAAAATAAAACAAAACATCTACTTATTAGTTTTCAATCCTAGCATACTAATATATTGCAGACATATTCAGTAAAGTATGCCCTTTTTAGTCCATCTAACCTACAATACCCATTTAGATATTCTCACCTGCTGTTGTGATTTAAACTTAAACTTTACATATTTCATCTAAGTTTTTGGAATTTCGTTTTCTATTACCTGTGAACAAGGAATCAGTAGAAATAAACCAACTACGAATACAATACATTCTAATTAGATTTTAGTTTTTGTTTTTGGACATTTTTTTTCATTTGGTAAACTATTTTAAATGTCTGGCTCGGGCGACGCCTGGTAAATATTTAGGCTAGTAAATTGATGAAGTATTTGTTTATTTAACATGGAAACGTGCGTGTGTATACATGTGTACGCGTGTGTATGTATGTGTGTACTTATGTGTGTATGTGTTTGTGTGTGTGTATTTATGTATGTATTTATGTATATGTGTATGTGTTTGTGTGTGCATGTCAGTATGAACATATTACTGCATTTCATAGATAATATTGTTTTTTTCCTTCAAATAAAAAATACAGTGGCTGTTTGACCACTATAAAAAAATGTCCTGATCATCAAAAAAAAAAAAAAAAAGAGAAATAGTTTTACGTTTAGGCTTAAGTGAAGAGGTCACGTCCCGCACTTCCGGGCAGCTGGTGCTTCCAGGAGGATGCCAGAATCGTCGGACAATGCTGGTGACGTCATTGCAGCCTGGACATGGCTTTTATCGCTGCACAGACCATGTCAGCATCTGTTGTTTGTTTTTTTGTTTCCTACAAAAGCAAACACTCTCATTTAAAAAAACGGTCAGGAGAGAATATCATGTCAGCGGCGGATAGATAATATGGTACTAAGAAGAATTTTGGGAAGGGGAGGAGCAACCTACTTAAAGGGTATTTTGATAGAAAATCTTTGTTTTAATATCAGAGCATTATGTCAGTTTTTTATTCAATATTTCAGAGTTTTAGTTTTTTGTCATTATATATTATGTATTAAGACTGTGTGTGCGTATATGTATGTTTGAATGGACTGGATGGATGAATTTTATGTAGACTATTAAGTTTTATGATGTAACTATGATTGTAGTCAATGTTTGTATATATTATTATGATTGCAAGTACGAATGCATATAATATGTATGTAGGTAGTTAGGTAGGTTTGTAGGTAGGTAATGATGGCAATGGTGGTTATTTGTCTAGTTAGGCGTATATGAATGCATACATTATGTGTATGAGTGTATAAATATGATAAATATATGTAATTCATATGTAATTCCAACAGAACTGTGTTGTTGTTTTTTAACGTAAGGTCTTTTAGAATTGGCTTTGACATTGCATGCATGCTAACGCATACCAACGTTTATTGTACGGCATTTATGATAAAATGTGTTTATCTTCAACTAAGTTTGCAGAAACGCATTTGTTACCAAGAAGGGAGCGGAGGGGCGCCAACCTTTAAATAGACGTCTATCTGAGACGTAAGTTATCTTAAAATAAGTGAAAACTAACATTTTAATGGGCGCCTATTTTGACTCTCGCCCCTTGTGCATATTTTCCCTATTGACGCCACTGTAACAGTCTAAGAAACCCGAGCTTTTACCTCATATTTATGAGTCATGATCGCTTCATTATTCATGCTTAAGTTAAATCAAGAAATTATTGTTTTTATTAGATTTGTTTTTCTTCCATTAACTTGCCTTATTGAACAATTCTGGTTTATTTACTTTATCTTTATTATGTTTTAATAAAATATTCATCTTTGTTTGGCACTCGTGGACAGAAAGATAACAACCTAAGAAAAGAGCTGGCATGTTATTATTTTCATTTTCAAGTGAACCTGTACAGCAGAAATGAACAGAAAAAAAGTCCATGAAAGACAATACAAAAATTGATGGCGCAACCAAACATCAATAATCAAATATGACGTCATATCAAGCAAAGCACTCTGAAAAAAACCTAGAGTTAAAACCTTTTATTTTGGTATTCCCAGTGCAATGACCTATTTAAATGTTTCCGATTGGCATTTAAACATGAACTAGTGAGAGGTGGCAAACAATATTGCTTTATTAATTTAAAGTCTGCTTCATAGGCTAGACCCATAGTTTCCTGTATATTTGTAACGTGTGGCCGGTTATTTCTATACTTACTCCTCATCACCAAGTATCATTGATATTGAATACATAAAACTCTAAGTAATTTATTAAAGATACAAATGTTGCTCACTTTGTTTTGATACAAATGACGGTGATACTTGTTGGCTGTAGCTAACATCGAGGTTTCAAAGAACACACACACAAAATTCAGCATACTAAATATCTTAGATTTGGAACTTTTCTTCGCTTGTTCTGCTTTTTGCGAACGAGTTGTTGTAAATTATGCGGCCCATTACAGGGCCGGGACTCGATATTTGGGAAACGCTGCGCTACATTCACCTACTGATGAGGGTGAGTTATAATGGCAGTCTACATAGAAGGTAGGCATGCAATCTGTGATATAATTTTTAAAAATGTGAAATACAATCAGGTTTTCTTGGTTTCCATCTACTGATAGATTCGAACTCAATTGAAAATTGTCTGCTTTCATTTCCAATAGTAAAATGTATTAGATATTATATATATTAGATATATAGATGATATATATATATATATATATATATATATATATATATATATATATATATATATATATATATATATATATATATTAGATGAAACACTAAAAATTACCTAATATATCGACTAAACATTATAAAATATACCAATTATAATAGTAACAATAATTTTTAACAAATGTGGTGGCAATTTTATTATACTCGTTTAACCAAGTTATGTATAGTAATGTATTTTGGAAGAGTGAGTAGGGCGAGCTTGTGGGCGACAAAATGAACTACCGGCAACAATAATTGTCCAGCATGTGCAAGCTGTATCGGAAATCAGATTCATCAAATTATCTAGGAATGTCTTTGACCATGACTGCCTTTATTGTACTTATGTATTTTGTGGCAACAAAAAATTGTGTTCATTGTAGTAGATGGAATAAAGTCATTCTTTGGTGTTGATATGAAATAAACTTTTATTGTTAACGGAATAAAACAGGCTAAAGGTATTGAAATGACAGGTAGAAAATACATTTTTTTAAATGAAATCTGACATCAAATGAAAAGGAATTTCTTGAAATGTTAAAAAGTGAATTGTATTTTTACAAAATATAATTTCATTAATTTTATTCTTTCTGGTTTCATTTTTGTGTGAAGATAAAAGAGGAGAAAAAAATGGAGAGAATTGCTGGCAAAGAAATACAACAATTGAGGGAATGATTACTTCTTTTTGGTTTTTGTTACCTTCATCTCTTTTCCACTCTGTATTTCTCTCGCTACTTCTCTCTCTCTCTCTCTTTCTCTTGCTTTATCTCCCTCTCTTTATTACCATATCTCTCCATATCTCGCTCTTTTTCTCCATACCTCTAATTCCCTCCCTCCCTCCCTCTCTCTCTCTCTCTATATATATATGTTTTTCTCTTTCCCCGAAGGTTTCCCGACTATTGTGTCTACCTGGATACAAATCTCCCGATAATTACAATCTGGGTTATCACCGAGCATGCATGAGTTGCAGCCAATTGCTCAGACCCGAAGGTCTCCCTCGGCCTCAGCTTGTAACAACAAACTAACAGTGATAGGCGTAGGTGAGAAGAAGGCACGTACTCAGTCAGGTGTTTACCGTAGAGTAAATAGAACCCAGCCCTTGTAGACTCGAGAGATTTTATATAGCAGAAACTAGATCATGGCGGCAGATGTTGACATGTCTTCTTGCACATGTCGAATTTATTATTCGATATTGTGTAAATTAATGCTAGCATCCATTATACCTATGTCCATCTAAGATATAGATATAAATTCATTGTCATTGAAAGATATAGCCTATATATATATATATATAGCCTATATATATATACAGTGCTTTTTTTGTGACGGTACGCACCGGTGAGGCGTACCGGCACCTTTTTCAATGTGGGGAAAAAATTATTACTTTTCTTGTATTTTAACGTTTATTATTAATTTATTACATTATTAATTTGTTAAAATTGATTTTTTTTTTGAAATTGCGCGCAATAAGAATTAAAACATAAAATGAGAAACTGCTTTAAAAGTTAGGCAATCCATCACTGAGTACAGACACCAATTTTTTTTTTACAAAAAAAGCACTGTATATATATATATAGATAGATAGATAGATAGATAGATAGATAGATAGATAGATAGATAGATAGATAGATAGATAGATAGATAGATAGATAGATAGATAGATGCATGGTTCGGTGGATCGATAGATGGATAAATAGATAGATAGACTCATGGATAGATAGAGAAATATATAAAGAAAGATAGTTACGGGGAGATAGATAGACAGAGTGAGAGAGAGAGAGAGATAGAAATATACATAAACAGATATATAAATAGTGTTGTTTACTATTAGTGTTGCTCATTATCTGAATATATGTATGCCGTTATTTATCAAACTAGGCATCCATGACTGGTACAGAATAGCACTTCTGTAATCACGAGCCTTAACGCCGGTGAAGTGTGCAAACCACTGGTTCCCCGAGTCAGACCAGTGGGCCTGTATGCATCCACGCCCATCTCTGTGGTCGTCGTGGTGAGAAGTGGTAATCGCCGCAGTGCCGGAGTAAAGCTGCTCGACCGGCTCATACCGGTCCCAGTGATATTGCTCAACCACCACCGAAACGGCTGGTTTCAAAGGTGGTCTTGAGGGGATGTGTCCGCTTTAGACCAACGCACCTACCAGCCACGAATACGAGGCAGGCTGTGTACCAATCGAGGGGTGATGCAAATGTGAATTCAGAATGGAGCAATCAAACCCAACGTTAGACCGCCCTATAGCCGTGCCAGCATGGGGCTTGCCTTGGACAGAGGTTGGAGCTAAGATGACTTCCTCAAAGCTTGCCAGCACCAGATGCATGGCCTGCTGCCGCTATTGCATAACTCGGCTCCAAAAGAACGATCTCAGTCTCAGACGGTTTAGCAGTTTGACTCCTGCACCAGTACTCAAAAACGGTACAGAATATTTAGAGAGCAAATATGTACCTCAAACGGTTGTGGTTTCTATTTGCAAACTATGTGCTTTTCTTACAGAATATTCGAAATTCATAAAGCACCTAAATATAACTTCTAATCATCAAAAAGCAGGAATGACCAATCGCAATATATTCTAATTATCTTCCCTCCGGTCACTGACCAAATTTTCATAATTTCTTACTCGGTGTTGCACTAGAGAAAAAGTAGTATTTCTGTCAAAGAAACATTAAACGATATAATATAAATAGCTAATGGGCGTATGGCAGTTCTCAATTGACATTCCTTAGACAAAAACATATTTACAAAGGGCTGAATACATCTAATCCAGTGGTTTCCAACCTGTGGATCGCGATCCCCTTGGGGGTTCACGTGGTTCGCCTAAGACCATCAGAAAACACTTTTTTTTTTTGGTTTAGGAACCGAGACACCCACTTAATCTGCTTTTTTTGAGGAACATGACATTGAACCAGAAAAATTGATTACGGTGATAAAATATGTGAAATAACACTTACAATGTTAAGGTAGTGACGGAAATAATTTTATGGTTAGGGGGTCACCATTGCATTAGGAGCTGTATTAAGGGGTTGCGGCATTAGCAAAGTTGGGAACCACTGATCTAGTCAAATGTAATATCTGAAGCATTATAATATTACCAATGGTAGTACTGACCTTAAATAATAAAATGACACTGTACCAAAAGAAAAATTCCAATTCTTGTATAAAAAGTCTTCTTAGTAAGAGAGCGACAACAAACAGTTGACGGGGAAATATAAAAGATGGCTGATGGCTAGTCTATTAACCTGTTCATAACCCCATGGGAAGAATCAAGTGGTTTGACCATCTCCTCTGTGTGATTGCTAATCAACAATCCGGCATTACGAGATTATAACATCAGGTACTTTGGGCCCTTTAGCCAAGGGCAGACCTCTTCGGTGATGAATTTGTGAGGTTACAGACTCAGATGATCTTCAATGGGAACCACACTTGACCAATGGTCACTTCCTATTGTGATAATGTATACAGCTAATTACTTATTGTAAAAGAATAGAAATAAAAGCCAAAGATTCAGTTCTTGCCCTTGCTGTTGAGTCAAGTTTCCTTCTTCCTCGTCAGAGACATTCCTGCATCGACTGCTAAAACTATTTAGGAAAACTAATTAGTATCAATTATAGAATCGTATCGAAATGTAGGACCAGTGATTTCTAGTAACGCTTGTCTTTAAATTATAATCAATGTTAAACTTAACTATCGCATGTTTTATAAATACTTTTTTAATACAAAAAAAAACATAACTCTTTTACATTGGCCAATAAAAAATAATGTTTGTTTTTCTCCAGCATATAACAACATCGATTCTGGGTGGCTGTTGTTTTTGAAGTTCTGTAGTCGAATACCAAAATCGATATATCAAAAAAATTGAATTATTAATTACGTTTCACCAGACTACAAAGAAAAGTTCTTGCATCTTATAATATAGATCACACAAGGCAATGAGTAAAGGTCCATCCAACTGTACGAGGCAATTCTATGAAAGCAAAACAAAAAGGAAGCAACATGATCCATTGATGGTTTTTGGTAAACACGACGGCTTATGGTCAGAGAGTGTATATAGACTAAACATTAAAATGTGTTAGTGTGTGTCTTTGTAACAGCAAAGTTCTGACCAGAGTTTGTGTCTTTGCGTGTGTAAGTCGCAGTTTATATGTGTGTTTGTTTATATGTGTGTGTCTGTATCAGTCTGGCGGGGAGTGTGTCTGTTTATTTATATGTGTGTATCTGTTTGTGTCTATATCTATGTATGTGTGTGTATCTATATGTGTGTATGAATCTGTAGACCTATGTATGTGGTGTACATGTATGTGTGTTTTTGTCTGTGTATCTGTATATGTGTTTTTATGCATCTGTATTTGTTTATGTGTTGGGTATGTCTGTTTGCGTCCATGTGTGTATCTGTATGTTTGCGTCCTGGTGTGTATCTGTATGTTTGCGTCCATGTGTGTTTCTGTATGTTTGCGTCCATGTGTGTTTCTGTATGTTTGCGTCCATGTGTGTTTCTGTATGTTTGCGTCCATGTGTGTTTCTGTATGTTTGCGTCCATGTGTGTTTCTGTATGTTTGCGTCCATGTGTGTTTCTGTATGTTTGCGTCCATGTGTGTTTCTGTATGTTTGCGTCCTGGTGTGTTTCTGTATGTTTGCGTCCTGGTGTGTTTCTGTATGTTTGCGTCCATGTGTGTTTCTGTATGTTTGCGTCCATGTGTGTTTCTGTATGTTTGCGTCCTGGTGTGTTTCTGTATGTTTGCGTCCTGGTGTGTTTCTGTATGTTTGCGTCCATGTGTGTTTCTGTATGTTTGCGTCCATGTGTGTATCTGTATGTTTGCGTCCTGGTGTGTTTCTGTATGTTTGCGTCCTGGTGTGTTTCTGTATGTTTGCGTCCATGTGTGTATCTGTATGTTTGCGTCCTGGTGTGTTTCTGTATGTTTGCGTCCTGGTGTGTTTCTGTATGTTTGCGTCCATGTGTGTATCTGTATGTTTGCGTCCTGGTGTGTTTCTGTATGTTTGCGTCCTGGTGTGTTTCTGTATGTTTGCGTCCATGTGTGTATCTGTATGTTTGCGTCCATGTGTGTTTCTGTATGTTTGCGTCCATGTGTGTTTCTGTATGTTTGCGTCCATGTGTGTTTCTGTATGTTTGCGTCCATGTGTGTTTCTGTATGTTTGCGTCCATGTGTGTTTCTGTATGTTTGCGTCCTGGTGTGTTTCTGTATGTTTGCGTCCTGGTGTGTTTCTGTATGTTTGCGTCCATGTGTGTTTCTGTATGTTTGCGTCCATGTGTGTATCTGTATGTTTGCGTCCTGGTGTGTTTCTGTATGTTTGCGTCCTGGTGTGTTTCTGTATGTTTGCGTCCTGGTGTGTTTCTGTATGTTTGCGTCCATGTGTGTTTCTGTATGTTTGCGTCCATGTGTGTTTCTGTATGTTTGCGTCCTGGTGTGTTTCTGTATGTTTGCGTCCTGGTGTGTTTCTGTATGTTTGCGTCCATGTGTGTATCTGTATGTTTGCGTCCATGTGTGTTTCTGTATGTTTGCGTCCTGGTGTGTTTCTGTATGTTTGCGTCCTGGTGTGTTTCTGTATGTTTGCGTCCTGGTGTGTTTCTGTATGTTTGCGTCCTGGTGTGTTTCTGTATGTTTGCGTCCATGTGTGTTTCTGTATGTTTGCGTCCTGGTGTGTTTCTGTATGTTTGCGTCCTGGTGTGTTTCTGTATGTTTGCGTCCTGGTGTGTTTCTGTATGTTTGCGTCCTGGTGTGTTTCTGTATGTTTGCGTCCTGGTGTGTTTCTGTATGTTTGCGTCCTGGTGTGTTTCTGTATGTTTGCGTCCATGTGTGTTTCTGTATGTTTGCGTCCTGGTGTGTTTCTGTATGTTTGCGTCCTGGTGTGTTTCTGTATGTTTGCGTCCTGGTGTGTTTCTGTATGTTTGCGTCCTGGTGTGTTTCTGTATGTTTGCGTCCTGGTGTGTTTCTGTATGTTTGCGTCCTGGTGTGTTTCTGTATGTTTGCGTCCTTGTGTGTATCTGTATGTTTGTTTCTCTGTAGGATTATCTTAGTCCCCTAGAAACCAGCCTGACCCTAATACTAACAAATTATGGACACGAACTTTAAATGTCACCTTGACCCTCCCATTTAACATTTCAAAAAAAAGCTTAGTAAATATATATTTAACAGTTTGTGTCCATAGTTTTAAGTAGTATGTCCATTCTCTTTAATCGAACCATGTTTTGTCGTATCATTTGGTCCAGAGTTAATACTTTTAGTTACTCTGTACTATATCAGCTTGGCTAAACATAGATCCAATTGATAACTACAGTACTAGATCTAAAGAACTAGGACTTGTAGTGCTTTAGGGTAGTCTAGAGCAGAGGACAGAAGGCAGAAAAGGAAGGCAAAAGCATCCTCCATACAGCCACCCTCAATGTATAAATGCGAGGGATGCTTAAGGGACTGCCACTCGAGGATAGGGCTGTTCAGCCACAGCAAGCGCTGCCCCTCATTGAAATCACAAAACCCCTAGGGCGCATCCATTGTCTTGCGAGACAGATAGGAGCCATATATATATAGAGCAGGGGAGGACAGCCTAAGGCACGCGTGCCTAGCTTGGCACACAGAGCGATTTTCAGTGGCACACGATATATCTCCAAGAGGTGTTTTTTATTGATAAAAACTAATAAACATGTTCGGCTCTGATAAGGAAAACAAACTGTTGAAGCCGATGTTTCTGAATGGCATAGCATCACATTTCAGTGAGTTGAACTTGCATTTACAAGGACCACTAGAATGGATTTGCATTAAAACTGGACATATCTTGCCGTGAAATCAATTTTAAAACCTTTAACTTCATGTACATCCCTATATTAAAGTATAGCCAATATTAAGATAGATATTTGGGCATTTTTCAGAAATACAGCGAAGCACTCAAAGCGGAGTTTTCTAATCAAAAGCAAGACTTTGAAATTGATGGACTCATTTTTTCGCACCACATCAAGCCTAACTGGTTTTATATTACTAAAACCGTCTTAGAGGTATATTTTTTTTAAGTGGAGGGATATTAGCGATTTTAAAATGCAGCAAGGTGAATTTTAAACATTTAAAAAATGGGTGTCCATAACTGCCCATTTGCGGACAAAATCTGGAAGGAAGCTGCTTAGGAAAGTCATTTGCTATTCTCAACTGGTAGAACTTCGCTCTTTTACTTTCAATCTTTGGTTCAACTTACACTTGTGTGCAGATTGTATTCCATATGAAAGCTGTTTTAAGCATCCAAAGAGGTCACATACTCTTGACCACTCGTTAATTAATTCAGACTAATTACATTTAAAAGAGTTTTTATGATAATCTTCTTTAAACAAAAATATGAGTAGGCCTAATAATTATAGTGCTTGTATAGCGCATATCCTGTTGATCACAGTTCTATGCGCTGACGACAGTTACAGAGTACAAGCAACGATGAATAGACGAAAATGTATATATGTACAGGTGAATACTGCTAATGTAATTTTAGACACTTTTATTTGTATTATTAGTTTTAATAAATATAAAAGACGTATTTAATAGCTCCATTTTATATATGTATTATCAGTAATTATTAATGTTTCAATTATAAACTCCTTAAATTGACAAACAATTAATACAGGAAATGTTTATTTGCAAATGTTTAACGTAAATTATTTTAATCTTCTAAAATTTAGCCTACATCTTGTAATGAATACCATACAGTTGGATTTATGTAAAGAAATAATAATTAGTCAATAATATTTGTTATATTACAAAACAAAACTTATTTGGCATCACTATAGAATCAAATGTGGATATGATTTTTTTTATTAAAGGGAGATAATTGACCCGTTTTATTTGCGCTTATTTTTCTAATACGTTTCTTTTTTTTTTTCTTTTGTAAAAATTTAATGGTTTACAATTTATAACTATAAAATGATAAAACTGTAAAAAGTGTTTGAAAGTTATATAAATACTTTATGACTAAGGAATGTATATTTATATTTTTAAACATTACATTAACTAACCAGTTTGTATGATTAGCATGTATACTATTCGGTAAATGAAACATTGCATTTGTGTGCTATAAATTTAAAACATTCTTAATGATTTCTCCCTTATGAGATGAAATTATAATTAACATTGGCAGGTGTTAGATTTATAGTTGCTCAAAACGAGATTATTATCGCCCCTAAGGGGGTGCTGATTGAATCTGGAGGGGAGTAGAGGGGGCGCTGACGTTCCCGGGGCTGTAAGGGAGCAGTGGGGAGCTAAAGCACAAATGGGTGGTACCAAGGTGCCCGAAATCATCTGAACACCTCTGCTACCTAAATAACAAAATTTCCTATAGTTAGATGTTCTCTAATGACTAATGATAATAATGGTTATTCTTTAACTATGTCGGTTAAGAAACAGAAAATTAATCGACTGTTCCAACTATTGATGTATAAGCCTTCTGTGTAATTAATTAATTCTTATGTAAACGTTATTCAATGCCCTTTCCTCCATCGGCCGAAACCTTGTTAAAAACTATTTTAGAGTGTTATTGTTGTTTCGTTTTTGTGAGCGCGCTGAGCATGCTTGCATTAGCATGGAGTGAGGCGCGATATAAATGACCAATTATTATTATTCTTCCTTTATGTACTTATTCTTGATCTTGATCAAGATTGTTTCCTAGAAAGGCGGGGTGGACGAGGAGATTAGTTTATAGATGAAATGCGTAGAACGCAACTACTGCTAAATATCTGGTATCACTAAACAGCAGCCTACATATTATATTAATAGTAATCGCACTAAATTTTAGAAGTAGGGGCTCGGTTTAGCATAAGTGAAATATCTGGATCAGTTCAACAGCAACCGAAGATTGGTTTGGTTTTAATTTGAATACAACATGAAAAAAAAAATGATCAATAAAAAAAAAACATCTTTAATAAAGACATTTTCTTAAAAAAAGACAAGTTTAGTATTACCTATCATAGTATGCCGTAACTCGTGTATAACAAGACAGATAAGGTGAGCAATAGTGCACTGTGCAGAGACGAATTGATGAAATGGCAGGTGATTTAGAAAACATTGTGGGGTTACCGATATGCATCTCAATTTTCTTTACAGCTTGACGAGTCCACGCTAGCAGACAATCAAGCTTTGGGCTATGAAGGTGGAATTTGCCAATTTCACACACAAAAATTACAATAATAAATGACACTAAAGGCGAATATATATACTACTTGTAAGTTTATGGTCACAGGACTATGTCCACATAATTCATGGAATCAACTCAACGAAGCAGTGCCGTTGCTAGGGATTTGGGGGCCCTGGGGGCTTGGCCTCTTTAGGGGCCCCTGAATTTTGACATTCGACATTATGATAGAGAAAAAAAACAATTCGGACACTCCTTTGGGGGCCCCCTCAAGTAGGGGCCCGGGGGGACTTTCGAATTTGGACCCCCCCCCCTCCCCTAGCTACGCCACTGCAACGAAGGCTGCTTTATACAACTTGTAATTCCTTTAATACATAATCCCTGTAACACTAGATTCAGTATGCATTTACTTCTCATACATTCTTGTCATGACTGGCACTGGTCGTATTACAACGCCAATCTTGGACGAAGACTAAGACCACTTACGACTTGCTTGTGTGCAGTCCCAGAGCTCAACTAAAGTCTCTCTTGGTTTCTGCAATTTCCTTTCATACTACAGTGCAAGATAGTACATACAATAACATGCACACCTAACTTATCCCTCATCTAACAACATGCGCACTTTCTATATTACATATTAATACTACCATACTATGACATTTACTAGAAGACATTTTAGGGAAAAAGAAATGCCCACCCCAACCCCGGCCCAGCGGGAATTGTATGGAGCTATGGTGGCTTGATTTCGTAGTTAAAGAAATATGTGCCAGTTGTAATGGCTGTCTATTGTGTGACAATATTTGGTTACTAAATCTAAACGTCTCGGTGATCGTCTGCATCACTCACTTCAGTACGTAATTACTGAAGTTATTCAATGATTTATTGTTATTAATTGTCCTATAAAAATAATATTTTAAAAAAGTATAATAGAGCAGGTTGACTTTTAGGCTGCTGACACGCTGAATGATTTAGAAATCCTATTAATGCTGTTTCACCATTTTTCCTCAGTTTTATAAACGACATCTGACATTCATGTCATTAAACGTCGACACCACAATGGCATGTTTTTTTATTAAAACCGTAGTGGATTTATCGTACAACAAACTCATTGTGAAACCGTAAGTAGTAACTTCTAACTATGTGGATCTTTCGTCATGCCTTTGTACGTTAATCCAAATCATAATGATTTCCCATATCTTCGTTATGTCGAATCTCGTCTTCGTCAGCGATAATGTGTTTCTGTATCACGCTAAACAAAAATTTCGATAGGCTGACAAAAGATTCCAGATTGGCAGTGGATTTTCGTCCAGTAAGCCATGTGGATTTGTGGCAAATTCCTAGGATCGCAATGGCGGATGTAATCCATGAGTCTATATTGAGATCACATATGGCACACGTTGATTCTCGGAGAGACAATTCAATTTTATAGTTTCGAACAAGAATAATTAATCAATTAATTGTATCAAACATGACAATACATTTAATAAACTCATGCGAGTTATTTATTTATTTATGATCAATGCAGACAAAAGTTCTTTTTTTTCAGTTTAATTATACCATTGTTTTAGAAAGGCCATAAGCTTATATTCTTGTATATGTTTTAGATTATAAGACGCATTACTGAATGCTAACTTGTGGCGTAAATAAACAGCTTATCATTTTTTGTTTGTTTTGTAGGCCTATTTTGTTTCCAGATCAGGAGCAGAGCCATGGTAGCGCCTTTCCACAATGCGGCCTATCCATGGAATTGAAAGAACCGACCCTACTATCACTCCATGCTCTGAAAAGTCAATGCATAAATTGAACTATCTTTAAACCTTTTCTATATATTCGCTCCTCATTGAATGTTTAGAAGATCATAATATATTATAAGATCATCATCAATCATCCATATATATAATTATCGTAAATTTATATATATATATAAAATATTGGTCATCCATAGTTAAATACATACATTGTTAACGTCCCCCAACAGAAATGTGTATTATATCAACTATATTGCTTAAATACGTTAATTTATTTTATAAATATGTTAAGGCTATAAACTAGAGCGCTATTTTTTTTTATATTCAGATTGATGTCCCTCTAAAAATGCTTTGAAATTATGTGCTGTTTGCTGCTTCCGAGTTTTCTCTTGGTTTGTTATTTTTTTCTATTTTGTTTTTTTTAAAGTTTTTGATTGTTTTTATTTTTTAAATAAAACATTATGTAGTCATTCGTTTCTCTACCATTTCGACGAGTGCAAATACAAGTATCATTTATAATTAACATTTTTCATCTGGTATTTAAACGTCTAGTTCCTTCGTATTTTATGTAGAATTTTAAATAGGTAAATATTATTCTAACCCCATGCTATAAAAACCAGGCCATATGGCTTCTGTTTGTTTTCTACCCATGTTTCTAACAACCTTGTCAACACCTTACGGCCGTGTGAACCAATTAGTGAAAGACCTGTCCATTTAAAACTCATTTTTAGTGAACCACTAAATCCATTAGTTAAAACAATTTCGGTTAACATTTTTTTCTACTAATGTATCGTAAAGTGTCTCAGTTATTAATTGAATAGTGCTAGAGAGAGAGAAAGAGAGAGAGAGAGACAGAGAGAGACAATGACTGAGACGAACCACTAAGAGATTATAATGTGAAGGAAGGTGTTATAAGCAACAGTTGGCACGAAAAGAAGATTTTGAGGTCAAAATAACATCTAGGGACTTGTATAGTAAACACACGGGTATATGTGAATCACACAATTGTAAAGATTTCATGTTTAGTATATATATTATATAATATATACACTATATATATATATTAACATATATATACATATGATGTGTAAGTGTATGTAACGAGATTCCATGAAACTATAAAAGTGTTGATAATTAATCCGATCTTTAGTTATATCAAATATACCCATTGCTCTACGCTCAAGTCATTTTTCAGACAGTATTCTTTTCGAATAACATGACGTCAAAACACTGTGCTGATCACAAAATCACCTCGGTTTAATGTAGTCAACTGAAAGGGTCAACTGCCAACTGCCCAATATAAATATCCTTGGTCTACACTAAAAAAATCTACATATTATGTACTTTTTCGACTACCTTTTTTTTTTGCTTTTTTTTGCAAAACACGTTGAACCAAAGCGACTTCGATTATGGCAAATCTTTTCCTTAACCCTTACAGTCCCGGGCGAGTATATAGCGGAACTGAAGGCAGCGTAGATAGAAGTAGGTCGGTACGGGAAGGGTTAAGACATACGGGTTCAACCAACTGTTTGTTATTAAGTAAACCCTGCTTCTCCCTTTACCTTCTTCCTCCATGGATGTTTCTGTTTCCATAAACCTCTAGTAATATCTAGACTTTGTTTGAGGAAATTGAAGGCGACTGGTCATTCTGTTGGCTACGGTATCCAATTGGTACGCTGACTTCTTAGAAACGTGAGAATTATGATTCAACTAAGTCTGAAACTAGAAACTCTGTTTCACTTATATTTACCAAAATCTGGTTGATTACGAAAAACAATATGTAATTCCAGTAGAGGAAGTGAGTCTAGAATTATTTAATTTCAAAAACAAAATTATTCGAGAAAGTCAAACACACACACAGAAAACTTATGGGATATCGATTTCAGGCTAAACAAAATCGTAAATGCATTCGTATTTTCTTTATTGATCTCCAGATCGGCTTTCATATACATGAGGTTGGGGGGGGGGGGGGGAAGCAGTGGATTAAGTTAATGGTTTCACGCCCCTGGCGATCCAGGCGCCCCAGACGCTCTTCGTACAATAGTAGTAATTGTATGCATTCAAATTACAACAACATCAACTATATAGACCGAAAAGAAAGGCAACACTGTAGAATAAATAATGTACTTCCCTTTTTTCTTTTGTAAATTGTATTTAGTTTTGTTATATTATTGAGTTACTTTTTAAACAATGTTTGTATAATAATTCTTTTACTTGCACTATTGGAGTCGTTGAGTTACGATGGAAACGGTTATTTCGTTCTCTCTCCCAGTGATAACATATTTTTATGAGAAAGGTCTCAGTCAAAACTTACAGTTATAATTAACGTTTCAGTGATAACATATTGTTATGAGTAAGGTCTTAGTCAGAACTTACAGTTATAAATGACGTCTCAGTGATAACAAATTGTTGTGAGTATAGTCCCAGTGATAACATATTGTTATGAGTACCCTCAGTGATGACATATTGTTAAGGTTTCATTCAGACCTTACAGTTATAATTAACGTCTCATGGATAACATATTGTTATGAATAATGGATCAGTGATAACATATTGTTATGAGAAAGGTCTCAGTCAAAACTTACAGTTATAATTAACGTTTCAGTGATAACATAATGTTATGAGAAAGGTCTTAGTCAGAACTTACAGTTATAAATGACGTCTCAGTGATAACAAATTGTTATGACTAATGTCTAAGTGATAACATATTGTTATGATTATTGTCCCAGTGATAACATATTGTTATGAGTATTGTCCCAGTGATAACATATTGTTATGAGTATTGTCCCAGTGATAACATATTGTTATGAGTAATGTCTCAGTGATGACATATTATCATGAATAGGGTTGGCTACACGCAGGAGGTGTCATAAAATCGATGCCCTTCATTCAGTTATGATCGAGGAAAGATGAAATATTAATTATACGTTTCTATTTCTGGGTTTGGCGCGAAATTACAATGAGCACTACTTGAAACTCTTGGCTTTTTACAACCCTTTGTCTGGACTATGAGGAGGCAAACGCTGCTCTGAACGAAATTGTATTCTAATTTTTTTACATTTTATTATTAACATCGATAAAGAATTAGGTCTATTATTTTGTTCTTAGAATTATATTTTTTCTGTAAGTGATTGTAATATTATTTCAGAATTTTAATGTATATGTGACTGTATTAATAAGAGTTTTAAAAAAATAATAAGCTTCAATACTATCTATAGGTGTGGCTGTTTATAAGAAACCAGAAATTGTGTGTGTTTGTGTGTGTGTGTAACAATACTCTTTGAAACCATTAAAGAGTTATTAGTGTTGAGGCCCTCTTAATGTCTTGATCAGGCCCTGGATCTGATCTGTCAAAATGTGCAGATAATCTAATTTACTTTTCACAAAACACTATCCATAAAATAAAAAAGTTCTAGTTAAGATAACTACTATTGTTCAGACCACACACACACACACAAATAAGATAAACACCACACACAAAATAGTTATCAAGTAAAATTGAGTTGATGGTACTACTTCTGATTTTGAGATCCATTACATTGGTCGAGAGCGATTTACAAACAATTGCGCCATCGTACAGAAATCACTCCGCTAGACCTCGTAGGGTAAACAAGCTGAAATAGAATCAACAGCACTAAATGCTTATCAATGGCAACAGAACGTTTGATAAGGATGAATTTCTGGTCGTGAAATTGCCATGTGAATTTGTTTTGTTGAGCTTCATAAAATGTTAACTCCGGAGTTCAAAGCGGCGATAGGGCTTTAATCTTTAGACCGTTTTTCTGTGTGTGTAAACTATGTGGGTGTTTGGGGAGGGGTATGAAGTTGGAGTGTGTGGGAACTAATTGATAGATACGCAGAGAGGTTGATAAATAGATTGATAGATGGATAGATTGGTAGAGAGAGAGAGAGAGAGAGAGAGAGAGAGAGAGAGAAAGGGGCAGAGATACATAGTAAGAAAGACGGACAAATAGATAGAAAGGTAGTTATGTATGTATAGAAAAATAGATGATAGATAGATGATAAATCGATCGATAAATAGATTGATAAACGATAGATCGATCTCTCGATAGATAGATATATAGATAGAGAGATAGATAGAGAGACATAGAAAGGATGGGCAATAAAGCAAGTCTTAGTAAGCTTACTTGTGAATAAGGCTACTCATCATTCAATCATTTCACATATAAACCAGCCAGTTCGTTTTACAAATATATATCTTTACGCTCGATACATATAAAGCTCTGGTTTTCCTTCGCACTCATACAGTTTTTCAATGTACGCCTTAGCTATTGAGTTACTCTATATTATGAAGAAGTCAAAGATGAGACACATACATACACACAGAGTCAAATATTCAATATTTCACCTACATATCGTCTAGCTTCACAAAGGTGGAGTCAAAGATGAGACACACACACACACACACACACAGAGTCAAATATTCAATATTTCACCTACATATTGTCTAACCTCACAAAGGTGGAGTCAAAGATGAGACACACACACACATACACACAGAGTCAAATATTCAATATTTCACCTACATATCGTCTAGCTTCACAAAGGTGGAGTCAAAGATGAGACACACACACACATACACACAGAGTCAAATATTCAATATTTCACCTACATATCGTCTAGCCTCACAAAGGTGGGTCACCACCTGACGAAGGTTGTCATTCAAACGTAAAGTTCTTACCTTTAACTCAAGTACATTAAACGTGCGTCCAAAAACTTAGCCAAAGGGACCATCACCTCTTTTGTGTGTGTGTGTGTGTGTGTGTGTGTTTTGTTTATGTAGTCTGAAGTTAGTCAATGTAGGTCACGTGAAGACGGATGTCAGATCCTATTGTTTGATGTTGTCGTACAAGAGTCACAATGAAACAATGAGTCGAACATAGTCTCAAGGCTTTCATACCAATTCTGTATTGTGAATAGATAATGCATCTATCACGAAGAACAAATATATAATATGGAATAATTATAATTTGAAAGTAAATCTGACTAACGTGTGATAAATATTAAGAATTTCACAAACAGTAAGGAGTACAGACAGGGAGTATTAGATGTATAGCAGGATAGCTCTAAGCTAGACAGAGATAATATAGGCAGATAATTGAACCGGAAAACAGACATGCGAAAACAGATATGTAGATTCGTCTACTTTTTTTTAAAGGAAAGGAACTAATAGGCGACATACATAGTGACAGAGAGGTAGGGTAGATGGTTTAATATAGATAGTGCGATAGATAGATAGTTAGATAGGTTGATAGATATACTGTTAAATTGATAAATATATTGACAGATTGATAGATTGATAGATTGATTGATTGATTGATTGAATGATAGATTGATTGAATGATAGATTGATTGAATGATTAATATATTAATTGGTAGATTGATTGATTGATTAATATAGATAGATAGAATTCTCTATTTTAACAAGAAAAGCAGCTGGAGTGTCACCAATGTTAAAAAATAATCTGCTAAGAAATGAATAAAAATAATTTCTGTTAAATTATCCTACATCCGTTGTCCTCCACGGGATATGCTCAACTAATACATATCCCCCGCCATATTTATATTTAATACAATCTCATTTTTATTTCAGGATTTTTTTCTTTAAAGGAACCTTGAAAGAAGGTGGTACCCAACTCTATTCGTATGCGTCTATCCAAGCCGTTTCACTTCATTTGAACGTGTGTTTTGTTTACCAAACTCAACCCATTATTTCAAAATGTATAAATACAGTTCTATTCAGTTCTGACGTTTTAGTTCCGTTTGTTTTTTTGTTTTTCCTTGCATTTAGTTAAGTACTACAGAACTGCCAAGCATCCTTCCATGGATTTTAAGGTAACGTTGTTTTAAAACCGCTCATCGAACAACTTTCATTATAAACTTGTTATTTTCTTTTTATAGAGCTCTACATAAGTTTCATGTGCACTTCACCGCACATCTTTTCCGTTGCATTTGAACGATTAGCTTGGGGCTCAATATATAATGTTATGTCTGAAACATTATTAGTTTGAAATATTTCAACCGAAAAAAATAAAAAATTATTGCGAATATGAAAAACTATAAAAGATATTGTGAATATGTTAAAACATGCTGGCTCTATAGGAACTAAACTAATAAACTAAAAGTCATAAGAAAAACCATGCCTTGGCGGCCAACAGTGGTGGCAGACAACAAACATAACGGCGAGAGAACTAAATCCTCCTCAAGAAAGGCCGCTAGGAATACATTTTGAAAGATGGAAATAGTATGGTCCGACTATAGAATCATAAAAGATTGCGATTCCTTGCAGGCTACGGAACTATAGACTAAAACCTAAGATGAGATGGACCGCTTGCTCTATTTATAGAGCTTAACACTTTTTTTTTTTCCGTGCGCAGCCAATAACACTGTCTTTAATGACTCCTAAACTTCTTTAAATACTTCCGCTGTATGCAAATTTCGATTTTAATCTTAATTTTCAATTGCGAAAATCATAGCGAATTACTAAACCGGACAGGGTGCGATCAGAAATTCCGAAACTAAGTGTTTCAAGTTATCAAAAAGCAGAAATATCAAAGAAAGCGGTCCATCAAATAATAGTCCTTGCTAAAATCTTTGCAATTAGGATTAGGATGTTAAATTCATTCACCGTGCCAACGACATATAAGTCATCCTGCTTATTTTATTTTTTTTTAGAAGATACTGAAATTGTGTTTTAAGAGTCTTCCGCGTGCAACTGAAAATCCTTAGGCGTGCCAATCTCTGGGATAGCATATAATTTACTGCAGACTATATGACTATATAACTATTGAATAGATAACCAAATTATGAGAATTGTGAAGACGTTTTGATTAACTAACTATATTATCTCAACATGACATCTTAGATGTGATATTTTTTGGGTTTGTGAAAGAGTTTTAAATATAATGCTCTGCCAAGGTTTCGAAGTCAATATTAATATCATCTGTTTGACCCAATCAATACCAGACTATCTTACGTCGTTTTAAACAAGTAGCACATGTATTTATGAATCATTTGGATACTCTTTAGATGTTTTCTCAAGACTAAATCGATGAACCGGATATTAATGTCCGGGAACTTTCGCTTTTAATCAAACATGCAACAACCAGAAAAAAAAAGCATGTGATTGAACTGTTAGGACTATTCTCCACCACCTGAACACCTACACACCTATACCTAAACACCTGAACACCTACACACCTATACATCTAAACACCTGAACACCTAAACACCTATACGCGTCTCGTCTGATTTTATTTATAGAAACATTGCACGACCAAAACACCTGTCGAACCAGTTCAAATTTCTCTGATGTATTATGTGGATGTTGTTTTTCTGTGTTTAGACTACCCCCCCCCCCTCGCCACGCTTCAAAACTTATTTTCCTTAAATAATGATGTATAAACGTAATAGCCATGTAAGAAAAGGCCCTAAAGGTTAAAATGGGCGGTTGTTTGAAATTTAAAAAAAATTGAGTTGGGGGAGGATAAAAGCTTTGCAGCTGCTTTTTTTTTTTATATATTACCCTAATCTTATCTTTCTATTTATAGCTGATCTATTTATAAATATGCCCTTAAGCTTAAAATGTATAAGTTTGTGTCGTGTTTATGAATATTTTATACCTTTCACATTCTTAATTGATCAATAAAACTGTATGGAAATTTGATTCTATTTTTAGCTACAAAAATTCTAATCTAAATTCTTATCGATTATAAAGGTTTCTATATTTGTTGTATTTGCAACCTATCTGCCTTTACTTTAATTACTGAAGAGTACTTCCCTAACAGTGCACGTATATTGAACCAATCACTGGCGTAATACTCAACATAAACAGTATAGTGTGCTGTAAGTAAAGTAATAAACCATGGTGGGTAATAGGAATCTGTCTACTAGTGTATGGGTGAGTAGTAAATAGAAGTTATTGGTATTCCACATCCTGCCTCCCTTCGGAAATACAAACTTTTATTACATCCTGTTTAACGAAATGTACATCTGTATGCACTCGAGATGAGATTACCAAGACTGCACTTAGCTCCTGTCAAGCTCCAGTTGTAGGTTAACATAGACTATATTAATACAGTCTAAAAGTATTGTACTCGAAATTAGACTAAAACTAGACAATAACTATTAAATTTGTTTTGCCTCATTCTAATATAGTAAGTAAAGTACCCTTCGGACCAAACGGATCATAGGGCTGGTGAAGCAGCGTTCACCAGGAGATGTGTGGCCAGCACAATGCCCAGCCGCCTTTACTTTACCCCAACTAGTTTCAGGTACCCATCAGAGGAGCTTGGTAGACTCAGGGACACCCTCCAGATCATGGTAAAAAATTCTTCAAATGAATTTCATTGAATTGAAATGTCTATTAAAAAAATACATAAAAACGTCAAAAATTATAAAATTAAGATTACGAATGTATTTTTGTCTATAATATAAGCATGAATATATTATGCAAAGGTTGTCTTCGATCTGTAAAGTATTTGACCTGAATACATAAAATTATATATTCACTAAATGTCAGTGAAGAAAACTGTATGTTTTTTTTTAATCAACTCAGTCATTATGGTTTGTGATATAAACCCACATCGACCACACTGTGAATGATTATATCATCTGATTATAAATGTAGGATATAATAATCTATGTTTAAATGTATATATAGCCTAATATAATATGGGTATGCTAGGACTGCACATAACAGCTAATACATTTGGTACAATGTGTTATAATTGAAAAGCTGAGTAGACTAACAACTATTTTACCTTCTTCTCCTAGAGGCACAGTTCTTTCTTTATTTTTATATATTTTTTAAAATGCCTTTTCTTTCTTTTATTCCCAGGTCTTATCTTATCGTATACATTACAGACGCCCCTTCTATAAAGAAGATTATTGCGTCCTACGCTCATCCGTGGTTGAAGTCTAGACCCTCATTTCTATTAGTGTTTTAAATGATGTTAAGTTACTTGTTTTCCTGGTTTGTTCAGACATACCATTCCATGCCTCGGGAAGAAAGAGTACTTATAGACTTATAGACATATGGACATTTGATTGTCAAACAATCGAAAGAATGACAAATAATCTACATTGCCAATAGTCGTGTGAGATAAAGCTAACCAGATGATTGTGTGACCAGCTCAAAGACTATTATTTCTCACTGAATGTACTTCCTGAATCCACGTACCAAGTTTAAATCAAATACTATCCTCGAATAGGTTCTCCAACAGGAAACTAAAAACTTATTGTTAATAACAGCCTCTAGTTTAGTTTAGTACTGAACTTTAACCTACTAGTTCATTAAAAAATTTGAATCTTACCTTCGCTTTTTTCTTTCGCTGTTGTTTTGAATTTTTTGTAAGGTGTGTGGACGACTGGGGGAGGGGGGAGGGAGGAGGGGGATAATATTTAACAGATGAAACAAAAATGTTTGTGGGGGCTAAGATCAATAAAATGACTCATTTAGTTTTGAATAACTTTATTCTTTAACTTCTTTTTAACTAGCACAAAAAAACTCCTATATAATTGTGCTAGATTTAACTTTTACTGCAGGAAGTGTATTCAGTCAGCCTATATATAGATCTAGGTGAATAGGCTGGCAGATGTGTTTGCGTGTTTATTTTGTAGTTTGTTGGAGTTTTAGACCAAAATAGACCATGGCTACACACCCAACCTACACTTTAAAAATAAAAAAATCTAACTTACGATAACAGAGTAGGCCCCTATATGATACGTATTTCAGATAATAAAGAGAGAAAAAAAATAACAACTTAAAATATTTCATACCTAGAACTTTTGTCATTAAATCAACTTATTGATTTATTATTGCTATTTTCAGTGCTTTTTTTTGTAAAAAAAAAATAGGTGCCGGTACTCAGTGATGGATTGCCTAACTTTTAAAGCAGTTTCGCATTTTATATTTTAATTCTTATTGCGCGCAATTTTTAAGTAATTCAATTTTAACAAATTAATAATATAATAAATTAATAATAAACGTTAAAATACAAGAAAAGTAATAATTTTTTCCCCACACTGAAAAAGGTGCCGGTACGCCGTACCGGTGCGTACCGTCACAAAAAGAAGCCCTGGTTATTTTACTTTTATTTTAGGTTGTGTTTAGATTTCGGCGCTTACTTTCAATTTTTTGACGACAGCTTCATATTTATATATATTCAAATACAAAGCAAGGCTTAAATAGTAGGGGCCTATTTATAAAATGATAGTAAAAGCTTATTTCATTGAATGATACGATCCTGTGTATTTGTATCAAAACAGGCTCCAGGTATAACTTTATACAAGGATTATGTTAAGTGCATATTACAGTTTTCTCCCTTTAGCTTCCAGGTGTTTCCATTAATTTGTCTGCACTGGAATGGGTGGCATGTAGCAGTCGTCAATCTACTGACTTGACAAACGCCTACAGCTCTCTTACCTGAATACGTTTCACCTGACATGACCTCATTTTAGCCGTATTACGTCACAACATGTCTTCATTACCGAGGCGTGCTATCAGGTTATGACATCCTGACATTTAGAGATTCAGACAATGAGATTTTCATGAATATACAATCATATAAAGTTTGTCTGTTGACCTATTCATCGACAACTCTCTCTATATAAACGATAGCTTCTTGAATCCTGAAGTGTCATTATGTAAATATCTAAAGTTCAAAGTTCGACATTGCGCTATACCTGGTCGATGTTCTTTAGCTAGACGTAGTCTCTGGGTCAAACTAATTGCTGCTCGTTAATACATTTGATACACTTCATAGCTCTCAGCCTTAGAGGCTTTGGTTTCCACTGGCTAATAGCAGCATTAATGACAACTAATATTGTTCTAACCAGTGAGTAACCAGGCCATCTTCATGCGCCGAATGCGTTCGGACCAATTTAACCACTTATAGCTGATGTGAGTGCGGCGTACCTAAACTCCGAAGTATATTTTTATACCTTGCCACGTGGCCTTGTGCCCTTGGGTGCAAAGTATTTAGTAGTTTCATCTTCTTCTTCTTTTTTTACCTGCTCGAAAATAAGCAGGTGTATGTGTCAACATCCGTAAATCTAGTACGAATCGGAAATTCCCACCGCCAACATTTGTCCCTGTACCTCGATGTCACTGTATATTAACTTATATAGGTCTAACAATATTATAACGATAGTATCATGGTACAGAGAAACAATAGGCATACTACATAGCAGTATATCATTATCTATATACATCATATATCGTAATACTATTCTCTGTCAGACAAATATAGTCTGCATGTGTTCTGTAAGACAAATATCTTCTATCTGATGACTTCTTTTGAAAGTGGAAATAATTCTTGCTAGCTAGATTTTTGATCTAGAGCATTAAAGAGCATTAAATGCATTTTTCGTCATCTTATTTCAAATATAAGATTATTTTTTTATGTTTTCAAAAACTGATGGTCGTGAAGAGATTTCACCAGTTTTTCCACGCACGCAAAATTAAACGTTTGCCTACCCCTGCCATAGCTCAATATCATTTTCGGTGTCCTGGAAGTATGTGTGTATGTTTCTGTGTGCCATGCATCGCGTGTCACCAATTAAGGTGACATATGTTACAAACCACACATCAAATTTTATTAAGCTTGTTAGGTAATGGCCATATGGCTCAAAATAACATGTAAACGGTTGTTACGATTGTACGCTTGTACGATTGTTACGTTTTTATTTGCCATATTATTGTTACACTAAGCTATTAGTTTAGCGAGATGTTTGCACATATGCTACAGTTTAGTTAGAAGGTTAGACATAAATATTTAGGTTTATAATAGAAAAGTAGATTTGTTTAAACAGATAACAAGTAGGCTAGATCTAATACTGTAATAAATGTCCGAAAAATTGCTTTAAAAGTTTTTTATATCGTTCTCTATTTAATTCATAAACAATATCGTAATTTGAATAAGTACTTTTTTAGACTATCCAATTAAAATAATGTGTTGATTAAAAATATAATAGTATATTTCTATTTATAGCTATTTATCTATCTCTTAATAAGTCTATTTTTCACCTGCAGCTTCTATCTATACATCTATATATTATCTATCTATCTATATATAGAGAGAGCGATTTGTCTTAACTTATTCTCTTCCTTTGTATATATATATATTTATCTATCCAGCTACATACCCTAACCCTAACCCTAACCCTAACCCTAACCCTAACCCTAGCCTATATTTAGTTTTACACGAGCTGATTTTTTTTTTTACTTTTCGTTTTGATATTTCCATTTGACTCAACCTTAACAGGAAGGAACATCCTATTTGTTTAACTTCTTTTTTTATGTAGTAAGAATTCCACAATATATATATATTTCAAATGTAACTTCCTTGTCTAGACTATGCTGCTGAGCAACTATCGAAAATCACACGAAGTCGTTTTTATTTATGTTGTTTCGATAGCAAAAGAAAAAAAATGACAAGGTCAACTGAAGAACAATAGAACAAGGTTTGAAGTTCAGAAATGGGTTGATATTCTCACAGACAACTATAACATTATGTTTGTGCGTTCATGTGTTTGTGTGTGTATGTATAAATGATTGTCTTATGTGTGTTTTTGTGTGTGTTCGTATGTATGTATGTGTGTATGTTTTTGTGTGCGTGTATGCGTGATATGTGCACGTTTGTGTATGTGTGTTTACGTGTTTGTGTTTTAGACTGTGTACTTAAATGCGTATGTAAGCGAATGTGTGTGCTTGTGTGTGTGTGTGTGTAGATAAGTTTGTGTGTGTATTTATAATATATGTGTATGTGTAGCTGTCTGTGTGTTAAGTCTCACTAATAGAATCCATTATCCAGCTTCCAGACGCTAGTGTAAGAATGTCAGGATAGTGAAAAAAATAATCATGGAATAATTGCAGTACTCAGGATTTCCCAACTCTTGCTGGGTGATGACATCGGCCATCGGCTGCTTACGGTTCCGACAGTTTAAAATCTCTTCCGTTGTATTCCGGTCAACTTTTAAAAAACATATCAACAGGAGGGCCTGGTGGATGGAGGGCAAGCAGCTAAACAATTATATACCAGGCTTAGGCTATTAAATTAACTATTTGTAAGTGCAACATTGGGTTTTAAAGAGAAACCAGGTATAGATACAATATTCTCCAGAAATGTTCATTATTCAATGGCTGCAAAACGTATTGGACAAGTTACGGTGAACAGTTCCATTTACATGTTATTTTCAGCCATATGGCCATTACCTTTTCAGAGGTCCTTTTCGTCCATACAGCTAGTTGTATCTACTCTCTGTACACGTTGTTTGTACTAAAAGGCCACTTCCATAAATATATATATATATATATATATATCGTCACAGGCCATAACTCCTAAAAGAAGTAGATCTATTCAAAAATTTGGACCTAGGTTTGCATCGTGCCTAGAAGAAATATATTTAGAGAAGGATTTTTTAATAATAAAAAGCGATGACAGATTTTAAAATGAACTTTACTTATTAATTTATTGTATTTCTAACTCGACTTTATGAAATGATTAACCTTGCTAGATATTTTTGATGGCAACAAACAAATGACACTGGAAGTTTCAGGTCTTGGTTTCCAAATATTCAAGGAATTCACAATTTTGCACAGGAGATCATGGTTCGAAGCTAAACTTACTCGCGTTGCCATGGCTACTCATCTGGAAAAAAGAACTACAGTCACATCAGCTGGATGAAGAAAAAAAAATACGAGAGTTGATATTTTAACTATCAGAGGCTCTGCTGTGAATCCCCTGATAAAGACGATAAACCCCCCTGTGGACGCCACCTCCATTTACCGCCCCCTCTCTCTAAGTGCTGATGAAGCGATTGAAGGGTGTGTGTGTGTGCTGAAATTGATAGGGGGGGGGGGGACAGGGGTGGACAGATAGCCTACCGTTGAAATGGGGGCCTGCTAAGAGTATTAGACATAGTTTCCTCCTTCCCTCCCTCTCACCTTAGCTGCCTCCCACCAAACCAACATCTCCATTCCACAGTTCCACTTGTATATTTACTATCTCAACAGCACTCATAGGTGGAATACTTTTTCACAAGCTACAAGAACACTCTTGTATGTATTTGTTATTTTATGACAACGAGAAAAATAGATCAGACAAACAAAAATATGGGAGTATTGCATTGGCCTACATATTACTGCAATACAAAATTATGTCAATGTAATAATACCATAAGAGATGCAATAAATGAACATACTTAATCCTGCTTTTAGACTTTTTCTCATTTGTTTCTGCTATGGCCTGTATTTCTCTTTACTTATAAAGACTTAGTGTTCGATAAAATATTTAATATAGGCATTCATCAATAGGTTATTGTATGGGTCGGAAGCCTAAGGCACGCGTGCCAGCCTTGGCACGCAAAGCGATTTTAAATGGCACGTGAGTATGACGTTAGAGACCTCCAGGAGGTGTTTCTTGCTGAATTTTGTTTCCTGTATTGAATGAGGAGAACTAACTGTTGAAGCCGATGTTTCTGAGTGGCAGCAAATATTTCAGTGAGTTAAACGTGCATGTACAAAGAACGGTTCTAACAACTTTGAACTGTTAGACCATTGATAATAGATTTGCATTAAAACTTGACATATCTGGCCGTGAATTCAATTTCAAAACACTTAAATACATGTAATTACTTCCCTAATTTATGGCATATATTAAGATAAATAGATGGGCTTTTTTTTTTAGAGTTTTATAAACAAAAATAAAAAAATTTCAAGTTCATGGACTCTTGTTTTCATTCCACATCAGGCTAGACTGGGCTTATCCAACTACAACCATCTCAGATGTGGATCTTCTCTTTATTAAGTGGCGGGATAATTAACATTTTTAAAATAGCTGCAAGTTGAATTTTTAAACACACACAAAGAATGGGCATCAAAATCGTAGATTTGTTTAAATTTTAATAAGTAATAATAAAAAAGTAATATTAGTTTTATATAGAAACATAACTTTATTTAGCTTCACTATCACAATAGAATCAAATTTTAATTAATTTGAAAACGTTATTTTAATAAAAGGGAGATAATTAAACCATTTTCTTTGCGCTAATATTTCTAATATGTTTCTTTTATCTATATATATATAAAAGAATAAATGCCTTACAATTTTTATTTATAAAATTATCAAACTATTAAAGATAGTTTAACATCATATAAATATTAAATGACTACAGAATTTATATGTATATTTTTAAACATTACATTAACTACCCAGTATGAATGATTACAATGTATCTAACCCACTTAACGGCAGTCGTTGGCTCTAGGTGACAAATACTATTGTACGAAGCAATTAAAGATAATATCTCAGTAAAACTGAGATCAACATATTATAATCTATAGTAGGAGCTATCTCTACTATCAAATTAATAGATTTTAGACAATTTGTAAAGTAATATACCCACCGGACCATAGCAACGTTCAACACTTTCTGTGGCCACGGCATACGAGGGGATTGTGTGTACTTCACAACGCCTAGCCATATTTACTTTACCAACCAAAGTCAGGTACCTATCAGAGCTAGGTAGACTTTGGGACACCCCGAGACCAAGGAAAAAATGCCCCTAGCCTTCACCAGGATTTGAACCCAGAACCTTCTGTGCACCAGCCGTACCACCTTGCCCAATATTTTTTTAGTTTTAGACAATTATTAACCATAAATGTAAAAGTCAAGAATTAAACATAAATGTAAAAGTCAAGAATTAACCATAAATGTAAAAGTCAAGAATTAACCATAAATGTAAAAGTCAAGAATTAACCATAAATGTAAAAGTCAAGAATTAACCATAAATGTAAAAGTCAAGAATTAACCATAAATGTAAAAGTCAAGAATTAACCATAAATGTAAAATTCAAGAATTAACAATAAATGTAAAAGTCAAGAATTAACCATAAATGTAAAAGTCAAGAATTAACCATAAATGTAAAAGTCAAGAATTAACCATAAATGTAAAAGTCAAGAATTAACCATAAGTGTAAAAGTCAAGAATTAACCATAAATGTAAAAGTCAAGAATTAACCATCAATGTAAAAGTCAAGAATTAACCATCAATGTAAAAGTTTAGTAATAAAATGGTGTATTTGGTGTAAATACACAAAGAAAAAAGGAGGATAACCACAAACACGTTAATTTTTTTAATTAAATATTCAACGATTTTCTCTCTACATCTCGTTTGCCTTTTGACCTTGCTCTAGCTACGGCGCTAAATAAATACATTTAAAAATGGACTTGCATGCTGTTGGCACGCTGAATGATTTAGAAATTCTAGTTTGGCACACAATTAGCAAAAGGTTGCCGACCCCTGGTTAAATGTATTCTTATCATTATAATAAAGTATAGTTTAAAGAAAATATAGCTATGTAACAATCCTCCAGTGCAAGGTGGAAGGTGGGCGTAGGAGAGACCGTCAGCGGAGATGATGGTTCGACAATGTCAAGGATTGGACAGGGCTGCAGTTGAGTCAACTATTGACAACCGCGCAGGATAGACAAAAGCTGAGAAAGTTGACGTTTCCATTCGCTCCCCCTAACGACCTCAACGGTCATGGGATTGATGATAAAGATAGATGTATGTATGTGTGTATGTATGTGTATGTGTATGTATGTAGAGATTTGGTGATTTATGTCTATCAACATACGTATCATTATTCAATTAATATGAAGAAAAAAAGTATTTACTAGATCTAAATTATAACAACCAAATCAATTACTAAAAAGACTTCTTGTTTTTTTTACAATTTTTCATCCATCGCTTTATACTAACAACCAATTACCAAGTGGCAACATTACAGACCTGCTACATTGTGAGAAAGCTTTTGAGTGTGATGAAAAATTAAAACAAATGGACAGAATGGAATGATGAAATTTCATAAGAAAAAATGAACAACATTTTAATCGTGCGTTGTTGTTGTTTTTTTTTTATTCCCACTAAATTCGCGAAAGAAAAGTAAAGGTTTGCCACGCGAAGGTTCTATGGAAAAATGTCTTGGGCTCGCTTCTGAACAAAATAGACAGAAATCAGAATTGATCCTTGAAACAACAGTAAACATTGCATTAATAATCTTATATTATACATTACTGATGCTCCTTCTATAAAGAAGATTATTGTGTGATACTCTCATCCGTGATCCGACCTAGTCTTGCATTTTTATTAATGATAATGTTTTTAAATGATGCTAAGTTACTGGTTTTCCTGGTTTGTTCAAACCCATTCCATGACCGAATACCATTCGGGAAGAAAGAGTACTTATATGCATTTGTTCTCGCATAAGGGATAAAGAAGTGTTTTAGTATTTTTGTCTTACATAAAAAAATATATTTCTATATTAAAATAAATAAGGATGTAATATAATATACAATTTTAATCTTTGTGTCATTCCTTTATTTAAACTTTGCTTTTGATTCTTTTAGGGCTTTCTGACAATCCATCTTTTCAAATTATCTTCGTAAATCTAATTGGCTTACTTCTCCCTCATCCTATCGAGCTGAAATGATGTACCTTGACTCGTTGGCAATTACAACAAATTTTATCAAATTTAAACTATTTCAATCTTTTTAATACGAACTTGTATTTTTGTGTGTTTTAAAGTCTTCTGAAGTTTAATAATAGTTTTGGGGTAAATTCAGAGGTTTTGACCGAAAAAAAAACAAAACAAGAATGCAAACAAAATAGGCCTACATAAAAAAATAGTTAGTCGAAATACTTTATTCTTAGTTTGTTTGTTTTTATCAAATAATAAACAACAACAATACAAGAGCACACAATACAGACAAAATAAAATAAAACAACATGAAAATCAGAAATGTTTCTTAAAGTGTACAATATTTCTCTTCTGTACTCTACTTACTCTACTTACTTCTGCCGAGTGAAGGTCCAGGGCTAGTTTTGGTGTCTTGAAATACTGAGAACTAACGTGTAACTGATGAAGATAATAATGTCAGTGGGAAAACTATTTATTTAGAGAAAAGCGAATGCTTAATAGCATTTTTACTACTTGTTTTTTTATTCTTCCACGATTATGGGAAAGAGGATATGTCGTGAGTTAGTGCCTGCGTGCCACTTTCCCTTCGCGCCTCCTCTGACCACCCACGCGATAACATATTTAGTGGGTGGGGGAGGTGTGAAGGGAGGGGGGGACATTACTCGCCTAGAATTGTTCATATAAAATACCGATAAGTTTTGTTTATCTTTTTCTCACAGTGTTTTGGTTTCTCGGCCCGATCAATAGCTAATAGATCGTTGCATCCAATAGTACTATAATACAACAAACTTAGCTTAATATATACACATATTTTTTGTAATAAGGTATAAAATAATATTATATTTGTTATAAATGTCTTCATGCTAAGTACAATTGCAGCTTATTTCTCTCATGGTTAATGCTTTGGACTTAATTATGATTTAGACCTACGATTATTATATTCATTTTTTTATATATAAATGTCTTGTCTTTCTCACAACTATCCCTGGCACCTTGCACCTGTAATATTATGCCGAGACCTTCCAGCCTTTATAAAAGTACGATTTCGTTGCCTAGACACTAATGGGTTAATTTCAAAATGCTTGAACACTGGCTGTACAAATGTGTAAACAATTATTTCTTTGCTTTGAGAGGCAATTATATCATTAACACGTTCAGAAAACATCGTTTTGCTTTAAGTTGTTGATTTCCTTATTTAAAAAAACAATATAAAAAAACAGGTTTTAAATGCAAATGATATTTTACAATTTTGACTTGTTCACATTGAAAACCCTTTCGGGCTCATAAACTTCTGTGATAGACTTATAGTTTATAGGCGCTGTTAACACGCTAAGTCAATATATCGGACAAAAAAACTATTTGTAACGGATCTTTGCCGTCAGAGGTGGAATATATTAAGTTTGATGGATACAGGGCGTGTGTTAGACACTATCCACAGCAAGAATCCGTGGATCGCCGTGACACCCAAGACATACAAGCGCAACCAAAATATCTCTCTTTATATAAACACCCATTTTTCAACCAAAAAAAAAAACATCACAAAAACTACTCAAGAGATACAGGGGAAACAATTAGCTGTGAGTAGAAGATGAGATAGACGAGGCACTTTCGGGTTGCGGTATTCTCGTGGAATGACAAGCCAGCATAACACCCAAGGAGTAATGCTGTTCCATCGAGAACGCTTGGAATGTGGGTGAATGCTACCTATGCATCAGAGTGCACAAGATTCACTTGTTTATGCAATCCCTTTATTGTTTTTATATTATTTGTTAAAGGGCATGGTGCTGGTGTTAGGGTAGATAAAAAAAAAAGCAAGGTATAGTAGAAATACATAAATATGAATATAAAAACAAGACAGAAGCAAATGAATACGTCACACACAGATTGCATGAAATTTATGATTGTAATGAAAAGTGCCAAAAAAATAGAAACGATTGCAGAGGTGATGTGTTTATGGAGGTGATGTATTTATGTTTTGGTTTTAGAGAAGGTGACGAGATACAGAAAACCATTAACTTTTAAATGAGCGCAAAAATAGATCTATATAAATATAAAGAACATTAATCAAGGCAGTGGGAGAGATTTGGAGAAAGGTTAGAAACACTGATACACTAGAAATGACTAGATGAATGATAGATTGGGCGACTGATAGACGGATGATTGAATGCGGCTTACGATAGATACATAGATAGATAGATAGATAGATAGATAGATAGATAGATAGATAGATAGATAGAGAGATAGAGGGATATATATATAGATAGATAGATAGATAGATAGAAAGATAGAAAGATAGAAAGATAGAAAGATAGAAAGATAGAAAGATAGAAAGATAGATAGATAGATAGATAGATAGATAGATAGAAAGATAGAAGATAGAAAGATAGAAAGATAGAAAGATAGAAAGATAGATAGATAGATAGATAGATAGATAGATAGATAGATAGATAGATAGAAAGATAGAAAGATAGATATATAGATAGAGAGATGGGGTGATAGATAGATAGATAGAAAGATAGATAGAGAGAGAGAGAGAGAGATAGATATAGAGATGGGGTGATAGATAGATAGATAGAAAGATAGATATATAGATAGATAGAGAGATGGGGTGATAGATAGATAGAAAGATAGATAGACAGATAGATAGATAGATAGATAGATAGATAGATAGATAGATAGATAGAAAGATATTAGATAGATAGATGGAGTGATCGATAATAGATAGATAGATAGATAGAGAGATGGGGGTGATAGATAAATAGATAGAAAGATAGATATATAGATGGATAGATAGAGAGAGATAGAGAGATAGAGAGAGATAGTTAGAAAGATATAGAAATAGATAGATACATAGATTGATTGATAGATAGATAGATAGATGGAGTGATAGATAGATAGATAGTAGATAGATAGATAGATAGATAGATTGTCTGACAACTATTAATAGAAGAGGGACAGCTCAAGATGGCATTTATCTTCTAGTCAACATAAAGCGAGTCGCATCAAAGCATTAGCTGAGTTTACAAATACCTAAAAGCCCCAACACTGCGATCTTAAACTCTGCAACATGCATGCTGAAATAGAGAGATAACAAATTGTTTAGTTTGATTTAATGTGATTTTAATATGATTATATCTTGAGGTTTACACCCACGTTCAAGAGTCTCGAGGGTTTGTTTAGATGGCGCAACCAGTTTCAACCTTTCAGTGTTTTAAACCATCCTAAGTAGACTGGCACTCAAATGTTGAACCTCTTGGAAAGGCTAGAGAACATGGCTAGGTGACTAGGTGTTTGGTAAATTGTGTTTCGTTGTTGATTTTATTCATTATCCTTGGTTGTTTGTTTATCTTAAACCACTTCGTCTCTGTCTTCTTATTCAGTTTTATTTCTTCTTTTCTTTTTTCTTTGTTTTTATATTTCTAATTATTGCCAACAAATTTAATTTGGCAGCTGAAAAAGTTGGATGGCTGGCCATCTATATATAGAAACAATATTGCAATACCAACTGCATTACAACAAAAGAAGAATATGCACACCAGACGAAGAATTATTGTGCGTCAGCTTTCTGCCATACTATCTACTATACGCAACAAGACATATCTCGTCAAGACTTCAGTCAGCCAGAATTAGGGATGTTAAACGAAAACCGGAATACCGGATTCCGGTTTTGAAACTGAAAACCGGTTTTGATTTTGAAAACCGGATTTCGGTTTGTTGGTAGCACACCCTTTTCTTTTTTTTTTTTCTGATGGAATTATTTTTAATAAATAATGTTGGATTCTCACAAAACAATTCTTGAAATGCCTTGCTAACACTATTTAGTCTGTGATATTGTGTTTCTTTTTTTTTCCAAATACCAAATAGATCTATGGCTTGCGATAAAAACAACATCAAACCAAATGTTAAGTTAGAGTTAAAATTAACATGAATCTTATTACTTCTCGGCTCATTTTGAAAAAAAAAGACTTCTTTAACGATGGCTCGGTGTAAACTATGTTCCTAAAAGATAAGCCGGAGCGGTGGCAGTACTATTGGATTGCGTATGCACCTGCGTACGAAGCATACTGGATTAACATCGTCAACATCTTCATATTTCATATACATCTTAATATTATGATCAACGATAATCGGAAATTTGATTATCACTCTTGAAAGCTATTATCTGTTTTAATAAATTAGCCCAGATTTTTTTTTTAGTTCTAAAGAATTGTATGGTACAAAGTCATATTCTATTCACACAAATCAACTAATTGAATGCCCTGCGATCACAAATTAAGTTTGAAGTATTTTTAAAAAAAAACGACAAAACTACGTACATTTGGCTTTTTTTGCCTGTTCCGGGGGGGGGGGGGGGGAGAACCGAAAACCGGTTTGAAACAAAACCGGTTTTAACAACCCTAGCCAGAATACAATAGCTGACTACGAATGAACTTTTTCTTGTGTGTGCGCTAGTCTATTTTTATAAGTATATTTCTGTGCTTGTATACAAATTACAAATAATTTTTTTTTTCAAATATGGTGAAAGACAAAACATCTGTAATCAAGACAAATTTCCATTTGTTTGGATCAATAAAGAAATCTTATCTTTTCTTAAAACTTCAACACCATTTATATTTGTAGTTCTTAGTTCAAAACAGTTAGTTTTGTTTTGTTTTTTGAATTATTAAAGAATGTCAATTAACCTGTGCTGTAAAGGATGCAGACGTAGCATGGCAAACTAGGAAATAAAATAAAATGTTTGGTCTTGTCTTTTAAATAGGCCAATAATTTTATTTTTTTTTGTCAGATTCTATATGTCGTTCTTAGAAGACGGGATCAGTTCTACAAACTTTAGAGCTAACAGCAGAAAGCTAAATTTGTACGGAGGGAATGAGAGAGAGAGAGAGAGGGAGAGAGAAAGAGAAAGAGAGAGAGAGAGTACGGTTGTATGATAATGCTTACTTTGCTAGATTCAACTTCGGTTGTGTTTTTCGAAATCTGGATGGTTCGAAGAAAGAAAAAAATCAATACTTACAAGATAAGGTATATATTGTTATTTTGTTTTGTTTACATTTGTCATATCCGTCAATATTATATCACACTATTAGTGGCAATATTCAACCACCGATAAGAGTTATCAAATATTAATAATACTTTTCAGTGAAAGCTTATATCTAATATATAATATATGATAGGATTGATATATGTATATCTATATATATAAAAAGACAGTGTTAAGCCCCGCGAGGATCCCCATTGGTCAATTTGAAAACACGTGTGTCACTGACCTATCTAGGCCTAGCCCAATATATCGTCTAATAATTTTTCACATCGGACATGTGTCTTCGATAGCTCAGTGGTAAACGTAGTGGACTGCTATACGGGCGACCAGGGTTCGATCCTCCAGTTAGACTTTACTTTTTTTTTCGACAATTAATTTTTCAAACTTTTAAAAACAATAGACATTGTAAATCTATAGGCAATATAGATTTTGTTAAATAAAAATATTTGACTATTTTTTTTACCCTATTACAATATTTAGTTACTTTCCTAAAAGTATTCATTAAGTGTAGTTTATAAATTTATTATCTGCACCCCAGACAGTCCTTTTTTTTTCACCCGGGCAACGCCGGGCAATGTAGCTTGTATAATATATAAAGCTTTCAACTGCTCCACCCCTCCTGCCCTAACCACACCGCCATGGTTTGGTGTTTACCTTTCAAAGCTTGATTCGGCACGTAGCCTCTCAATGATCTAATCATCCCGATATTTTCCAATGCATAAAGTCTATATGAAACGGTTTTAAAATAGAACTGTGTATTTGACTAAGTGTGTTGACATTGAGCTGGCGAAGAGAGAGAAGGAAGAATGAAATGTCTTTTAATCCCTGAATCAGTAACTTTCCTTTTTATTTCTTCTTGTCTTTTTTTTTCTGGGGGGGGGGGAGGTTACGTAAGGTAAGGGTGAAGTGGTGTATACCCCCCGTTCTACGTTATGATATGTGGGAGTGGAGGTAGGCCCTACCTGGGGTTTAAGAGAGAGGGGGGTGGGGTGAAGTTGCGTGTCATGTACAGGTATTTAGATAGAGGTAGAAATAAGATAATAGGGCAAAATGGGGGGAAAAAATCCAAATTGTAAAATTATGCTGACACGTTTGATTTATTGTATTTACAGTAGGCTTTAATATGTTTAGAGATATATGTGTGTAGAGATAGGAACATTCACCCATTCTTCTCCAAAGACATTAATCGTTTCAATTATGTAAGCAATACATTTTCATTTATTGCGGTTCATTGTGTTGTTTTCTTAGATAATCCTGCTGCCCCCAATCTGCCCCATTAGACCGATCCTATTGCAGCATGATATGATGATGAACAGAGAACTCTTAAACCTGTGCAGTCGTTATAAGTAAAAGGAAATCTTCTGAAAGGAGAATACATGTACTCCATCAGGAGTAACCCAAATCGGGAAAGATCACTAGCCTGGCCAATCAGAGTTCTTGTAACATCCCTTAGATGGAGTGTCATTCAGGTTGCAAGGTAGAAGTCTTTTTGAGCGGATATCAAAATTAGTAATAAAAAAAAGGAAATACTACGAAAAAAAGAACCAAACAGTGAAATCGAATGACAACAGCCGAGTAGGCATGTGGAGTGGATTCGGATGTCTAGTCTATAGATATATATATTTGAATGTCTACAGTGTAGACCGAAAGCCTTCACTTGTTCGAAACTTGAAACATACGATGGTTTACTCATTTCAAATCTGAATCATGCTGTTGTTGTTTATAGTTTCTGTACATCCTTGGTATAAGTAGGCCTAAGTCTATTGTTTCTTTCAAGAATAACATTATTTAAATAATAGGAAGTTTCTCTTGCATACTTAGCAAGTATATCGTATAACAACATCATTTAAAACACTAATAAAAATTCAAGACAAGACTCGGACCACGGATGAGCGTAGGACGCAATAATCTAATTTATTGAAGGTGCGTCTGTAATATAAAAGATAAGATATCTAAGTATGGTGGCTCAGTATAGGATCTACTACAGTTATATTATAAGACACGGTGTCTGAGCGCGCTCGACTGGCGTATCCTAGGTCCTGAGTTCGAATCCTGTTGAAGGCTAGGATTTTTTCATCGATTCATCCCTGAATTTACCCAGCTCTGATGGGTAACTGATGGGTTAAAGTAGCCTAAAGGATGGCCACACAATCCCCTAGTATGCCGTGGCCACTGAAACTGGTGAACGCTGCTTCACCGGCCCTATGATCCATTTGGTCTGACGGGTACTTTACTTTACTTACACTTATATTAATAACATTTGACCAGGTGATCGTATCTGTGGTGGGAAGGGGGCTGCAAATATTACACAGTGAGGAGGGAGAAATGTGCAGCTAACGGTTAAGGATGGTGAAGGGGTCAGAAACATTGCATGTTTAGGTGAATAACAGTTTATTTTTTTTAACAGGAACACTATTTAATTTTTACCCTCAAATATTTGAAAACCTACACTTTATCTAACTACCAAGAGATACAACGTAGCGTAGCCTAAGCATTAATTTAATTAATTAAAAAAAATTTTTTCAAGAAAGAAATTGGAAAAATATTTTTGTTAAATCGGCAGTTTTAGAAATAAAAAGAAAGGGGGGTGGGGGTTTCTGGCTAGCCATAGGCTCATAATCCATCTCGACTTATGTAGGGCGCGCATGATATGTATGTGGATATTGTAGTATGACGTTAATGTAACAAAATGGGTAGGCCTACAGCATGTGTATAATAGTAATTGTGTATAGGCTGATGGGAAATGTGTGTAAAGACGATTTGCTTAAAAGAAAATATGTGTTATAAAAAATTGTATTATTACAGAATTTTATAGAAAAATATGTAGCCTAGATCTAAGTCTATAAAAGTAAATTATAAAAATAAATAACAGAAATGTGTAGGCCTAAGCCTAATCAAGAAGCTAGCCTATACGGTTATGTATAATAGAAACGTTGACTTTAGACATTTAAAATAGAAAAGTGTATGCAAGCAATGTCCTATATTAAACGTATGATATTGGACATAAAGTCAGCGTTTTATGTAGTAGGCCTGTCGCGTTTGCATAGTACAAAGACCTAGATCAATTAACCTAAACACAGGATCAGTTAACGTCAGGTTGGCTTGGCCTACATAGGCTACATTTTTTTCTTGTAAACCACTTAAGCATTTCCCACTTAATCACGATTAAAACACTCAAAACGTTGACTATAGCCAAAACGACTATGCTCCTTTTCTTTTTAAGTTCTGCATAAATCTCGTTTAAGTCACGTGTCATTCATAGGCATCCAGGGTAGACCTAAGCTTAGGCCTACATGTATTTGCCTAAACAAAGTGGTGTGTCCTCAACTTTTCCTTAAAGCCCTCGCCCTTCAGCTCGTATTCTAATAGTTTACTTTTTTGAAGCAGCTCGATTTTGTAATGTAGGCCTACTACAACATTGTACAACTTATACCAAGAGCCGTGGGTCTACTTCTTTTGGGATTCTTTGAACAGTTTGGTAAACTTCTTCAAACCACAGACCGAGCCCAACATCGAGAGTCTAGCATTACCTTTGCCTCTCAACAAAAACCCCTCTCTGTTTGGTCATTCGATTTGACTCTCGATAAACAAGAAATACACACGCAACTGTTGAGAGACTAAACTTTCTCTCTCTCTCTCTCTAGCTCTCTGTACCTCTCCTCTCCTTGCGTCTACTATTTGGCCCAGACAACAGGGTCACCGGTTGGTGCTGTTTTTTTTTCTTTCCGAGAGCTGAGAGAGTGTTTGCTAGTCAAGTTGCGGCGAAGGCGGGTGGGTCCCCCACCTCCTCCCCGCCTCTCTTTCCGCCATACAACGCCATCACTTGTTGTACTCCCAACATTCGCCGACAGAAAAAAAAACTTTTTTTCTCCACGTACTTTCACGCACGTACAAGTTTGGGTATTAGAAATCCAGGTCTTCGTTTAAACAAATAGAATGTCTCTATTACGATCACATTGTTGCGTAGTTTTATTTGGTTTACTACTGTAGAATTAGAGAATAGCTGTTTTTTTTAAACGTTTACATATAGATCTAAGTATTAAAACGCTCGTTAGTTTATTATTAATGAGTAAATTCAATAATATACATTTTCATTGTGTTTCCATTCATAAAAATATGCAAAAGCTGTGTTCAACTTGAAGCGCAGGACATTTCTCTCTATACGTTGTTAACATTACGAACAAGCGCACACATACCCCGGAGCAAAGAGGAGACAACTATAAAAAAAAAAACACTTGCGAGTAAAAAAAATTATCTCCCTTGTTTCACGCAAACGGTGCGTCTATATTTTTTTTTCTTTCTCTTTCTACCTCTTCTTTCTTCATTTGTAATGTGCAATTGGGGCAGTAGTCTCGTGTAGTGGTAGACAGTATCTCACACGGAGTACATTCACTTCATTGGCAAGTAGTCCCAGATACTACTCCTCACTTCTGGTTTGTTATTGTTGTGTGGTGTTGTTGTTTTTTTTTTGTGCGTGTAATTTTTCTTTTTTTTGGTTTGTGTTGTTAAAAGTCTCTGGCGACTATGCGCGTTCGTAAAATTCGTGGGTGAGGCAGTTTAAAAAAAAAATGCTACCACTTATAAATCGCGGTCATCATTAAATGTCATGAGTTCAAGGATTTCTGTGGCAAGTTATCATGTTCACCTAGATCTACAAATTTACTTTTCCCTGAGTTTTTGATACCAATTTGATATATTTACTCACACAAAAAAAACGAAGAAGAAGAATTGGTGTGGATAATTTGTTGCTATTTATGGATTATGTGATGGATATTATTACTTCACATGTCTAAACATGAACGTAAGTATCAAATTATTATTTTTTCTTTCTTTTCTCATTTATTCTAAAGGTATTATCAACAGACCGAATTTCCGAACGAATGTGTTTTTTTAGTAAGGTGTTGGCCTAACTATTCATATCAATTCAAAAGAAACACTTACTAATTAAGTGGTGGCCGAATTTGATTGTAGACTTTAAAACTTATCCGAAATTATAGTCACACAACGCTATAGTTATAGGCTATCATTGTCACTTATTAAAGATAACTTTATAAATATAGTTATAGGCCCTATCATTGTTACTTATTAAAGGTAACTTTATAACTGTAGCATGCGCTAGTTTATTTATATCAAATCATTATTTCTTATTAAAGGTAACCTTATAACTTATAACTATAGGTAGGCCTATACCACCTATATCATTGTCACTTATTAAAGGTAGCCTAACAGTATGCCTATTACTTTAGTAATATCATTGTTACTTATTAAAGGTAACTTTATAACTATAGTTATATCATGGTTACATATTAAAGGTAACTTTATAACTATAGCTATATCATCGCTATTTATTAAAGGTAACCTTATAATTATACTTATATCATTGTTACATATAAACGGTAGGCTAACTTTATAAATCATATTGAAAAAAAAAAGAACTCAGACGTGCACCTGTTCATTTTAAATCGGATTTCCAGTGACGCCTGTTGGATTAATTAAGCTTGCGCTTAGTGGATTTAGATTTTTGTTTAGAAACTTTTCACCAAGACATAGATCTAACTTTAGGTTAGGCCTACGGTTTGAAAAATATAATTATATCCATTAGTTTAGCGTACAAATCAAAATATAATCTTAGCGAATAGATCAGTGATCTTATCTTATAGTTGATCAAAATTTAACTCTAGGCAATAGATCAGTAATCTATCTCAACAGATTAGTACGCAATGTCCGCCCTGCGTCTCTTACCGCTTTCAGCTTCACGACTTGCTTCCCCTTTTGACATGATAAACAAACACTGAACCAAGGGCGTTCAATTACAGCAATTCAAATCACCGCCTTTCCTGTCATACACCCCACCCCCCTCTGTGGCGCCGCTCTACCCCCCACGTCTTCTGGTGGAGCCAGACAGTTCCCGCATAGATATCCGGGTGCCCCACTATCCATTGCACAGCGGGTAGGCCTGTGGCCCCGGTTGGGGAAGGTAGAAAGTACCGTCTCGACGACCCTCCCAGTACCTGAATGTGCCTATAGTATAGGATTTGTTCTACCGGGGGACATTGCCGGTATACGGGCGAGCCACCACGATAATGATCCTAGCAGCCGAAGTGAATAATAAGAAGGGATGCGGAAACCATCCCTGTTACCCGGCACGCAACGGCTTTGGCGTTTCGTGGGGTGGCTGGAGCCCGGACAGAGCTTTGGTGTGCCTCCCCCTCCCTCTAGAGCTCACTCCTATTACGTTACGCCCTGGACTATAGACCCTTTCGGGCTCGTCCGCTTTGTAATATACATTATAATTCAGTGGGGCCCACACTCGATATTAACGTACAGTTGTATGGTACAACAGCTATCCACACATACATCAGTACAGTTGTATGGTACAACAGCTATCCACACATACATCAGTACAGTTGTATGGTACAACAGCTATCCACACATACATCAGTACAGTTGTATGGTACAACAGCTATCCACACATACATCAGTACAGTTGTATGGTACAACAGCTATCCACACATACATCAGTACAGTTGTATGGTACAACAGCTATCCACACATACATCAGTACAGTTGTATGGTACAACAGCTATCCACACATACATCAGTACAGTTGTATGGTACAACAGCGATCCATACATACATCAGTACAGTTGTATGGTACAACAGCTATCCACACATACATCAGTACAGTTGTATGGTACAACAGCTATCCACACATACATCAGTACAGTTGTATGGTACAACAGCTATCCACACATACATCAGTACACTTGTATGGTACAACAGCTATCCACACATACATCAGTACACTTGTATGGTACAACAGCTATCCACACATACATCAGTACAGTTGTATGGTACAACAGCTATCCATACATACATCAGTACACTTGTATGGTACAACAGCTATCCACACATACATCAGTACAGTTGTATGGTACAACAGCTATCCACACATATACATCAGTACACTTGTATGGTACAACAGCTATCCATACACATACACATCAAAGACATAGTTTTGTTGTTGTTTTGTTTTGTTATTGCACCTGCAACCGATTGTGCCACAGCTTGCGCATTTACTGTGTTCAGGACATAGACAGTGTTTTTTTTTAAAGACGTGCACTTAAAAGAAGAGGCTGCACACATCTACAGATGGTGGTAAGGCCTACACCAGCATAAAAACTTATCAAAACTTGAATCAATATGTGTTGGGAGACATTTATGATTTAATACGATTTTATATGTGTGCATGTACACGTGTTAATTTATGTGTATGTGTGTAGGGGGGATCTATATGTATGTATGTACGTGTATATGTTACTGTGTGTGTGTGTGTGTGTAAAGGGGGAGTGGGTCTATCAGTGTGTCTGCATGTATGTGTGAGCCAATATAAGTATTTTATGTGCTTTTCTTTTTCTAGGGCCTAACCACAAATCGGCTTGAAAATTCGCCTCGGCTGAATATTGCGTTTTAATATTTGTCTCAGCAAATTTAAATCCGCACAACACAAATAGTTACAAAAATAATTTTTTAAAATTCAATTTTTAGATTTTAATAAATATCAATTCTACCAGATCTAATCCCTCATTCTGAGTTGATTAGTGTTGCCAAAGTGTTAACTAAGATTTTTTTAAATAAGTAAGCGCGGACTTTGGGGTATAAAAGTAGTTTATCAATAGTATCCCCGTCGGACCAAATTGATCCATAGGGCCACAGCATATTAGGGAATTGTGTGACCAGCACATCTTTACTTTACCCCAACTAAAGTACCCATCAGAGCTTCAACCAGGATTCGAACCCAGGACCTTCGGTACTCCAGTCGAACGCGCTGCCGCTGGACCGTCTTTCCCCATGCTTATCAATATTAAGAGATTAAGTATTGCATGTAATAGCTTGGCTCCGCAGATTAAGTATTGCATGTAATAGCTTGGCTCCGCAGATTAAGTATTGCATGTAAAAGCTTGGCTCCGCAGATTAAGTATTGCATTTAATAGCTTGGCTCCGCAGATTAAGTATTGCATGTAATAGCTTGGCTCTGCAGATTAAGTATTGCATGTAATAGCTTGGCTCCGCAGATTAAGTATTGCATGATTAAGTATTGCATGTAATAGCTTGGCTCCGCAGAGCTCTCTGGTACTCGTTTCGTACCAGGATACGGCAAATAGTGCGTCCAAATACTGGTCTATATGGATAGGGCCCAACTTATTTTAGAAATCGTTGCACCGTGAATCCGTGATTCTATGCTTTCATTTACTGGGTAGAAAACGGTTCGACCGAGTCTAAATTTGTACAGAGGCGGAACTGGATTAGACAATGCTTGGGGGGACTAGGGACCCCTTGTTTAATTGCGTATTAAAATACTAAAGAGAACATGTTTCCATTCTTACAGTGTGTAACGTATACAAATCTAATGAATTGATCAGTCTAAATCTGCTTAAGGTGTACAAATGCAAAGTTACTATATATATACCATGATTTTTGTTTGACACTTTAATCAATTTTAAATCATTCAAATAGAAAACTGATTAAGGATTAATGTGTCCCATGTAACACGGTAGAAGGTTTCAAATTATACATGTATTTGATGATATAAATATCTTAAATTAAAGCAACCATTTCAGACAATGTCGGTTGAGATATGGAGGGATAAAAAACGCAAAGCGTCTACCAAAAGTTACACGTACAAGAGCATTGTGTGGCCGGTGACCATCAGAGCTGATCAGATTCTGGGACACCCGTCATATATTATACGATAAAAAAACTTCTAAGCGTTTTTTTGTACCTTAATTCGGATGATATACCAACGGTCCATCGTGAGCCCGCCTTGGCTCGTCAATGGACATTTCCAATACCTAACTTTTTATTGAGTTAAAAAAAATAATTCCTAAATGTGTATGTAGGCTTTATTAGTCCAACAAACTTGTTGTTTACAAAATATTTGTTACACAGATTAAACTATATGTTTTCTGATTGTACACAATCTATTGTGGTGTCTGCGGTGTGAAAGGCGTGGAAGGACTTCCTTGTTTAGAGAACAGAATTAATTGTAAACACAATAGGACTATTTTAGCTGTGTGGCTTTGTTGATATAAAATAATGCGTTGGATAATGTACGAGGTGACAATAAAATAAACCTTACTTCTTCAATACTTCCCTATTAGACTAGCTTAATACAACATACAAAACAACAAACACAGATACAATTCAACACACTATTGTCCTCACAAGCAACAAACACAAACATTCACACTCTTAATGTTTGTACATGTTTTTAAATAATCTTTTGTTTATCGTGAAATAAGGATTATCAACTACAAAAAGAAAGATAAGTCAATGTATTTGTTTCGGATTTATTAAAAAAACGAGTAGAACTACAGTTATTATAAAAAAAATATTAACTTCTCGTTAGCTAGACGTTTTATCAACTGTTACAGCGATTCGTCAAATTTACCTATTAACTAACCCTCAATCAGTTATACCTTTAAATATACTTTTTTTTAGTTTTCAACTTTGTGCCTAGAATCTAATCTTCCAAAGAAAAACGCCATTTCCTGCATTAAAAGTGTTAACAATAAAACATTCAATCTACAGAAGAATCTAGGAGAGTTAACTTTTTTGTTTTTTTTCAACAAAACTCAGATGCCGAATTATTGTATGGCGAAAAAGACAACATGCAAATAAAAATTGGAAAAATGGTTTAGTTTGCTCAGATAATCATTTAATTGTAATGTTGCATCTCATATTTAACAAACACAATCCCAAGTTTGTATTAATCAAAACAAAAAAAAAAGAAAGAAAATAAATGTCTAAAAAATGTAAATGAGGAAAGAGGGGTCAAAGGAGTCATATATACATACGTTTTTGTATGGAGTAAACCTAGGGTTAGCTTTTTATAGAGCGAACGCACACACACACACACACTGTTTTCCCACTTACTGGGCGACCATTAGAGTTAATAGCATAATCTATTAGTTCAGGTCCACAGTCCTGAGCTTAGAGGCTACGATTTTTTTCAGTAACATTCATAAAATGTATACAATAACTTGGATACTAGTTTTATTAGATGAGTATGAGAGAATGAGAGCCGATATGATAACTTGGATACTAGTTCCTTTATATCAAGGGTGTGCAACAGGTGGCCCGCGGGCCACAAAACGGCCCGCCAAGCCTTTTAGTGTGGCCCCCGAAGAGCTTCTAACGGCATTTTTTAATTGGTTGCATTGATGACTGTGTGGTCCGTCATGTTGTATAAAATTTCATATGCGGCCCAAAGCAGAAAAATGTTGCACACTCCTGCTTTATATGAATATGAGAGCCGATAACCTGAATTCTTTGACGTCGTAGTAATTTCTTGTATGAAATAGTTATACCACTTTGTATTGTATAGGACAAAATAGACATGTCCAATCTTACTTCCTTCATATAAAACGATAACATTGTCATAAAACTTGCTTAGGCCTTTCCATCATAAGATAATGTTTTATTAAAATAATATTTCGTTCTTACAAACACAATAATTGATTATATCCAGTAACATCACGCTAAAATATTTCTTTCAGATGGATAAGATCTTGGAATTTTAAGTCCGTTTCAACAACAATAACAACAACAAAGCAACACGTATATGACATAGAGTAGACTATGCACTACGAACTCAGGTCTACGGTTGACTTAACACAGGTGAAATATAGCAGCACACACACACACATAAAACTACAGATGCTATTGAGTTCACAGTGATGGCGAATGGGATATGTAGGTTTACGGGGGTGGGGGGAGGAGGATGAAGGTGTTTACCTTTATAGGTCTGTATGGGGGAGGAGGGGGGAGGTGTTTACCTATATGGGTCTCTGTATTGACCTGACACAGAAATTGGTCAACCGTTTGAATTGGTTAGTGAATCGCATAGTGAATACCTCCCCTTCCCAACACTCACATCACCAAATTGCTTGAAAGAAATATATATATATATTGCGTTATAAGGTATAATATTTTCTTAGCTGCTTTTTATCACAAGCGCGAGGCAGTATAATGTAAATAATATCAAGCGATAAAATGTGGCTATAAAACAGCTTTGAAAACTTAAAACGGGAAACACTCGGTGGATTTATCTATGTTTATCCCCATACATTTAAGTTTTTATTATCTTTGAGTTTGTTTTTTTTTACATTTTTTATAGTTCAATTAGTTTTAATGTATACTCGTATAAAATATTTTATTATTTTACACTGTGCAAATCTATTTCTATATAGATAGTAATTGGTAATGATGGCTATATCTATATAGATAGTAATTGGTAATGATGGCTATATCTATATAGATAGTAATTGGTAATGATGGCTATATCTATATAGATAGTAATTGGTAATGATGGCTATATCTATATAGATAGTAATTGGTAATGATGGCTATTTCTATATAGATAGTAATTGGTAATGATGGCTATATCTATATAGATAGTAATTGGTAATGATGGCTATTTCTATATAGATAGTAATTGGTAATGATGGCTATATCTATATAGATAGTAATTGGTAATGATGGCTATTTCTATATAGATAGTAATTGTTAATGATGGCTATTTCTATATAGAAAGTAATTGGTAATGATGGCTATTTCTATATAGATAGTAATTGGTAATGATGGCTATATTTATATAGATAGTAATTGGTAATGATGGCTATCTCTATATAGATAGTAATTGGTAATGATGGCTATATTTATATAGATAGTAATTGGTAATGATGGCTATATATCATGTGTTGAAGAAGTATTTCTATAGTTATTTTGATCTAGTTTTGAATATGTGTATGGAAAATACATTTCAATGAGAGTCACATCTCTGCTTATTACATCAACAACAACGACAAAAAGACTGCTTTTATCTTTGTGATATTCAGACCCTGCATTCTGTTACTTTTTAAGAATAAAACTGAACAATTGATATCATACCACAACTGTTCCTTATCAATTCTCACTATATTCTTGTTGTTTTTTTATGTCTATAAAGATGCCAACGTAGTCGGTCTCAGTGATTCACGGTTAAATAACTATCACCACGCTAAGCCGGCAATGGCTTTCACCGCCCGATATCTGATATTCCAAGAGATTTTTTAAATATTTATTTTTGGCTGAATGTGGAATAACTGATAGACTTGCGGCATTTGGACACGGGATGTTCGTGATAGCGCGAGACCAGACTCCCCCGTTTTTTATATTGCAGTTTAATTGGAACAAGAAATGTCTAGGCACCAATCAGCTATCTCCAGTAGACGATGTATGTTTCTATTTGTATTACAATAGTAAAACCTCTATAGCGGAATTTAAGGTGATTGGAATGGTGTCAGTTTACTTCCTGTAACACGAATGTCATTAGAAAAAAAAGTAAACCATAAAAACGAAGTTTTTATTATACTCCCTTTATTTGCAAACTAAGTTTACCATCATGTAATTAAATAATTGATTGACTTCTGCAAATGAAACGTACAGAAAAAATATCTGTGTCGCTAATCTCAAAAATATCTCCTTACTCCGTATGAATTGTTCTAAAGCAAATGTCATTTAAAAAAGGAATTTGACTTGTTCGATGTTTGGAAGGAAATAAGCTACAAATATATTTCAGTTTACTGTATAAAAAAGTAGGCAACTTTGTTCTTTTATATTCGAAACTTACATTTAAAATGTTTTTTTTTCTTTTAATCACAATCCTTATAGAAATAATCCTGTTAAAAGTGCATTTTATTCCAATGTACCTTTATTCCGGTACCATCACTATATTTGACTGCAGTCCCTAATCAGTGAACATGGGCCTAAATTATATTTTAGAAATATTGAAAAAAAAAAAGATGTATTCTATTGTACCACCAACACTTTAGGTAGGCCTACCTTTCAAATCGATCACACTTGTTATCATTTTCTGAATTTGATACGTTCATGTTACGTAGAGCATAGAGCTGCCCACAATTTGATACGTTCATGTTACGTAGAGCATAGAGCTGCCCACAATTTGATACGTTCATGTTATGTAGAACATAGAGCTGCCCACAATTTGATACGTTCATGTTACGTAGAGCATAGAGCTGCCCACAATTTGATACGTTCATGTTACGTAGAGCATAGAGCTGCCCACAAATTTGATACGTTCATGTTACGTAGAGCATAGAGCTGCCCACAAATAATTTGATACGTTCATGTTACGTAGAGCATAGAGCTGCCCACAATTTGATACGTTCATGTTACGTAGAGCATAGAGCTGCCCAGAAATCTATTCTCAGAAAAGGACTGTGAGATCATTATATACTTTACTAATTGACATGGACATTTCACATGTCATTAAACATGCATTCATGTGACTATGTGGACTAGCGGCTCGTGGTCGGTTGCCGTACAAATGAATCATAGGACGGGTGAAGCAGCGTTCACCAGTTTCCAAGGCCACGGCATACTAGGTGATTGTGTGGCCAGCACTATGCACAGCCGCCTTTACTTTACCCCAACTAAAGTAAGGTACCTAACATATCTGGGTAGACTAAGAGACACCCCCACACCCAGTTTCGGAAAAATAAATCCTAGCCTTCATCAAGATTTGAACCCAAAACCTTCGAAACGCCATGCCCCACAGCTGAAATGTGTACCAGACACTAAGTGGACATTTGAAACAGTCATAGTCTGAAAGTTCTACTTTACTTCTTTAAACATGCGTTAAACATGCGATAAAGCGAATGAAAATATTATTCAAGAAAAATAGCTTATTGACTTACAATAACTGTCAGGCAGGATATGGTGGGGATGATCACACTAAATCAATAGAGAAAAACAAACATATTTAGACTATATGTAACAGTATACAGTAGCTCAAAAATAATCTTTCAAGTTACACAATCAAACCATACATTTCTTGTTGTAGTTTGTTTGTAATGTTTTATTATTGTATTATCTATATATATTTCTTATGGCCACCCTATAAAAAAAGTAATAATCGATAATTCGAATGATTAAATAGCCAGGTCAGGTCGATATGACCGAGACTCAAAATTGTAACATTGAGCTACGTATAGGTCACCCCCAGGTGTATAACTGATCACATGTCGGCAATTAAAGTCCAACGTAAGGTTACATAATGCGATATCTTTAATTTTAAAGACCGTAGAGGTGTCTAGGGCTGGAAGAAGTAATGTAATAATAAGCTTCGTTGCGCGCGTTATGAGAGTGGATTGTGTGGCCCGCCAGTATCACGGTTCCCTACAAAGTAAAAGTTATCAGGTCGAACCAAATTAATGCGTAGAACCTGTGAAGCAGCCCTCACCAATTTCTGCGATCATATTAGGGGATTGTTTTACCTTCACCTTGCCCAGCCGCGTTTACTTTGCCCTAACTAATGCCAGCTATCCATCAGAGCTATGTAGACTCACGGACATCTTTCAGACCCGGTAACAAATCATAGTCTTCACCTTCGAACCCAGGTCCTTGAGTACGCCAGCCGAACGATAGAAACTATAAACGTGCTTGTTAGAAACGGAAGAAAGTAATTGCATATAATATTATGATATTTATTATAAGCAATATTAAACTTCAAAAATAAATTTACCTACAGTTTGCGTTTCGTCTATAGTCTATAGAATAAAATATACTTTCCATTGTCTACCTGTTTTAATGGTAAATTGTACAAATCTATAGATCTATTATACCCATCTATTTTCATTATATGATTTTACTATTCTATTACGTCTTTTTTTCTAGACATGCCGACATCTTTTCTGCCGGTCTACGTAGACTGACGTAATCTGTATATTATGTCTGTCTATAGCTTAATCCGTTACGCCTGTCTGTCTCGTCAAACTGACATAATATATTCATACGCCCGGGGGGGGGAGGGATGGGAGGAGGGAGAAAAACAAAAAATAAATAACTCAGATCTATTTCTCTCAATACTGATTTGACGTCATAGAATATGTCACATGGTATTGGCATCAAATGTGACATATATGACAGATTCTTGACTTATCTCTCTACACATGTCTCATATCTTTACAGTTTATATATAAGTCTAGATCTGTGTAGAATTCTAACGTGCGTCTTATATATATATATATAAATATATATGTATGTGTGTTATACGTGAGTGTATGTGTGTGTGTGTACATTGAGATGTTGTCTTTTAGTGGGAGTGGGTGGCACAAGCGTTGCACTGCTATGATGAAGATTTTTGTATTCTATTAATGCTGGTCAAAGCGTCGAGGGTTCTTTTCCAGACTCTTTGAATATGTCTATAAGCAACTCTGGTATACCCTGGCCCAAGGAAACGGACTTACCTTTGTCACCAATGATAATCTAACCCTGTGAAACAAAAGGATCTGGAATGAGTACAAAAGAAAAGTTATTCTCTTTCTGTTCTAAATCAAGCTCAATATGTAAACCCTTAAAAAACTTTTAAAGCTTTTAAATGCATTATTATGAACGTTTTTTCTCTGCAAATTTTAAAACACAGCACTTTAAAGCACTTTAAAGTTTAGGCCTAGTCTAGTATCTCTAACGCTGAAATCTATCTACGGCATATACAATGTGCATCTTACAGGAGCATAGCTAATAGCTAGCCAGTAAAACTAGCTATGAATTCCGGTTATACTCAATACCATATTTCGAGTGATGTGCAAATCGTTTATTCTATTATTTTTTTTAAATGTTTGCTTATAGACAATCTATTTTTCCAATGGACAAGATGAATTATTTTGAAAAAAAACAACAACTAAACAACAGAAAAACAAAGTGAGTCAGTAGCGTGAAAATTAATTAAATGTAATGAATGCTCTAATGCAGGGATCGGTAACCTAAGGCCTTCGTGCCATACTTGGCACGCAAAAAGAGTTTAAATGGCACGCGAGAGACAAGCCGAGAGGTGTTTCCTGCTGAATTATGTTTCCAGTATTGAATGAGCAGAACTAACAGTTGAAGTTGATGTTACTGTGAATATTTCAGTAAGTTGAACTTGCATTTACAAATACCGGGCCTAACAGCTCTTGAGCTGTTAGACCACTGGAATGGATTTGCATTAAAACTGGACATATCTGGCCGTGAATTTAATTTCAAAATAATTAAATACATGTACTTACTTCCCTAATTTATGGCATATATTAAGATAAACAGATGTTGTTGTTTTATTATCAGAGTTTTATAAACAAAAATAAAACTTTCAACTTCATGGACTCCTGTTTTCATACCACATCAAGCCTGACTGGATTTATCCAACTACAACCATCTCAGCAGCGGCGTATTTAGGCATGTTCAACATGTTCCATTGGAACAGGGGCCCACACACAAAAGGGACCCCCACAAATCCCCAAAAATGCAAAAATTAGTGACATACCCATTCTTTCGTTGAAAATTTTAAATAAAATTCATTTATTCCATTACAATTTAAACCATTCCAGTCGAACCAAGCTATATGCAACATGAAATGTATGATTTTACAGAATGTACCGGGTAACATGAATTAACTGCCCTTTTTACCGAGGTGGAAGGCAGGGGCGAGAACACGAGGGGCCTCCATATAAATTTGGGAACAGGGCCCCCACAATCATAAATACGACCCTGCATCTCAGATGTGGATCTTTTTTTAAGTGGCGGGATAATTACAATTTTACAATAGCATCAAGATGAATTTTAAAATCACACAAAAAAATGGGCATCAAAATCCTGGATTTGTTTCAAGAAATAACCATAGACTATAATATACATGGACCGCTTGCTTTAGTATTTCCATTGACTATAATATACATGGACCGCTTGCTTTAGTATTTCCATAGACTATAATATACATGGACCGCTTGCTTTAGTATTTCCATTGACTATAATATACATGGACCGCTTGCTTTAGTATTTCCATAGACTATAATATACATGGACCGCTTGCTTTAGTATTTCCATTTACTATAATATACATGGACCGCTTGCTTTAGTATTTCCATAGACTATAATATACATGGACCGCTTGCTTTAGTATTTCCATTGACTATAATATACATGGACCACTTGCTTTAGTATTTCCATAGACTATAATATACATGGACCGCTTGCTTTAGTATTTCCATTGACTATAATATACATGGACCGCTTGCTTTAGTATTTCCATAGACTATAATATACATGGACCGCTTGCTTTAGTATTTCCATTGACTATAATATACATGGACCGCTTGCTTTAGTATTTCCATAGACTATAATATACATGGACCGCTTGCTTTAGTATTTCCATTGACTATAATATACATGGACCGCTTGCTTTAGTATTTCTGCTATATGATGACTCGAAACACTGATTTTCTGAACTCCCGATTCTAAATAAAGTAGTTGCTATAAAGTTGTTTCTATACTAGTTCCGTTTTATTTAATCGCTATGATTTTCTGAAGTAAAATAAAAATCGAAAGTTGTATACAGCGGAAACATTTATAGATCAGTGTTGTATGCGCACGGAAAAAGAATTTAAGCTCCAAAAATAGAGCAAGCTGTCCATCTTATTATAGTCAATGATAATAGGAATAATAGTAGATCAAGTATTCATTCAAAGTAGAAAAAAAATGCGATTTAAAAAAACGGAACTTGTATCGCAACTACTTTATTTAGATTCGGGAATTACAAAACAAGAAGATAAGAGCATAAAAAACTAAAGCAAGCGGTCTATGTATATTATAGTCTATGAAATAACAATTAAAAAGTAATATTAGTTATATTAAAAACATAACTTTTTAGGATCATTATCATAATAGTAATAGAATCAAATTAATTTGAAAACGTAATTTTAATAAAAGGGAGATAATTAAACCATTTTCATTGCGCTAATATTTCTAATATGTTTCATATTTTCATTTAATAATGGAATAAATGTTTTACAATTTATAACTATAAAAGTATCAAACTATTAAAGATAGTTGAAAATCATATAAATATTGTATAACTAAAGAACGTATATAAATGTACATTTTTAAACATTACATTAACTACCCATAATGAATGATTACAATGTATCCAACCCGCTTAACGACAAATCATCAATTCTCATAGCATTTGGAATGTGAAAGTTTAGTAATAAAATATTGAATTTGATATCATATCATATCATATATATATATAAATCTCAAAAGGAATATGTATGTATGTGGCTGGCTGGCTGGCTGGCTGGGTATGTACATACCGCATAATCTTTTTAAATACTGGACATAAAAACGTGAAATTTGCTACAAATATTCTTTGCGTTACGGCGGTGAACACTGTCAAGGTTTTAAAAAAATTTAAATGACCGCAGTGGTCAGTTTGGTCAAAAAACGCGAATAAAACGACATATTTTGGGTTCATGTTGAATTTGCCGTTCCAACTTTTTATAGTTTTTCGATCGATCGCGCAAAAAAAATGAAAAAAAGGATGGCGTTGAGATTTTTTTTAGGATGACGTCATCAAAGTTTGCGCAGAGATAGCTAGCCGGCTTTTCGTAATGACGTCATCAAATTTTGCGTATTCATTTAAAATTAACTTTGCTTCAATGTTTCCTAATGTATTTTATGAATGAATAGAACAAAATATATTCACGTTTTAATTCGTGTCGTATACGAAATATAAACTTTGTAGTTGTTGCGTGCAATCTCATTATAACTGCTTGAGTAGTAAGAGTGTATGTAAACATAACTTTTAGCTTTTTCAATTCGTTTGAAGCGGGCGTATACGCATTAAAATCTTTCTAGCGGGAAATATTTCACTCAATTCGTTTCTAGCGGGAAATATTTCACGTTTCAGTTCGTTTCGGTTGTAGCGGGCGTAAAAAATGTCATTCACATTTAAATTTGTGACGTATACATCGATAAACTTTTTAACGGGCAGGGTTTTATTAATTGCTGTATATATTAACTGTGTAGCGGGCAATCTTATTATAACTCCATGGGTAGATAAAGTGTATGTAAAATATCATTATGCGATTAAATTGAACACAATTTTTTTTTTTAAAGTTTCTTCTTTGTTTCTTATTGGTTTCATTTGTTATTGTTTTACATGTTGAATAGAAAAATTAATTCTAAGTTTTCTTCCAAAGCAACAATAAATAAATAAACAGCAAATAAACAAAAACAACACAACATAGGTCTGCGACTTATTGTTTGTCGCAAAAAAATATATCAAACAATCATTAAAAAAAAAAGTACTGTCGAATGTTCTTTATCAATGAATAGAACAAAATATATTCATGTTTTAATTTGCGTCGTAATTTATAGCGGGCAATTTTGTAATTGTTATAATGGGTGATGAGTAATGATTTTAACGGGTAATTCATGTTGTAGCGGGCAAATAAAAAATTACCTTTAATTGCCTTATATATTAACGGTGTAGCGGGCAATCTCATTATAACTCCATGGATATGTAAAGTGTATGTAAAAGATCATTATGCGATTACATTGAACACAATGTAACAAAAAAAATATTTCTTCTTTGTTTCTTATGGGTTTCATTTGTTATTGTTTTACATGTTAAATAGAAAATTTAATTATAAGTTTGCTTCCAAAGCTACAATAAATAAATAAATAGTAAATAATAAAAACAACACAACATAGGTCTGCGACTTAATGTTTGTCGTAAAAAAAATATATCAAACAATCATTAAAAAAAAAAAAAGTACTGTCGAATGTTCTTAATCAATGAATAGAACAAAATATATTCATGTTTTAATTTGCGTCGTAATTTATAGCGGGCAATTTTGTAATTGTTATAATGGGTGATGAGTAATGATTTTAACGGGTAATTCATGTTGTAGCGGGCAAATAAAAATTACCTCACGTTTAAATTCGTGTCGTAGGTCATGCGGGCAATCTCATTATAACTGCCTGAGTAGTTAGAGTGTATGTAAACATAACTTTTAGCCGGTTCGGAGGACCGGGCACATAACGGCTAGTATATATATAAATCTCAAAAGGAATATGTATGTGGCTGGCTGGCTGGCTGGGTATGTACATACCGCATAATCTTTTTAAATACTGGACATAAAAACGTGAAATTTTCTACAAAAATTCTTTGCGTTACGGCGGTGAACACTGTCAAGGTTTTAAAAAAAATAAAATGACCGCAGTGGTCAGTTTGGTCAAAAAACGCGAAAAAAACGACATATTTTGCGTTCATGTTGAATTTGCCGTTCCAACTTTTTATAGTTTTTCGATCGATCGCGCTAAAAAAATAAAAAAAAGGATGGCGTTGAGATTTTTTTCAGGATGACGTCATCAAAGTTTGCGCAGAGATAGCTAGCCGGCTTTTCGTTATGACGTCATCAAATTTTGCGTATTCATTTAAAATTAACTTTGCTTCAACCTTTGCTAATGTACTTTATGAATGAATAGAACAAAATATATTCACGTTTTAATTTGCGTCGTAATTTATAGCGGGATATTTTTAAATTGTTATAATGGGTAATGATTAATGGTTTTAATGGGTATCTTACGTTGTATCTGGCAAATACAAAATTCCTTCACGTTTTTATTCGTGTTGTATATGTCCACAGAATAGGTATAAAACAGAATGCGCAATCGCATTTTATTTCTCTTTTGGGCAGTAATACCGACGCCATACTAAGCTTATTTAAACGCAGCGGTCCTGGTTACACTCTATATTTATGCTTATTTAGCCTACAACGTCCTTTTCTTCAAATCTACAAGTTCGAACACCCAAAGCTAATATTTCAGGCAAAATGTGCATAAACGGTTGTGTAATAAACTACAACAATGATGCGAAAACGACTGATTATCGTAAAAAAGAGCATGTCAAACTGCATGGCTTTCCTGACTCCATAAAGGATAAACAACAGCATAAACAACCTCATATTAACTCATTATGAATTATATGCCTATTTCCCTTCATAATTTTAAAAGTTTATTTTGGTTTAAAAAGTATATATATTTATGTACCGGTAGCCGCAGCAATTTAGTTACCGGTACCGAGCTACGTCTAAGCCATTTTTTTTTTCAAATCAGTACCGGGTAATAAATATTTTTACATCATATTGGCCTAATCATATAATGTTCAAAACAAAATGGGTAATTAAGTAAAATTTATATAAAACTAAGCCTATAACGAAAGATAATGTAGGCCCTATATATATTGTATATATTTATGGCAGACGTAGATATCATGTCTCATTTTACTATAGTAGCGTCTCTAGCGACCGCTGCATTGCGGAAAATGGTAACTTTTAGTGAGTGCGTATATAGGGATTGTGCATTCTGTTCTATACCTATTCTGTGTATACGTCTTATAAACTTTGTAGCGGGAAATTGTTCAATTGCTAGGCAATGTTTAAATTGCCGAGCTCAACGTTTTAAAGTTTTATTTTATATCGTATACGTCTTATAAACTATGTAGCGGGAAATTTTTATATTGCCGGGCAATGTTTAAATTTGCCGGACCAACTTTTAAAAGTTTTAATTCATGTCTTATACGTTGTATAAACTATGATTCATATCAGTTTCAGTTGTTATTGTTTTTCCTGTTGAATTTAAAATTTAATTCTAAGTTTGCCTCCAAAGCAACAATAAATAAATAGCAAATAACACCAACAAAAACAAAAAAAAATAAAAAAAATATTGATCTACGACGAATGTTGTAGCAAAAAAATATATCAAACAATCATTTTCGAATTAACAGTACTTTTTAAAAGACATGTGAGTTCTGTTTTACAGAAAGAGTTTAATTACCCAATAAACTCACAAAATTCGATCATAGTGGTCATACTTTGAGCAAGAAATAAAAAAAAATTATTGTTATTTGTTTTTCCTTTTTAGTTGTATATTGAATTGGTGTATAATAAAGTGTGCAAAACAAAAATAAATTTAAAAAATACTGACCACAAAAAAAAAACATACTACTTTATGTATGTTGCAAAAACAAAACTAAAAAACTATAATGTGTCAAGCATATTCTAAAAAAAAGCCCGTTCGAAGAATCGGGCACATAACGGCTTGTATATATATAAATCTCAAAAGGAATATGTATGTATGTATGTGGCTGGCTGGCTGGCTGGCTGGGTATGTACATACCGCATAATCTTTTTAAATACTGGACATAAAAACGTGAAATTTGCTACAAATATTCTTTGCGTTACGGCGGTGAACACTGTCAAGGTTTTAAAAAAATTAAAATGACCGCAGTGGTCAGTTTGGTCAAAAAACGCGAATAAAACGACATATTTTGGGTTCATGTTAAAATTGCCGTTCCAACATTTTATAGTTTTTCGATCGATCGCGCAAAAAAAAAAAAAAAAAGGATGGCGTTGAGATTTTTTTCAGGATGACGTCATCAAAGTTTGCGCAGAGATAGCTAGCCGGCTTTTCGTTATGACGTCATCAAATTTTGCGTATTCATTTAAAATTAACTTTGCTTCAACCTTTGCTAATGTACTTTATGAATGAATAAAACAAAATATATTCACGTTTTAATTTGCGTCGTAATTTATAGCGGGATATTTTTAAATTGTTATAATGGGTAATGATTAATGGTTTTAATGGGTATCTTACGTTGTATCTGGCAAATACAAAATTCCTTCACGTTTTTATTCGTGTTGTTTATGTCCACAGAATAGGTATAAAACAGAATGCGCAATCGCATTTTATTTCTGTTTTGGGCAGTAATACCGACGCCATACTAAGCTTATTTAAACGCAGCGGTCCTGGTTACACTCTATATTTAAGCTTATAATTATATGGCGTCATCAAATTTTGCGCATTTATGCGTTTAAGAAGGGAACAAAATTTTGTTTTAATTTGCGTCGTTATTTGTGGAATGCAATATTTAAATGGTATAAGTTACCGGAAAATACTTTATCCCCGCTTAAGACTATTGTTTATAACTCCATGGGTTATTTTATCAAGTTCCGAGAACTGGGCACCTTTAGGCTTATCGCCTAGGTAACGGCCATTGTTTAAATTACCGGGCAATGTTTAAATTACCGGGTAATGTTTATAATACCGGGCAATGTTTAAATTACCGGGCAATGTTTAAATTACCGGACAATGTCTAAATTACCGGGCAATGTTTATATTACCGGGCAATGTTTAATTTGCCGGGCAATGTTCAAATTGCCGGAACTAACTTTTTAAAGTTTTAATTCGTGTCGTATACGTTTTATAAACATTATTTCATATGGGTTTCATTTGTTATTGTTTTACATGTTGAATAGAAAATTTAATTCTAAGTTTGCTTCCAAAGCAACAATAATAAATAAATAGCAAATAACAAAAACAAAACAACATAGGTCTGCGACTTAATGTTTGTCGTGTCGTAAAAAAACATATCAAACAATCATTTTCTTTTTTAATAAAAATACTGTCGAATGTTCTTTATCAATGAATAGAACAAAATATATTTACGTTTTAATTTGCGTCGTAATTTATAACGGGCAATTTTTTAATTGTTATAATGGGTAATGGGTAATGATTTTAACGGGTAATTTTATGTTGTAGCGGGCAAATTAGACATTACCTCACGTTTAAATTCATGTCGTAGGTCATGCGGGCAGTCTCATTATAACTGCTTGAGTAGTTAGAGTGTATGTAAACATAGCTTTTAGCCGGTTCGGAGGACCGGGCACATAACGGCTTGTATAAATATAATTGCAAATAAAAAGGATGATAATCGCTAAAAAAAAAAAAAGTACCGAGCAATTAGAGATAATATCTCAGTAAAACCTCAGATCAATAATCAATATGTAATTAATCTAAAATAGGAGTTATCGCGACTCGCGACAATCAAATTACTAGAATTTAAACAATTTAGATTTTATCTATACATCTCGTTTGCTTTTGGTATTGCTTCTTGCTACGGCGCTAAATAAATACTTTTTAAAAAATAAAAATATAGTAGAGCATGTTGACTTGTATGCTTTTGGCACGCTAAATGATTTAGAAATCCTAGTTTGGCACACAATTAGCAAAAGGTTCCCGACCCCTGGTCTAGTGGACCTAGAGCCTAATAATGCAGGAGAAAAAAGGAATCTTTTATTCATTAAAAATAGTGCTTGTATTATAAGGCAACTCTTCTAGATGGACCAAAACAACTACAACAATGGGGGGGGGGGACATTTTTTTTTTTTTTTTTGAGTTTTTGAAACAATGCACTTGGTTAGCCTCAAGCCGGTTGCCGGCAGCGCGTTCGGCTAGCCCGAAAGTCCTGGGTTCGAATACTGGTGTGGTGAAATCCGTGGCCACAGAAATTGGTGAACGCTGCTTCACCGACAATACGTATCCTTATTCCTTATGCGAGAACAAATGCATATAAGTACTCTTTCTTCCCGAGTGGCATTCGAGCATGGAAATGGGTTGCCTGAACAAACCAGGAAAACCAGTTTCTTAAAATCATTTTAAAACATTAATAAAAATGCAAGACTAGACTCGGACCACGGATGAGCGTAGGACGCAATAATCTTCTTTATAGAAGGAGCGTCTGTAATGTATAAGATAAGTTAAGATTTGGTCCGACGGGATACTTTTAAACTTCAAGCCACATTGAAATGTAACGTTAGCTGTACATTAAAGAATATTTTAGATACAACACTATCATTGTAACGTTAGCTGTACATTAAAGAATATTTTAGATACAACACTATCATTGTAACGTTAGCAGTACATTAAAGAATATTTTAGATACAACACTATCATTGTAACTTTAGCTTTACATTCAAGAATATTGCAATGTAACGTTAGCTGTCCATTAAAGAATATTTTAAGATACAGCACTATGATTGGTTTTTAAAAAAGAAACAGACGCAGCAGTTTAATAATTTAATTGTACTTATTGCTATGTACACGTCATAAATAAATTTGAGATTTTGACTATAAATAAAAATAATATACTATTGTTGCTCTTGGGGTAAATAATATTATGATTGTATAAGTAAGTAAATAATATTATGATTGTATAAGTAAGTAAAGTATCCTGTCCGACCAATTTGATCCATGAGGCCCGTGAAGGAGCGTTCACCAGTATCTGTGGCTACATCATACTAGGAGATTGTGTGGCCAGCACAATGCCAGGCCGCCCTATTACTTTACCCCAACTAAAGTCAGGTACCCATCAGAGCTTGGTAGACTCAGGGACACCCTCCAGACCAGGGAACATTTTCTAGCCTTCAACAGGATTCGAACCCACGACCTGTCTTCGCTAGCCGAACGCGATGTCGCTCGGCTACCGTGCCCCATATTATGATTGTATTAGTTTGAAAAGGTGTGTGTATGAACGTTGCCTAAGTTTTATAAAGATGTGTAGTCCATACAATTTAAAAATTGTTAGTTACTTTACAACTTTAACATTACCAATATCCTTATAGGATTTAGTTCTCATAGAATCTAATTTCTAATTCTGCATGCACGGGGCGATTCGGTGAATCCACGTTTCCTCTTATCTCTACCGGAATTTAGTCGCTATTACGCGCGACATCGGATAGAACAGATTAGACGCCCATAGCAATTTCCAAAGGCCTGCAGATTATCTTCCCGATTAATTAGGCAATTCAAGTCTTTTCTACAATAAAATATTTGCTATAGCAGAATGACATAAAGTTGTGTTCACGGTGAATGAATTAGAAATCCTACTTTGGCACACTGTTAGCAAACGTTTGCTGATCCCGGAAATGTAATATTCAGGGGTTGAAAGGGATATTTAATCTGATCTCTCACGACTCCACAAGATTTAGTCTGGTTTTAATTAGAAGTTTGAATAGTTCACTGTACCATTGCTCAGATTGGGATGCTTCAGAACTCTATTGTAAATGGCAATAATCCTTTTTTTTAATCCCTCGAATATTTTCATTTCAACGCGAGTCTATATGCTGTTGAGAGGGCATTCCAATAAAGAAAGATTAATCTCATATGCGGTTTTGTTTCAGCGTCATATTATTATAGTTAGAGTGAGGGGCGGATGTAAGGTGGAGGTTTGAGGTGGAGATTTATTGCATTATGTGGGGGACACGAGCAACAATCATTTTGGTGGCTGGACTTGTGCGTCACTGATCTAGCTAATGGAAACAATGGGTGCACGTTACGTAACATCTTGAATTTAATGAATACAGTACATGGATATCACACATCTACTGATATTGTCCATTTATGTTTGATACATACTCACCACACACACACACACCTACATACACTTATAAACACACACATACACACCTAGACATACCTATACACACACCTAGACATACCTATACACACACCTAGACATACTCCTGCCCACACACACACACACCTAAATTCACTTACAAACACACTTACACATACACACCTAGACATACAATGCACACACCTACACACACTCCACGCACACACCCGCACACATAAACACGTGAGAAAATATTTTTAAAAAGCTGAATTTAATTGAATTTATTTGATTAAACATGTCACAATATGTGACAATACCTTTATCTCTATATCTATCACAATCTCAATCTCTCTTTCTTTCTCTCTCTCTCTCTCCCTCATTCTCAAACAGTCTCTCTCTCTCTCTTTTTCTTTGTAGGCCTAATTGTTATAACGTGTTTATGTCGGTTCACTTTGCAAGCGTTCTGATGTAATTTCCTTTTTAAAAATAGAGAGACAGTCTTATATTAAAATGTGTTTGTGTATGTGTGAATATGTGTGTGTGTATTTATGTGTGTGTATGAATGTGTGTGTGTATGAAAGAAATAGAGAGTGTGTGAATATATGTGTGTGTGTGTGTGTGTGTAGACCTATTTCATTGTCTGAAGTCCACTGTCCTTCACAGACTTAATTATAATGTGTTAATGTATGCTGTCAAGATCGCTTGAGGGCAGGGGAAAGCGAGACATGGGGGGAAGGGGGGGAGAGGGAAGGTAATCTCAAAGCAGTTATAATAAATAACAACCATTATCGAATTCACAGACTTTAGTTTTTAAGTATGGTTGAATTTTGGGTTTGGGTGGGAGTCGTGTACAACTTTAGACTTTCTACTACGGCTTGAAATAATTCTCCACTGATTTACTAACCATAGTGTTTCTCAAGGGAGGTAAAATATGAGAAAACGATGAGAGGACAACTCTGTTATTTCGGATCTTCTTTGGATCTGGAAATCTTAGCTTCTTTTTATTTTCCCCAACTAATGGCCGACACTGCACTTGAACGAGTGAGTAGAAAGGTTTTCAATTGATTTAGAAGTAGCAATTGCAAGCAGGATGACAATCTAGTACCCTAAGTACTCATGGCATTATGGCTGCAGGTATTTCAAAGTATAAAATTTCTTCGACAACTTCATACATAAAGATTGATAGATGGGATTGCTCGGTCTGTTTGACTAAACAACACGCTACACAGAAATAACACATTTCTTTTACACGACGACTTTATATACACGTGTGCAACACACAAGTGAGATTTGAACAGTGTGTTGTAGTTTTCTACTGTGTACACGGACACATGTGTTTATATGTTTGCCAAACACATATGTTTCGATAGGTGCGCCATACTGTGTGTGTCAATATGTACGCTATATACATGTGTGTCAATATGTTCGCTATACACACGTGTGTCGATATGTTGGCTATACACATGTGTGTCAATATGTTCGCTATATACATGTGTGTCAATATGTTCGCTATATACATGTGTGTCAATATGTACGCTATACACATGTGTGTTAATATGTACGCTAAACACGTGTGTCAATATGTTGGCTATACACATGTCTTTCAATATGTTCGCTATACACACGTGTGTCAATATATTCGCCAGGCACATGTGTGTCAATATGCTCCCCAGACACACGTGTCACTATGGGAGCTTTAGGCTTTCAATGCGGATGTACCTCGCCTTTCCCCAGGGCTTCCTTCCCACACCTATGCAATTTATCAAAGAGTCGGCTAGAGATTATTCTGTCAATAGAGGTTTAGTTAAACCTAAATATACCTTGCTTGTTGTTCTTGTAAAATAGGTTAACCTAGCTTTCTTTAATGCATCATACATTTTGCAGACTCGAAAATAAAAGTCTTTAAAGTGTCTTTAACACCTTTTTTCTTTATAACAATGTATGAAAAATAAATTTAGAGAAGCTTCCGCCCATCAAAAATATCGGATAGATTATACATTATTAAATTACAAATGCTTTTAAAGCAGCTTAACATTGCACATATTTCATGACAGAAAGTGCTAAAATTGGCGTCCGCGTAGTCAAGATGTTTGTTGATCGCAAATCCTGTTGACAACTACAGATGCCTTCAAGCAACTTAACATTGCACACATTTCATGCTAGAATCTGCTAGAAAAGACGGTTTTCGCAAACCCCACTGGCTTGTTGATTGCACAAGGTAATTTAAACAAGAAATGCTTGCAAACCACCTAACGTTGCACACAATTCATGCCCAGTGAGTTATAATAAATCTATAAATATCCATAAATAAATACGCGCTAGACATTCATAATGAAAAGTAGTTCTAGCTTCATTAAATATTACGAAAAGGAAACACATAAAATATTAGTCACACCAATGTGTCGAATCTCAGTAGTTTGAGGAAACTTTTCTTTTTATTCCAACGTGAATCTTCTTCCGTGAAGATGAGCTAAATTTACTAGCGTGAGACGAGAAGTGACTCGTAAGTGCTATTTAGTCTTAGTCCTAGGGACGGGAAGGGATTGGGATACGTCAATTATGGCGCATTACTGGCAAGAAATGCACAAAGGGCAAAGTGAAGATAGACAATTCCAAGTGTAGACCAGCTCTGTGTGTGTGTGTGTGTGTGTGTCAGTGTGTGTGTGTGTTTGTGTGTGTGTGTGTGTCTTGAGTCTAGAGAATGGTGCTTGGTCTCATTTTATATTTCTTGGTCACGTGTGTGTTGAGCTAGATTTCTTCATTTCTATACAGAACATCGTTGAAATCATGTACATTTTATACATTTAAAGAGCTTTATAAGTTGGGAATAGCATCAAAGTGCGGCAGTTTCTAAAATCTTGTCACATAAATCCCTATTATTTATGTTTCAGTTACTAATACGGACCTACCTATTGTAGTATCAAAATCATTTTTTTTTCATTTACACAATAAAGTATGATAATGAAATAACAGAAACAAAAACACGAAGAATAGTATTTTTCTTTATTAGATGTTTCAATACTGTTCTAATTCAATGTAAAACAAATTGCTGGGCTTTTTACCAGGTTTTACTTAACGTTTACTAGAGATTTGTATTAAAATTCAGGGTATAGTTTGACGTATACTTTTACAGACGTTCCTTTTAGATAGAAGATTATTACGTCTTGGGCCCAAAACTCTTGCAGGGTAGTAGGGATCGGTCGGCGGCAGGGCTAGAACCAGAATCGCCATGTTGACAGTCCAGTGAACTAGCCGCACGATCAGCCGACCTCCTAAAATATAAATAATAGCTTATATGAATAGTGATTTATAAGTAACGGTTTACCAAATAGTTATAACTTTCTTTATTCGTTTATTTTTTTCTGAAAATGCCATGTTGGAAATTTTCAAAATAAATTTATAATATCGTTGGTTTTGCTTAATTGTCGTTCCCAGAAAGCACTGTTTAAAAAAAAATGTAACACAAATTTTTAGCCTTAAAAAGCTATTAGAAACAGCTCACACAAAAGAATTAAAAACACATTTTCCTATGAAGACAACATAAGTAAAGACCAGATTTCCATTAAGCCTTGTCATTGGACACATCTACAGATTACATCTGACACTTAGTCTCGTTGTCGTTGGACACATCCACAGATTACATCTTACACTTAGTCTCGTTGTCATTGGACACATCCACAGATTACATCTGACACTTAGTCTCGTTGTCATTGGACACATCTACAGATTACATCTTACACTTAGTCTCGTTGTCATTGGACACATCCACAGATTACATCTGACACTTAGTCTCGTTGTCATTGGACACATCTACAGATTACATCTGACACTTAGTCTCGTTGTCATTGGACACATCTACAGATTACATCTTACACTTAGTCTCGTTTCTGTGAGATTGAAAAGTTCTATTTGCGTTGAGGTTCAAGTAGAAGAAAAGAATGGAGGAATAATTTCCCATTATCTCGTCATTTTATTCTCATAGTTTGATTGAATTACGTATAGAGGATAGAGGAATACATACATGAAAAAATAGATAGGAAGATGTCTGGAATGATGAGACGGATGGCTGCTAAATGTAAAGGTGGAAGGAGAATAAAGTAAGTCAGCACTGGAAATATGTTCAAAATGAAATCATTATTGCTGAGAGTTAAGGCTTTTAACGCATTTTCGTCCATTTACAATTTTTTTTGCTTTTAGTTTGAAGCATCTACAGTAATGAATAACTTTAAAAAAAATTTAGACAGGGGGCATCAAATTAATAGTCAAAGCCTTTTATTTATTGTTTATTTTTTTATATAAATTATTTTTTCTTTATTGTTTACATTGTTTTAGATACTGACTAAATCCTTGATTGTGGTGGCAGAGCACAACGCTAAAAATGTCAACAGTTTAATTTGCTTTCACCATTTTATCAATAGTGTGTATTTTTCCAATGCTTTTTTATATAAACTTAGCGAAACTTTCCGGCAGGCTGGCGACCGTCCGGACGTTTGGGATGGCTTATTGAAGCATTTTCCATCATGCTATTCAGCTGGAATTTGGCGCATAAACGTTAAATCACCAGCAAAACATGCTATCGAATCTAATCCACCTACATCCAGCCCAACCCTGCGAAAATCGTATTTAACTGGGGGCGTTGGGGGTTCTGTCCATTATATGGTACACATTGATAATTCCCTATTGAAAGCAAACGATTACACGTGCTTGCGTGTGTTTAGTTCGCTATTTTCGTTATATCTTTGTGGATGGTAGCAAAGGGCTAAGTTATCAGAAGGCTACTGCATAAGAAAAAATGCAATTAAACAACATAATATTATTGTAACTAATTACTTCCTGCCTTCCTTCTTTCTATAATAAAGTCAACACGTTTGTTTTGTTTATAAAAAATGACATCAAAATATCACTACGGCATGACAGTTGTCAATATTTTTCATTAATAAACCTTTTTTTTTTTCAGTGATATGAACCTTTTTGTGTCTATGTGGGTGGCATAGGACAAAATCTTCAGATGGCTAATGCATAACATACATGAATATAAACACCATAACCGTGTTACCTCCAATTTAATATTACGCTTCTCGCTTCATAAGATATAATTAATCTGTTTCTTTTTTTATTTTCATTGATATTTTTCTTTTTATAAGTCTACGTATAAGTCTTTACATTACTTTCGCATGATGATTTGTTTCTACCATATAGGTGGCATGGGGAAATATTTCGGAATGCTAAAAAGGAAATGCATATAAAGGATTCATACGACAAAACTTTGTTTTAAGATGTTGTTTAATTATGTGTGAGTTTATCGTCCAAAAACAGTTGATTTTATGACAAGAATGAGCATCAATAAATGGTAATTGTTTTTGTTTTTAAATAAAAAAAAAAACTATTTAGGACATCGGGTACTTAAGCGAAAGCCAAGTCCATTTTTAGATGACCGGAGACCACCGACTTCTTTTGGTGGGCCAGAGTCCAGCACAGCACGATATGACAGATACGAGGTGCCTCCGACTCGATAAACAAAGAAATACAAATCAATGTTTTTTTTATCATGCGGCGAATAATAATCCGAAAACAGACAAATTAGAGCCAGTAAGAGACCAACTGTGATACTATAAATAGAACAGAGTTGATGCCGTGAAAAATATTAAGTTGTTACGTGTTTCGTGTTAACGAAAATCTATTTCTTTTCTTTTTATATCGTGAGTGTTTTGTTTTTCTTTTCTTTGTCTTAAGAAAAGTTTAGGTCTTAACAAAATGATAGGTCTGAACAAAATGTTAGGTCTTAACAAAATGTTACGTCTGAACAAATTGTTAGGTCTTAACAAAATGTTACGTCTGAACAAAATGTTAGGTCTTAACAAAATGTTACGTCTTAACAAAATGTTATGTCTTAACAAAATGTTACGTCTTAACAAAATGTTATGTCTTAACAAAATGTTACGTCTTAACAAAATGTTAGGTCTTAACAAAATGTTACTTCTTAACAAAATGTTAGGTCTTAACAAAACGTTAGGTCTTAACAAAATGTTAGGTCTTGAAATAAAATGCTAGGTCTTAACAAAATTTTACGTTACAAAAACAATAGTTATGTCTATAGTCTAATACAAACATTATGTGTAGTGCTATAAAAGTGTATGATAAAAAATTAAATTGTTGGAGGAAACCTTTTTGTTCTCTTGCTATATGACATCACTAGAAAACATAAATCTAGGCTCACTAATTAATTCATGTCTCTTTATTAGGGCATACATAAAGCATTAGGACAAACACAAAGCAGTCTTTACATGTTCTTTCCTCCTATTTGTAAGCTCACTGAACTATATACAGTATTGCAATCTAACAGCCTGCAATTGGCTCTCCCTCTATTTTCACTTCTCCATAATAAAAACAACAGACCCCTCTCCTTGTTCGCTACACGGGCGTATCCTCGCCTTACATATTATATGCAAGGGTGTCAAATCACCGAATTCCCACACCCTACTCCAACCCACAAAATAATAAGCCTCTGTATCCACCATTTTGTTTTTCGTCTTTTGTTGTTTTTTCGAAACATCTATCTCCTTCCACAGACTGTAAGGCTTCTGAAATCTTTAAACTCGAAACCGTATAATCTCTCCACACTCCTGTAGACCTCTCTACATTCATCTCTTCAACCATGATTTCTTTCTTGTCTTTTCTACAACACTATCAGGTGTTGCGTGGTCTATGGGTAAAGTCTTGGCTTACAACACTTATTACTGAATTGTCTTTCTTTCTCTTGTCTATTCAGCAATGTTTACTTCCAAGTGCCTTTGTTTTCTTTACCTTTTAACTCAATACTTTTACATAATTTAGAACCCATTCTATATACACGTCTAGAATGACGGTTAACTACGAACGTTTGTGTTAGAATATTCCACATTAAAATAACATAACTTATTACAATACAATTTTACGTGATCGACATTGAGGCAAAACTAAGGCTTTCTAAAATTACAAGTTGGCATGTATTTAATGAAAATTTTTCAAAGAGAAGAAAACTAAAAAGAAACGTTTCTCTGGATAAAAAGCAAAACAAATTCTTTTTTTTCGCCAACTAAAAAATGAGGTTTAGATGTTAGCTGCGAAACATGCTTTTAAAAAAGCTTTATAAGAAATTTAATGATGTCTTTGTTAACAGTTAGTTGTCTAGCTCTATAAATAAAAAATAATGATGAAAACCAAAAAATAAAATTCTACAAATATAAAAAACACAAATAAACCAAATAGGTTGTAAATTGTGACTGTTAGAGTCTAGTAGCTTTTTTTATGACGAATAATTTATATATTTAGGTCATTTAACTTCCCGTTTTTAAGCTTTTATTGGTGGGGAGGGGGAGCGTGTAGCTCCGATTTCGAGTCCAACAATGAACCAAAGATGTTAATTGGTAAACAAAAGATGTTAATTGGTAAACAAAAGATGTTAATTGATAAACAAAAGATGTTAATTGATAAACAAAAGATGTTAATTGGTAAACAAAAGATGTTAATTGGTAAACAAAAGATGTTAATTGGTAAACAAAAGATGTTAATTGGTAAACAAAAGATGTTAATTGGTAAAAGAAAGATGTTAATTGGTAAACAAAAGATGTTAATTGGTAAACGAAAGATGTTAATTGGTAAACAAAAGATGTTAATTGTAAACAAAAGATGTTAATTGGTAAACCTAAGATGTTAATTGGTAAACCTAAGATGTTAATTGGTAAACAAAAGATGTTAATTGGTAAACAAAAGATGTTAATTGGTAAACAAAAGATGTTAATTGGTAAACAAAATATGTTAATTGGTAAACAAAAGATGTTAATTGTTAAACAAAAGATGTTAATTGGTAAACAAAAGATGTTAATTGGTAAACAAAAGATGTTAATTGGTAAACAAAAGATGTTAATTGGTAAACAAAAGATGTTAATTGGTAAACAAAAGATGTTAATTGGTAAACAAAAGATGTTAATTGGTAAACAAAAGATGTTAATTGGTAAACAAAAGATGTTAATTGGTAAACAAAAGATGTTAATTGGTAAACAAAAGATGTTAATTGGTAAACAAAAGATGTTAATTGGTAAACAAAAGATGTTAATTGGTAAACAAAAGATGTTAATTGGTAAACAAAAGATGTTAATTGGTAAACAAAAGATGTTAATTGGTAAACAAAAGATGTTAATTGGTAAACAAAAGATGTTAATTGGTAAACAAAAGATGTTAATTGGTAAACAAAAGATGTTAATTGGTAAACAAAAGATGTTAATTGGTAAACAAAAGATGTTAATTGGTAAACACACACTAGAAATATTTATGTTTATTCAATAAGGGTGAAGCAGCTTCACCAAGATTTGACTCAAAGACCTTCGGTTCGACAGGCCTAACGCGCTGCCGCTCGACCACCATGTCCCTCTTATTGTTGTGGACCTTTATTTGTTTTGTTTTTTTCAATTCTCTCTGATCCCAACTAACGTCATGCATCTTTTAAAAAGGAAGTTAAATGTAAGACGTCATATGACGGAAGAAACCAACGGTTGTTGGGTTGGGGTGGTGGATGGTGTGTGCGCGGGGGGGGGGGGGGGGGGTAGAGATTCAGTTGAATAACGTCATTTCAAATGGCTACATAATTATGAATTAATCCATTGGTTGGCTCAATGCACGCAGCAAGGTTAAACTTTTCTTTCCCTTGTACACCTTTTGTGCAGGGGGGGGGGGGGCGTCATGATAGATGTCAAGCTATATCTAAGTCGATTTATGAATGACAAAACAAGTGCACTGGGAGAGTTGACAGATCTCTCTCTCTCTCTCTCTTTCTCTCTCTTTCTCTCCTTCTTTCTTTCATACTACCTTTAACGTCATTATCAATGATACCTTCTGAACTGAATCACACGTTTTTATTTAGCTCATTAGCATTCTCATTATTACAACTCATTAGAAATTAGTAAACCTCATTTGTTGACCAAGTTGTTCACATGACTCTGTACTAATTATTTCTCTTACAACACGAATATATCTGGTGTATATCTGGCCCTGTACCAAGAAGTCATAAATCTGAACTCTAAACCTGGAGATATAATCCATGACATGCACAGAATGTTTAACTTAATAGCTTCGTATGTGTGCCCCTTGTTCTTCCTGCATTGACGACATCACAGGTAAAGGGGCCATAATTTACAGCTCAAAGCGTTCTGTCACGTGGGATTGTGAAGCACGGAACAAACGCATACAACTGCGCCAGTTCGGATTAAATGTTTAATGATCTTCATTTTGCTTTGTATATAGGTTCAAGACGCGGCTCTCAAAGTCTTAAGTGTTATATCTCTTTCCACCTATAATAAAACGCACAAGTCAGATGCATAAAGTCGCTAGAGGAGATGATTCAGTCGGAAAAATGACTTGACTACAACATTCTGCCATCCTTAGTAATATAATTCTCATATCGTTTCAAAAACCGAAGTGTTTAGTGTCACCAACACCACAGTAAAACATGTTCTTCTATGTGGAAGGAGGACCACCACATCATGCTAGAGGAAGATTCAGGCCTTCATAGATTTTTGCCTTTGAAGGATTCTCAAGATACGCTGGCACGGTGTCATCAGCAATAAAGAGCTCATGCAATGCACGCTGCGGGAACCAATCGACGAGGTGATCCGCCAAAGAAGATGGAGATGGATATACCACACACTAGAAAAGCCCGCAAACCAGAATCACAAGACAGGCCCTCACCTGGAGCCCACAAACCAGCATCACAAGACAGGCCCTCACCTGGAGCCCACAAACCAGCATCACAAGACAGGCCCTCACCTATAGCCCACAAACCAGCATCACAAGACAGGCCCTCACCAGGAGCACACAAACCAGCATCACAAGACAGGCCCTCACCAGGAGCCCACAAACCAGCATCACAAGACAGGCCCTCACCTGGAGCCCACAAACCAGCATAACAAGACAGGCCCTCACCTGGAGCTCACAAGGCAAGGAGAAAAGAGGCAGACCAAAAATCAACCTGAAGCAGATACCAGCATGATGGGACAAAACGTGAGACAGTTTTGAGAAACTTGCCCAAACGACCAGGATGCCTGAAGAGCTTTTGTGTGTGTGGCCCATGCCCCCCAGGCGGGGAAACAGGCGATGATCATGGCGATAACGTTTCTTTCTATCAGAATCGTAGTCATAGGCAAGATGATACATGTGAAAGAACAACAGCAATAGAAACCCAAATATATCGAAAGTACTTTGTTGACTCCTTGTGCACTTTCTTGTTGAAACTGAACATTTTATAACTGGAGATAATCTAATCACTAACAGTGTTTTTGTGTTTGTTCTACAAAATATGCTCGCTCTTTCCACATTCGCTGTGAATAGCGCACGCCTCCTAATGTTATTCTACTGGCCACAATAATAGAATGTCTCCATTCAGAGTGAACACACTTTATTCACACTGACATCAAACTCCAGGGCACAATAGTTAATCATCGGCAGGAGGGAGTTTCTTTAATTTTGGTTTAATAGATCATTTAGTGCCAAATGGCCTAACTGCCTAACTAAATCAAACCGAAAGTAAGGCAAAAACAATTATTGACATTCCAAACCCTGTTGTCAAAAGTGCATCTTTATCTGATGATGAGACCGGTTTTTGAAATCTTAAGACAGTTTAATCGAAGCGCGTCATCTGGTAACCAAATATTTGTTGATGTACTAGAACGGATACATCAATGCTGGTGTTTTAGAACGGGTAAATCACCAATGGTGTCTTAGAACGGATACATCAATGCTGGTGTTTTAGAAAGAATAGACCTGGTGGTGTTCAATGTAAATTGCTCGGAGCGCTTGTACGTTTGAAAGAGGTCCGTGTGTCCCGATAAAAAGGGTGTATCAAAACGTGTTTGGTTAATAGAAAACACTCGCCAATGATTCAACTTGTTTATACCTCAACTCACGCATTGTCCATCCGCTCAATGAGCCTTAACGTGCCTATGAGCCTGTTGACTTTAAGGATTAGAACACTATACAATCCCAACACATGTAGCAAATGACACTCTAAGTCATACAGAATCAATATTTTTCTAGATTAATTACTTCATTGTAGATATTTGATTAGCATTCCATTTAGTTGATTATTAGTTAGTTTTTGTTTGTTTGTTTTTTGTTGTTGTTGTTTTGGGAAGGAAAGCTTTGATCCATTTGAATGTAAAATAGTATGATACGTGGAGTTCTAATGGTAAAATTTAGATCTATTACCAAGACGTTCTCAATTGTGAAATTAGGTGTCGTTTTTTTTATTAAAGTATTTTTAGATTTTTTTCTTAGTTTTAGTGAGTACCTGGCGTTGTCCTGGCTACACAATCCTCTTGTTTTAATCCTGTAGTCTGCGAGAGAAAACGATCTGCATGGTATACCTATTTACCTGCGAAGTCTGCCGAAACAATTTATTCCTGGAAGAATGTCCTGGAGCAATGTGCCAAATGCATTTTATTTTTTAATGTTTTGTTTTTTCAGTCTATTTTAAAATATAGGAACAGCAACAACAAAAGTTCTTGAATAATTTACTGAGTTGGCAGCACGCCGTAGGGCTAGCACTTTTAATGCCGGAGATATCTTTAGGATTTACTATATAGATATATAATTTTTTTTAAACACTGACTGCAAGACTGACAGGAGAATAATGAAAGATAATCGGGCAAAAATAATGGGATTTCCAGAATGATTTATGGCCCTTGAAATGTCATCTCCCCAAGACGATATCTGCGCAAGCAGTCGATCATGTTTATCAATGGAGTCAATACTAAGTCACTCTGCAATTTTTACTTTTCATCTGTCAAACTATTTACTTCTGGAATCAGGTGAATTTACTCCCTCCCCCCGCTCCTTCTCCTTCTCTGTTATTTTATAAACTCTGGTGTGCATTCCATAGAGGAAAAGCCAGTAAAAGTCCGGGGCTTATATCAGCTGAACAGTTAATCCCGTCTGATTGAACAGTTAATCCCGTCTGATTGATTATAAATGTTTGTTATGCACACAGACACACCCACCCTCTCCCTCCCCACAACTCTATCCCATGGAACAACCTCTGTGGGTAGGAAAGGGGGGAGGGTGGAAGGGACAATATTTGCCTTTCGCTAATCACTGTTCTTTTTTTTTTAAAGATAAATATTGTAGTTGAATGGAACATCATTACATTGTTCATATTTAGTGACTAGTCATGGCATTAATCATGTTTAGTAAATCGTGATGTGAATTCGTGTTCATGTTTACTAAATCGTCATGACTTTGTTCTTAATTAGTGAATCATCATTACACTGGTTCATGTTGTCAGTGCTAACTAACCCAATATTATTAGTAGAAGAAAAGTTGTTGCACTGGTTTTTTTAACAGCAATTTAACACAGAACACATCTGCAGCAGGGCATTTAACTTTGTATTTAAGATATAGATAGATTGATATAGATAAGTAGTTTAAAAATTTTTAAAAAAGAGTGATAGAATCGTGCTAATTGTGATTGATGTTAAACTTTAGAAATATTAATTAGAACATAAATCTGGCTAATTTAGATGTAATAATTGAGATCGTGTTTTAGAGCGTTATTATTGAGTCTGGAGTATGAGCTTACTACGTGCAAAAGTAGTGATCATTATCTTAAGCATTCATAGATGCATACATAGATATATACATAGATATATGCATAGATATATACATAGATATTTACATAGATATATACATAGATATATGCATAGATATATACATAGATATATACATAGATATTTACATAGATATATACATAGATATTTACATGGAACATTACATAGATATATTCATATATACATAGATATACGTAATAGCTATACAATGATACTATTTGATAATTTCTATATAGTTTTCATATTTCGAGAAGTAACAAACTAGAGCTGAGATCGGCAACCTTTTGACAATAGTGTGCAAAATTTAGATTTCTAATTCATTCAGCGTGCCAACAGCCTTAAAAGTCATCCTGCTTTAGCACTCAAGTTTCTTGAAGAAGAGACTTGTAGTGCATTTTGGAGTCTTTCGCGTGTCATTCAAAATAGCTCCGCGTGCCAAGTGTGGCACGCGTACCGTAGGTTGCCTACTCCCTACACTAGAGTGTACAAATAGTCAAGTCTAAACATTGATCAATTTGATCAGAAAAGATTTACTGTGCCTTTTATAAACAATTAAAGGCGTATCTGATCTAGAGATATAATTATTTATTATATGTAGTCTTAATAAATCATGAATTATTTATCTTTTCAGGATATTCTGATTATATTTATACACACGATATTACAGATGTTTTCATAAATTAAAGCTGTGTCTATATGTAAACGTATCGTGTGTCAATGTTCTTATTGAACTCATGAACTTCTATTGAACAATCTGTGTAAGAAATATTCTCTTCAGCTCAGCAGTATGAAGATGTAGTAATCACTAGCTATATATCATTCTCCCCCACAAATTGTTGCTTTCAATGTTGCGGGGGCGGGCAATGACGTGCAGTCTCTATATTTTGTAGAAAAAAAGTATCAATCTATCTGGGCTTGCAGTTTCACTCTGACAGATGCTCGCTAATGGGTGATAACAGGCTGCCAGAAGAGACCCGGGTGTCTCTGCTATGGGAAATGGCAGTTGGCTTGAGTGCAAACGTATGTTCCCAAGTGGTCGTCATCACCAGAGGTTTCTAAACCCTCGGTACAATGTCTTCGGGGGTCCGTACTTCAAAATTATTTTTAAATGGCAATATCCTTCACGTATGAAAGTTTTATATGTAAGCACGCTAAATTCCTCGGCGTTGCCCTAGGCCCTAGGGAAAATAAAACAGGCCTGTATAAGCTACAGATAAAAATGTTATAACCTACACTGAACAGAAAACTTAAAATATAAGAATTTGAAAAATGTATAACTTTTTTTACCGAAGACATTTAGAGAAGTAATTCAAAATTAATATTGTAATTGTGTTAAAAATAAATACATCTTTTATTTAACAAAAAGCGAAATCGCCATGTGTTGCCCGTGGATTTACAATCTTTTTTTTTAAAGTTATATTAATTGAAATTTTAAAAAAAAAGAAAAAAAAAAGGTATAGACTAACTTGGGAAAAAGTAAAAGTACAGTGTCTCCATCGAACTAATATGATCCACAGAGCTGGTAATGCAGAGCTCAACTGTTTCTGTGGCTAGGTGAGTGTGTGTCCAGCACATTGCTTAGCCGTGTTTATTATTCCTAGACTCCACCAAGGACTCTAACCCGGTAGCTTCGGTTCGCCAGTCGAGCGCGCTGCCGACTAGACGACCGTGCCACCAATGCTATGGGTAAAAGTATGAAAAATCGGTTTAAAAAACAACATATGCCTAGCTTCAGGCCTAGATATTTGTGGGTGTTTGTAAAAAATTGTAGTAGTTCGAAATGTATCTAAGGTGTATGTCGAGTTCAAGACCTAGTGTTTATAAACACACTTCTGGTAGATTTTTTTTTGTTCTTGTTTGATTCAAGCTATGTCTTTTGGTCTGTGTTTATTCGCGTGTGAGTGGATCCTATCACAGACTCAATATCTACCGGAGCCACAGCCATACACATCGAAACCTCAGAGATTCTTTCTTTTCTAAAGTCTGTCAAAGCGTTTTGAGATAGAGATTCAATGGATGCGATACTACTTAATAGTAAACAAAACGCAACTGACTATCAAATGGAAAACATAGACTATGTAAAACTATTTCTAGATTTTCCGATAATTATTTTTGGTACGGAACGTTGTATCTGTATAGGGGGTTTATGGCTTCTACTTTGATTATACCTGGTCGAAGGGGGGTGGGGGAGGCTTTTTTACGACACACTGGCTTAAAGGTCCGCAAAAAAATAACATAGTAGGAAAAAACTCAAGTATCTTCAAGGGGTTTCAACTTAAAACAATGGAGGATGGTTGGATTTCTAAAGGGGTTTCGGATATTAAAGAAATGAAAGGTTTGATTAAAGAGAATAAAAGATTTGGTGAGTCAGTAGAGTATAGAAAACATCACTAGACACTCATGCAAAAAATAGTAACATTATTCTAGGTATAAATAGCCCGGATTAGAGAAATGTTAACCTCAAACTGTTTACTTTTGTGGAAACACTAAAATAGCACACAATGACTAACTTACATGTAAACATTCTAGACTTGACCTGAATAAATAACTTCATTACTATAATATATTGAAGTTGATTTATTATATGAAGTATAAAGAGAATTGAAATTTCAACAGTATAGTACTTTTAAAACATAATTCCTGGAACGTTTTAACCCTACAGTGAGTTATGTGAACATTTGTATCATGTTGTTATTGACATATACGTCATCTATACGCCTGTCAGTGTATTAAGTCTAGGCTTGCGGCGACTAATATAATTAATTTTTGGGTTTTCCTCTCTAGAACAGAAAACCCATTCCCAATGTCTGAAGACTTATTAAATAGAAAGATCAAATTTCTATTGAATCGGTACTTTCATGTGAAATATCAGAAGTGTTGTTATTTATAAATATGTTAATGTCTTTGTGTTGTTATTGTTTTTCTACGTTTTGTTTCGATTTATTATGTAATATTACTACATCGCATTTACTATATTGTGAGCCAATAGTGTCAGATTCGTATTGTAATTGTTTGTTATTAAATCGCAACATTCTTCACTTACCGTTCATTGTTTTTTTGTATAAACCTCCATCGCCTCCATCATTATTGAGTAAAAAAAAAGCCACCCTCAGCAAAAAGGCAATCTATAACTATATACCTTCGTTATTAGAATGTTATCTTTACGCCATGCTCCCTGAAGCACTTTTGACCTTGCATGATTTTTCTCTTTATTCGAAGAGCATGTCGAGTGGCAAAAATGTCATTATGTTTTATTAACTTGCTGACTACGACAAGAAAAACAAGAAATCGCAGAGTTTTTAGGTCGGATATTGCTTCACTCATTTGATTTCTCCTATGTTTGTGAAGTTTTAAATCATCATTTAGTTTTATATTTCTTACCCTAGAGATTATATCCTTCTTCTTAGTTGTATGTTATATGCGCTCCGAGCTTACATTATGTTTGTTGGCAGCGCTATACAAATATTATTATTATTATATGTTGTGATCATATTATATACAAAAGTCTCATTGTTATTATTTAGTGTATTTAAAATTTAGAACAAAACCCAAACAATTGGTTAGCAAATTCATCTTTTTCTTTTTAGTTCTGATATTGTTTTCAGTTAAAATAATTGTTTATTTATAAATGTTTACTTTACAAATAAACATATGTACAACTTTTAACACTATGTCATATAGTCTTATAAGGCCCTTTTTTATTTTAAAATTGAAAGACAAAATGAAGCCTTAACGTGTCTTAGAGTTCACTAAATATAACCTCGAAATTTGTTTAAACAAAAGCCTACAGCATTTTTTTAATGGCACATTATAACCACATTGTACAAAGTCCTAAAACGGGTATTGATTATGTCCCTTTTAAAAATCACTTTCAAACGCAGAGTATTATGCAACAAAGAAGCATTTTTTTTCTCTCTTCTCTTTCTTTTAAAATGATCTTGTAATTTTTTATACTTTTAGTATTATTTTTTTTTATATAAAGTGTTGTTATTTTAGCCGTAATATTAGTCCAAGTAAGACAATTTTTCAGTGTATATTATATCAATGTAGTTGAATGTTAATCTAATCGGACAACTCTTGATTGTAATTTCATGTGTGACAAGGTATTTTTTTTACCTTAATATTTTGTTACGATGTTTTGACATTAAATGATAGAAGTTTCCATTCCATTCCACATTGTACGAATTTGGTTAACGAGATTATAATCTGATATTTTGGTTTGACATATTAACATTTTTAGGGTTTGATATATTTATTTCACTACCATTTTTGTTTGAAATCTTACAATTTTGGTTTAACATAGATCTAATAATATTTCGGTTGGACATATTATATATTTCGGTTTGATCTAAAAAAAAATGGTATTACATAGTAATATTTTGGTTTTACATGGTAATATCTTGCAATGGCATGGTAATATGTTGGTTTAACATGGTAATATTGTGGTTTGACATGGTAATATTGTGATTTGACATGGTAATATTGTGGTTTGACATGGTAATATTGTGATTTGACAAGATAATATTGTGGTTTGACATGGTAATATTGTGATTTGACATGGTAATATTGTGATTTGACATGGTAATATTGTGATTTGACATAGTAATATTGTGATTTGACATGGTAATATTATGGTTTGACATGGTAATATGTTGGGTTAACATGGTAATATTGTGGTTTGACATGGTAATATTGTGATTTGACATAGTAATATTGTGGTTTGACATGGTAATATGTTGGTTTGACATGGTAATATTGTGATTTGACATGGTAATATTGTGATTTGACATGGTAATATTGTGATTTGACATGGTAATATTGTGGTTTGACATGGTAATATGTTGGTTTGACATGGTAATATTGTGGTTTAAAATGGTAATATTGTGATTTGACATGGTAATATTGTGATTTGACATGGTAATATTGTGATTTGACATGGTAATATTGTGATTTGACATGGTAATATTGTGATTTGGCATGGTAATATTGTGATTTGACATGGTAATATTGTGATTTGACATGGTAATATGTTGGTTTGACATGGTAATATTGTGGTTTGACATGGTAATATTGTGATTTGACATGGTAATATTGTGGTTTGACATGGTAATATTGTGATTTGACATGGTAATATGTTGGTTTGACATGGTAATATTGTGATTTGACATGGTAATATTGTGATTTGACATGGTAATATTGTGATTTGACATGGTAATATTGTGATTTGATATGGTAATATTGTGATTTGACATGGTAATATTGTGATTTGACATGGTAATATTGTGGTTTGACATGGTAATATTGTGATTTGACATGGTAATATTGCGGTTTGACATGGTAATATTGTGGTTTGACTTGGTAATATTGTGATTTGACATGGTAATATTGTGGTTTGACATGGTAATATTGTGATTTGACATGGTAATATTGTGATTTGATATGGTAATATTGTGGTTTGACATGGTAATATTGTGGTGTAGCGTGTCGCGGAACGAAAGACATAAACTAAACAGACTAACTAACAGACTAACTAACAGACTAACTAACAGACTAACTAACAGACTAACTAACAGACTAACTAACAGACCAACTAACAGACTAACTAACAGACCAACTAACAGACCAACTAACAGACCAACTTACAGACCAACTAACAGACTAACTAACAGACTAACTAACAGACTAACTAACTGACCAACTAACAGACCAACTAACAGACCAACTAACAGAACAACTAACAGACCAACTAACAGACTAACTAACAGACTAACTAACAGACTAACTACGTTCTAACTTTGCCTTATCTTGTTTTATTTGATAACTAACGGACACACACTTACCCTCAACTCCCTCCAACTGGGTACAGGGCTGCACAGGTTGGGAAACAGCGTTATCCAGGCGTCCATGGACGCCCCCATACCGATAACGCTCCCCCGATCAATAGATTAGGGCTATCTCCCCCCACCCCCAGATATCTTCAATAGATGCCATTGCGGTGCCACATTTTTCTCTTGTTTTGCTTCCTTCTTTCTTTCACAAATATTGACCTGTCAGACATATTGGCACTTTGTCCTGAGATAAGGGACCGAGTGGAGTATTTCATGGAGAAGAAATGAAGAAGAAAAGTCCAGGGGATTGTTTTGTACGTCTAGTTCTTCACGGGGCTTATTTGGTTGACCGCGGCATTGACTTTGACTCTTAGGCACTGTAAGTGGCTCATAGGTGCAATTTTAAGCGACGCAAAACCCGCCCATGGAAAATATAATTTCCCGGTGTGGATTTAACCAGTGGTAGCTAAAATTTCTGCGAAATCCACTAGTCTTATTCTGTGCCTGTGTTTTAATAAGACGTTGCGGAAGTATTCCTTTATATTGACGAAAACTAAATCGGCCAGGCTGATATACGATATGGCCAAGTGTTGGGCAGGCTGGACATACAATTATGAATTTTTACCTATTAATGAAATCGTGTTTAAGCCTTTACATTTTGTTTCATAGCCCATGAGAAGCCAAATCTCTATTAACTGGAGATATGCCATTGCTAACCGTGCAAACAAAAACATGAGCTTAACGTTACACAAACAGACCATTCCACTTATCTTGGCGGGGGTGGAGGTGGGTCGGTTGGGGGAGGTATACATTCTTACACTTTTCTTATCCTTCATTTTCCAATACACCTTTTTTTGATCTGACACCCCCCATAAATTTATACCAGCCGATCTATATATCGTTCACTGTGTGTATAGGTACGCAACCGCACTCCCTTTACGGCGTCCTACTCCCCCCTCCCCCCCCGTACCCCGAACCTCAACAAAGAACAACGTAGTTAAGTTGATCGTGTCCCAACCATCGCCCAACGTTCGATGAAAACGGGCATCGAGGTAGTGACTCACGGCACGTGATGTACGAAGTTCAAAACAACCGCTGACAGCGCCGCCGATGACAAATATATTAACAAAAGGAAAACATGAAGACGAAGACGATAAAATGGTGGGTTTTTTATTAGCCTTTTTGGCGATCCATGCAAGGATCCAGTTTCCATCAAGATTTCCTGCTTTTTTTTTGTACCGCTTCCTTCCCTTTCCAGCCATTATAAATTATGTTGTTGGTGCATTGTTCAAGCCGGAATCATAGCCAACGGCAACAATAGCAACAACTACAACAATATCTAATACAAAACAAAAGCGATTCCTGTATCACACCTTTTGATTTGTAGGGGACGCTTACATACAGTGAAACACATACACACACATACGCACACATAGACACGCATACACACACATACACACACACATACACACAAACACACAGTTCTCACAATTTATTACTGCAAAATAATATTTCCATTTCTGGTGTGATTACATAACACACAACTATAGGTCTATGGTTCAACTTTATTTCATGCGCTATTGCATTTCATATAACGCCCATTTTTAATATCTCAGAATGCCCTACTTCACATCTTGACCTAAAGCTGACAACCCTTTATCCCTCAACAGGCAATTCAGAAATCCTTCTTTGGCCACTTTAAATTTACACTAATTAACTCATTATGAAATAGTAAGACTACATATTAAGCTTTCCGAAAACAAGATGGCGGTGAGTTAAGCGACACTTGAAAAATTGGGCACGAAATTTATTTAACGTTTGGATCAAGCCCAAAAAAGTATAGACAAGAGCATTTTACATAGAAAGCTAAATGTACATATGCGCTATACTAGCGACCATCATTGCCACAAGTATCTTGGAGAAAAATAGTTAGACTAATATTATACACAAAATAGTGATCAGAACTTAGCAACTATAAAAAAGCACACTGCGTTATTTGGTGTTCGTGCGAATAGCAGCGGCCGGCTTGAAAAATATATTTCTTTTTCGGAGACTTTTTACGTGTTTATTTATTTTCAGCGTAAGATTCGTTTAATAAGTTGAATCAATTATTAACTATTAAATGTCTTTAACTCATCAATGGTATTCTGTAGTTTTATTTGATTTATTACCAAAGATATCCCGTTGAATCAAATTGAGCCAGTGAAGCCCAACTAATGTCAGGTACCCATTAGAGCTGGGTAGACTCAGGGACACCCTCCAGACCAGGGAATAAATCCAATCCTCCACCAGGATTATTTGGTAGAAAAAGCGGCAAATCCACATTGTCTGTTATACTATACAGACATGCCATCCATTGAGAAGATTATTGCGTCATATGCGCATTTCAAACCTAGACACAAAAAAAAAACAACACATTTTTTAACTGGATTAGAAAATTCTGACAAAACGATTTTTTTTGTGTCAAAACTTGTTTGACAAGCTTTGTAGTAGTGTCAAAATACATCGTGGTAACTCTAACGTTCTTTGTTTTGTATAACAAAAAAAAAACAATTACAAAAACAGCACAATTTCATTTCTGCTGATTGTGACAAATCACCCCCCGCAGTGACATAATAGAAAAACCCAGCTAGTACAGAATCTCAGCTCAGTGAAGTCTGAGAACAATGCTACGTTGTAACTTAAAAAAAAAAACACAAAAAAAACTTGCAATGTTCACAGAATCATTATTGCAATTATAAAGCCTGCTGCTTCTTATCAATGTCAAAACAAAATATGAAGAAAAAATAAAACAATTAAAACTTAACAATAATATAAAATGCCTTATGATTTTTTTGTTCGAGAACCTTTTTGTCTTCCGTACATGCTTTCTGAATTATTGAAATCGATAAATTAATTATAAAAAAAAAAAAGAACTTTACTTCTATTTCACAAATCTTTCATCATAAACAATGTTAAGCTGTATTAACAATTTAAAACTATATACTGTATACATTAAAGATATATATATATATATATATATATATATATATCTGAGACACAGCTGAGCTCCTGAAGTCACCACAGCCAATCCCACATGGAGAATGCAGACAATATCATCCATTAAAAAAAGACGACAAAAATGAAGAAAAAAAAACATTAACAAAAAAATATATAGGTACTAACACAAGGCCCGGCCCTATGGTTGCTGACGCCCTAGCCAAGGCCATAGTAATCAAAGTCCCCCACCCCTCCCACACACACGCCCATCCAAGATCCAGATGGGAGTGATAGCTAATTATAGGGAAATATAGGAAGCTAAAGAATTGACATTTAGTCACACCCTCTCTCTCTCTCTTTCTTTCTGGCTCTCTCTCTCTCTCCCTCATCTATTTCTCTCTCTCTCGCTGTCGTAATAAAATATTTATATTTATAGAAAATATGATGCATTTTTTCGTCATTTGCAAAATCCTTGGCCACCAACCACATTGCGCTTCCTGATAACCTGCTCTTGTTGCCAGTAACGTCAGCAGGCCCTGACTATCAAAACTGGAAAAAAACGCCATACATTTCTATGGTAATGGTAATGGTAATTTATATGGTAATGGTAATTTATATAGCGCTTCTATCCATGCTATTTTAGCATGCTCAGTGCGCTATAGAAGACTATTAATCTGTGAGAGGTTTCACTGCTGCCAATTAAGCGCATGTAATAACAACTCAATATTAACGTCATCTAGTCCCATAACTCCTGTAGGGCGACAGGGATCTGCCGGTGGCGGGGCTCGAACCCGCGACGTGTCAAGTGGTTTTTTCGTTGACAGTCTGGTGAGCTAACCGCTAGGCCAGCCGACACTTCTAACCTTCATTCTTCCATTGCCTTAATTGCAGGGGGTGTTTAACCTGTTTTTGAACTGATGTGTTTATTAACGCCCCTGTTTTAAAACAATCATTAAGAGATCGGGTTAATGAAAGAAGTTTGCTTGTATTATTGTTATTATTGTCAACTGAATAAAACAAGAATAAAATCAGTCATCTCCCTTGTATCGTATTGACTTATAAGTTTACAGACGTTCCTTCTAGATAGAAGATTATTACCTCCACTAGGCCCAAAACTCCTGCAGGGTAACAGGGATCCGTCGGTGGCAGGGATAGAACCCGCGACCTATCAGTTGGTTTTTGGTTGACAGTCCGGTGAACTAACCGCTGGACCAGCCGGCTTCACAATTTCGCCAATTATTTCCCCCACATCTAAATACCCTTTTTGTACATTGAGACTTGAGATCTTACCTAATCCGTGTAATGGTTTATGAAACACTGTCCGACGGGCATGCGCGGAGGTGTACTGTTTATGTGCTTGGCGGAAGTGCGTCATGGGGTGTATTTTCCCGCCAGCGAAAAATGATCTAATTGAGGCTTACACGAAGTAACACGACGGAGTTTTTGTTCTAAATTAAACACAGTTCCATTTTTTTTTATTTTTCCTAAGTCTTTGTTTTTGTTGTTGTTGTTATTGTTATTGTTGTTGTGTAATGTCTGCGGGAGTACGTCAACACAATATCGAGTGGCCTATTGTACAATTTTTACCTATTTGGAAAAAAAGAAGCACAGTAAAAACAATCATAATAATAAATAAATCAATAAAGCAATGAATGGAAAACATGATTTTTTTATTGATATTAATTTTTAACAAAAAAGTCATGGATCGGCAACCCCTGAAACGAATGTCGTATCTGGCACGGCGGGCTGATTTTAAATTGTACGCAGGCTTTGAAAGCGAAGATAAATGATCATCAACGTGTTTTTCTTTATTGTTAATTGTACACGTTTTACTATTAGCATTTCTTTGTGGACTTAGTGGGATGAGTTATTGAGCGAGGTGCGAAATCATGAGCCAGAGGGGAGGGGGGGAGGGGATGGTTAAGTTTTTGCTTGAATAGCAATCTGCGTGACTTTGCAGAATTACTGCAGCTCACCGCTTCAAAGAGGGTCGACACCACGTGTAACAAAAATTATTAATATGCATTCACGCGTCGATTGTGTGTGAGTGTGTGTGGGTGGGTGTGAGTCTAGAGAGAGGGGAAGAAAGATTCGTGCAAGTGAAAGACGTGGGGTATGTTTGAGGGCATGTCTACCTCTGTGTCTTGTTGTGCAAGTGAAAGACGTGAGGTATTTGTGAGGGCATGTCTACCTCTGTGTCTTGTTGTTTTTTGTTTGTTTGATTTTTACATTTTCTTTCGAGTTTTATTATAATTTATTTATATCGTTTTGCAGTTGAACCATCGCTGCAACGGCTGACATGGAGGGAGATGGGGCGTCTTACCCATCCTTTCCTCCCTTATGCAGATCATTGCACACGCCATCCTTCTCCTATCTCCTCCCTCCCACCCCTATAACCAGTTGTTGTGTTTATTGCAAATGAGGCAAAACGTAACGGTACATGATTTAGCTGTTTATTACCAAATTGTGGATCACGCGGGCGCCTCCCCTAGGACATTTTGCCTACGCAAGCGATGGCACGGATATGCACATGCACACCGTAAAATTCAATAGATATTTATGTTCAAGTTCATTTAGTTTATTTTTATTTAGTGAAATTCAGCATTAAAACTTTATAACGTCAGCTCACTTATCTTAGCTTATACAATACAGACGCTCATTCTGTATAGAAGATTATTGCGTCCTACGCTCAACCGTGGTCCGAGTCTAGTCTTGCATTTTTATTAATGCACTCCAGATTTGTTGACACTGTCTACTGGAGTCAATGATTTATTACAATGAACAGTTGATCTCATAAGCGATAAGTTTCAGTAAATGAAATTATTTTCAAAATCTGGTTACTGTGAAGTTTTCTTTATGAAACTCTCTTAAATATACTTGCATGAGAGTTTGAATTATTTCTACTTCAGTGTTCATTTAGTTATTTGCTCTTTATTGTATTGGAGAAGTACGTCTTCTGTCTTGCCGATGGTCTTCTTTTAGCTGTACAAATTATTGCGCAAGTTCTGCATTGGAGTCTCGTAGGTAATATTCTGAGTCGTCTGCCATGTATTACAGACCTCCTGTAGTATTAAATTTAAATTAAGTGGTCTCGTTAAAGATGTTGTAATAAATAACAAACAATATTAATTATTTGTAGCTAACTTAATTAATAAAAATTAAAATAATGTATTTAATAAAACAACCCTTCAGACGATACCAATTTTAAAACAATTTATTTACTAAGTCAAATTAATATCAAAAGAAAAATAGAAAAGAAAAATCAACTCACGAATATCCTTACAACAGAATAAAACAACAATGTAATAATGCGTACAGGTACATAAAAGATACAATACAGCTCTGCCACTGATGCGCTTACAATATGCTTAAACCAAGACTCAAGAATACTACATCGATGTAAAAACTTCCCGCTATCACACGAATCTCCTATATTTATACTATCCATGTTAGAGATTTCTGGACTAAAAGTAGGCTAAGAATAACTCACAAAAATTATCAACATCTCTTTCTAACATGTTCCAGAGGGTGAAAGAATGCTCTAGGTACACTCTAGTAAACAACAATTATGGACGCAACAGTAGCAGAGTTCAACTAGAGGTCAGGACTAAGGCCCTGGCAGTGGTGCAGTTAGTTACATAGGAGGGAAACAAGATATAATCTAAACACATAACACATGAAATGAAACTGCTTCCGTTTTCTAGTGGCTCATTATTCTTCAGCTCTAAATAAATTTCATATGTAAAATAGGCAACGGTCTTGCGACAATAACGTCTTCAGGCAAACCTTGTCTACATGTCTAAGACAAACTTTCAATACATGTCATAATAAACCCATTCCTACATGTCATAAGACAAGAATTCCTCTAAATGATTTTTATTGTAGGGTAACTTATTAATTCTTAGAAATATTCGCTAAAAAGTGCAGACATTTTACATTTTGGGTGATTCGTTATGACATAACGTCGCTGGCTAGCATTCTTTCCATTTCTATTCGATGAAAACAAGAAGAAATCCTTTTAAATTTATTGTTCTTTGTTATACTGCTGTTGTTGTTTTCGTATCATCGCGTTATAGTACGGTTATTAATAGTTGTGGTAGCCGTACCGCAGTGCGATTGGCAGGCGTATCGAAGGTCATGGGTTCGAATCCTGGTGCAGGCTATAATTTTTTCCCCGGGTCTGGAGGGTGTCCCTGAGACTACACAGCTCTCATGGGCACCTGATCTTTGTTGGGGTAAATTAAAGGCCGCTGAGCATAGTGCTGTCCACACAATCCCCTAGTATGCCGTGGCCACAGAAACTGGTGAACGCTGCTTCACCGGCCCTAGGGATCGATTTGGTCCGAATGGATACTTTACTTTTTACTTTGACTACGAACTTGTGTTCAACATTATTGCTTCTCTATTTTGTATTCTCCAATTTGATTATATTTTGAATTGGACGTACTGTGATCACTATGTACCCACACATACTCACCCTCCCTGAACAAAACAACAACGTGTGTTGTTCTTGAAACCTTTGTTCTTGAAAATTAAGTTTTCTCTTCTCTGGTCTGTTTCGACATGATAAATTTTAGTTTAGCCTAAATGTCAATGTTTTGTTTTTATTCCAATAAATCTTTCTCGACGTCTTGGTCATTTAAGCTCTTCACGCCTGTGTCTGTGTGTGTGTCGTCTGTGTGTGTGTGTTCGTTTGTTGTTATTTTTTTTATTGAATGCTCATTGTTTTACTGCCAACGTGTTCTGACGTTGAATAAATACTTTATTTGAACTACTGCAACAATGGAGCAGTAGCATTTCCTGGGGAAGACCACTATGAAGAGTAATCGTTCTTCGTGTCTCATCCGGGGTTCCACATTCTTTGGCTATCTATCTGCAAAATTTTCAAGTTAGGTTGATTTTAAATACACAGTTAGTAATTGATTTCATAATATTTCACACCATAAATGATTTCTTAATCTAAATTTGAACAAAACCTTTAAGAATTTAATATAAAGTTATGTCCCTTATAAATAATAATTTGAAAGTAACCAATGTTTATCAGTTCTTAATATGGTTTTTGTTTTCATAAGTTTAAAAACTTAGATTCACTGTAATTATGTTTAATTAAGATCGAGCCTACAAATAACAACAAACATAAAACTAGTTAAAAGGCTAACTTTGGACATATTTATCTCAACAGTCTTTGCAATCCCAGGATGAGGAAAACTAGTTAGAATAGTCAAGATAATATTCATAAAAAAAAAATAAGAAGAGAATAAGAGGAAAAAAATAGGTAGGGCCAGGTAACTTGTTGAAAGATGTAAGCTTTGCAACCTTCTACAGGTGAGAGGAAATAGTTGGTCTGAGAGAGTTGAGGAAATGCTGGGGCGTGTGAGCTAAGGAAATGGGTTTGTTTCTTATTGATGCTGCAGTTGTTTGTTTTTTTTAGTTTTGTTTTTCTTCTCACTGTTTGCATGCATGTTGTGTGAGGGGGGTGGTGGGGAGGAGAGGGGGAGTACAGCGATCTATAATTGATAGAGGTGTGAACCAGTAGGTATAGGTGTGGACAGGTGAGCCTGAATGATGAATCGCTCTCTAGTGTGTTGTGGAGTTTTTTTTTGTGTGTGGTTGTGTTGGAGGAATTTATGGTTATAAGCAGATACACAGATGCACCAACTACATCGGCAGGCGAGACAGACCGGTGTATAGATATGTAGGTATAGAGCAATTGAGATCGACAGACAAAGATGGGTCGGTAAGTATGTAGGCAGACAGAGAGGGCAAGACAGACAGATAGACAGCCATTGAAATATAAAAAAGACAACACTGATAACTAGATAGGCCTACCCATTTTCGTGTCACACGTTCGCTTCTACCCACGAAATATTTGTATCATTCTTTTGCCCCACCTCTCTCTTTCTCTGTCTTTCTCTCTCTCTCTCTCCGTCTCTCTCTCTCTCTGTCTCTCTCTCTCTTTCTCTCTCTCTCTGTCTCTCTTTCTTTTATTATCTTGATTTTTTTCTCTAGCTCATTATTTTTGTTCGTTCGAGTCCACTACAAAAACTGACTCAATTTTGAGTCATCTGTTATATTTGAAAATTAGAATTTACAAAAAAAATACATAATATTTTGACATACGAAATTATGTTTTTTTTTGTTTCATTCTTATTGCACGATCCACCACTAGATGATTTTGTTTTTTTTTCTCTCCTTCCTGTCGTTCTTATAGGCTACATCAACCCACTACTGCACACCTTACACACACATACACACACTCACAAACACGCACCCGAACACACTACAATACACACTTTATAATAATAATGGTCTGGAACTATGTCAACATATTTCAGTAGTCAAGAAAAACATTACATCTGGTTACCGGAACAGGGAACCTATAGGGAACACCTCAACTGCCCGGTAAACTCCTATGTTATTGTACAGGAATAGGGAACTTAAAATGGAACAAGGCGACAGCCCGGTAAAATCTCATGTTAGCGTAAATCTTCATAGGCACAGCTGGTCCAGCGTACGGCGATTGTGTTTCATACCCTCTCGTTTGTTGATAGTTGAAATTAGAAATCACAGCCACACAAGTTATCAATATTTACACAAAGAACTTATTAAGTTGTAAATAAAAATTGACAAACGGTTAAATGAATGAGGTGAGCCTCCTGCCGCCCCACCCATGTCTCCCCCTCCCCCACCTCAGAAATATCTGCTTTGTTAAAATGTAGACTACATAATATTATATTTAGTCTATATTCGCTTTTGTTTTTTGTTTTTTTGGGGTTCTGTTGTGATGTTTCGTGCCGATAGCAATCAGCCGCTTTACAAAACAAATCGAGGAAAAAACGGGAAATCCCCTTTGTAGTCCAGCTAGTGTGAAGAAAAAGGGAGGCGGTGAAAAGTAAGAATAGCAACCATAAAATATTGTTATCCTATGGTGCTTGCCTATGATAAACAATAATTGTGCGTTTAGCCAGTAAACATTTCGGCTATTCATGAGAAATGTTTATTTAATCTGTTTGTTAAATTCTTAACTATTTTGATTTTTTGTGTCTCTATAATTTTCGTTTGTTTTTGTTTTCTTTTCATTTGTTTGTCTGTTGCTGCATTTGATTGATAGTTGTTCGCTGAGTTCCAGACAATACAAACCCTGCTTATCACCCCCCACCCCCCCCCCCACCCCCACACCCCAAAAAAAAGGACGAATCCATAGATCAAACTCCTGTGTGCTACTCGATTAAGAAAACATTACAAGCTCAACTATTTTCATATTTTAATTTATATAATTTGTATTCCGTAAATCAGTGCGAAAGGGATATATATGGCTTTTCGTCTTTCGTGATGCGGGAGATGGGATACGGATTGCTGTCTAAAGAGTTTACCTTTAACATTGGAAACACTATTACACTGAGAGGAGGGATTGGCTCATCCGCCACTATAGCGCTAAGTGCCGTTAATGCTTCGAATAGATCAATGGAAAACGAGTTCCCGCGAGTCCTGTGTATGACTAACAATCCTAGCGGTAATATAAAATACATGCTCAACCTTTTGCGGAATACAGACACAGCCTGACTTATTTTCCCTTCGACTTACAAAGTTGAGTTGAAGTGTAACGTTCCACCCTTCCACCACCTAGGCCTACATAGCTGTTACTAAGGGATAGTTGAACAAAGTCAAAACAAGTTATTTCGTTCACAGGGAACCAACCAGGGCAACCCAGCACAACTTCCGGCCCTTAATTTAAATGTCCGTATGATGATACCAGCTTTCTATCAGAGTCTGATGTAAGAGAAACTCCCCTCTATACCCCCGCGATAGGAATATTGACAATTTATTTTTAACCTGCATGGGTTTAAACTTACAAAACTTTGGGATTGTATTCCAGTGCTTTGTCGCATATCCCGTTGTGTTTTGAAAACGTAGGCCTACTTTACTGAGGAGGGGGGGGGAATGCTGGGGGTGGCGGGTGGTAAATTACACTGTACCTGGGTGGGTATACCTTCAAACACCGTTTATCTGTCTATTATAATGATAACATTTAGTTACGGAATCGTCTCGATTATCTGCCTTTGATGTACGCAGCATTTTGTATGAATCTATGTCTAGCAGTCTCTATCTCTCTGTGTCTATCTCTGTATGAATCTATCTCTAGCAGTCTCTATCTCTCTGTGTCTATCTCTGTATGTGTCTATTTCTGTCTGTGTCTAGGTCTATCTGTGTCAAGGTCTGTCCGTGTTGATGTTTGTTTGTGTCTAGATCTGTTTGTTTTAATGTCTGTGTTTTCGTCTGTCTTTCTTTCTCTCTCTCTCTATTTCTCTCTTTCATATTCTTTGTCTCTCTCTTACTCTCTCTCTCTCTCGCTCTCTCTATCTCTCTCTCTCTTATTGTCGTTCTCATTGTCTTTCTCGCTTTCTTTTAGGTTTTCTCATCCTCTTTTCTCTTTCTCCCACTTCTTTTCTTTCTCATTTTCTCTCACTATCTTTGATTCACATAAGTGTGTGTGTGTGTGTGTGTGTGTGTGTGTGTGTGTGTGTGTGTGTGTGTGTGTGTGTGTGTGTGTGTGTGTGTGTGTGGTTTATTCTCTACAATACTCTACATTGTTTATATCTTGTTTATATCTCTCTACCATGTGTTTCCTTCTTCAATCCCTTGAATTATTCTGCTCAAATAATTTATTTCGAATTTTCAAATTTAAAAAATATATTCATATATACCCCATCTCTTACCCAGATTAGGCCCCTTCTCTTTACCATTACCAGGCTTTACCCACTTTCTCTCTTTCTCTCTCTCTCTCTATATATATATATATTTCTCTCTTATTTTGATTATCGATCTCTCCATAATATAACCTACATCTTAATTCCATGCTATTCTAAAGAATGTGCAAAAAAAAGGTGAACTATGTGATGACCAGAAAGACGTTCTGGTCTTAATGCAGGGTTCAAAAGGCGTGCTTTTAATCCCGCTGTCTCTCCCAGTACTGATGGATGCTTAACGTTAGTTAGGGCAGCTCGGCGTTGTCCTGGCAATTCAATCCTTTTGTGATCCATGGCCACGGAAACTGTTGAACGCTGCTTCAGTTGCCCCGATAGACCAAAACGGTCAAAACATGTGTGCTTTACTATAAGTTTGGTCAAAACATATTTTGCATACGATGTTAAACACAACGAAATACAACACAGTTTTGTTTGCTAAAAATACCTACAGGCAGTATTTAGCCGCTTACCGTGAGTCAGCTTGCCAAGCAGTTGATAAACCCCCCCACTTAATGGTCGAGTCTGTTGTTAATCCGGACATAAATTTCTCAATGCAAAAACCTTTACCAAATAACGCAAGAACAAAAAAAGAACAAAACAGTTTAAACAAACAAAATCAGACATTCAACGCTAGGGTCAAGAGGTCAAAGTATAACAATTTGATTTATTGCTATTATGTTTAGTCCGTTGTACCTATTACTAATTCTAATAAATTTCTGATTTTCTTTGAAACTACCGTGGTGTTAGTTATTCTTCCAAAGACATGAATTTCTCGCAATGTGTTTCGTGTGACTTCTTTCCCAATCGCAGACTTAACCGACCATAACACACACACTATCTACAACACAATCAACAACAACATAGACACGACTTTAAAAACCAGACGTATCGCCCCCCGCTGGTCTAGCTGTTGGTTCACCGGAATGTCAACCAAAACCAACTGACACGTCGTGGGTTCTATCCCTGCCACCGACGGATCCCTGTCGCCCTGCAGGAGTTTTGGGCCTGTAAACGTATTTGCGCCAGCAGGCAGCAGTGTGTTTACAGCGCAAAGAACTGATCACAACGGGATATGCTCTTTATAAGTCTTATTATATACATATATAATATGTTTTTCTTACGAGTGAGCGAACAGTTCTACGGTTTGGTTGAAAGAAGTAAAAAAACTCATTTAGAGATGCATTCATATAATTCGCCTAGTCCAAGAATGTAGCGTGAAATGAATCGAGTTAAGTTACAAACATTATTTAGCTTCAAAATATTTATATAAACTAAGCGACCAGATAAGTTTTATGAACTAAAGATGTAAAAAAAAAAAGAAAATGCCGTGAATGCTTGGTTATATAGAGGCGTTAAAGATCGTAAGATGCAGATTTTAAAAACAACCGCAATGGACGTACTTTAAGTTGGCAAAAGAATGGAAGCCCTTGTAATCCCGTCCCTAACTGTGAAGGATTAGTGTATGTTTTTACAGCTCATCTACCCGATACCCCTTCCACCCATTCCTACTGGGTGCCGTCGGGGAATAAAAAGCACGTCTCACATCGACAAAGAAAATAAGTATAAGTATAGAGACGTGTCTTGGGGGTGGAGTTTTGGTGAAGAAATTAACTGTGTCGTAGAATATAGGAAGTGTGTGTAGTAATGAATCAGGTGTGTTGTTTAGTAGGAAATAGCTGTGTCGTAGAATATAGGAATGGTGTTTTGGAACGTGGGTGCTTCCTGGGGAAAGTAGTCTGTCATAATAGGATTTGAGTGCGTCGTGAAACGAATGTAGACCTACTCGGTCTATCAACAGATATGGTATGTTTCCTTTATCTTTATCTATCTGCTGACTGCTGGATAAAAATAAAACACATTTGTAATGATGGGTCACAATAAGCAAGAATGAGTTGAAACTAGACTATAGCAGATGGGTATAAAAACAAACAAAAAAAACACAATAGCAGTGAAGTAGTAAAACCTTCGGATCGAAACATCCCGTACAACAGCGTTCAACAGTTTCTGTGATCTCGGCATACTATGGTATTGTATGGCGAGCAGAGCTGGGAATACCCAGGGAGTGCCTACAGACTCGGAACAAATCCTAGAGATTCGACCCCAGGCCCTTCAGTACGCCAGCCGTAGTCGCTCCACCACTGTGCTCCATACAATGTACGTGTAGAGAGAACACATTCCGAGAACCACTGGTCCTGGGCCTAGAGGATTCCGGGAACCATTGGTACTGGGCCTAGAGGATTCCGAGAACCACCGGTCCTGGGCCTAGAGGATTCCGGGAACCACTGGTCTTTGGCCTAGAGGATTCCGGGAACCACTGGTCCTGGGCCTAGAGGATTCCGGGAACCACTGGTCCTGGGCCTAGAGGATTCCGGGAACCACTGGTCCTGGGCCTAGAGGATTCCGGGAACCACTGGTCCTGGGCCTAGAGAATTCCGGGAACCACTGGTCCTGGGCCTAGAGGATTCCGAAAAAAACACTGGTCCTGGGCCTAGAGGATTCCGGGAACCACTGGTTCTGGGCCTAGAGGATTCCGGGAACCACTGGTCCTGGGCCTAGAGGATTCCGGGAACCACTGGTCCTGGGACCATAGGCCTCCAATCAAGCTGGCAACTACTTTGTATAAAGCCAAGATAAACTTTTTTTGTTACAAATCTGTCAGAAGAGCTACCTTCTGCCCTTGAGGTCAATTTAAGCCACAGTTTCATTGTACATGGAATAACAACTTACTTGTGTTTTGGCACGAACAGGGGGCAAATGGGAGGGGGGGTCTGGGTAGGGGCTGGAAGGGGGGAGTGGCAGTCTTGTTGTTCCGGAAGTTTGATCTTGCAATGAGTTTGACATTATAGTTGGTAGACAAGGGGGGGGGGGAGAGGGACCGGTGGGGAATACCTGAAGTTTTACCTGAAGTTTACTTTGTTTACAATATGTGTACTGTATGATGAATGGGCAGGTACATTCTCATGACGGTCTCCGGTACCAGTTTCTCTCATACCGATAACTTTGGGGGTGAGTTTACCTCGTATGATTCTTGTGTTTAGCTTCGTACAAACCACTCGGGCCATTTAGAACCAATCAATGATAAGCCATTTTCAAGACATAACATATTTTTTAATTGACACTAGAATACAACTAGTGCCATTTGGGACTACTTGTCACTAAATGCAGATAGTTCTTTCTCTTTTATTTTTGTCAGACAAGATTTGAAATTGTGACCGATGGTGTTACAAGAGAGTTATAAAAGGTGTCAGTTCTATACCTGATCGAGAGGAGCCGCCTACTTTACAAGCTCTGTGTGTAGATGTTTGTGTGTATGTTTGTTTAGTGTGTAGGCCTACGTTTGTAAGAGTGTATGTGTTTTTGAGTGTTTGTATGTATGTGTGAATGTTTATATGTTTGCGTGAGTGTTTGTATGTTTGTAAGAGTGTATGTTTGTTTGAGTGTTTGTATGTCTGTGTGGTTGTTTGTGTGTGTGAGTGTTTGTATGTTTGGTTTCAGGGTAAAAAATAATAGTAATTTTTATTTTTATTTTAGAACAATTGTTTAATATACATATGGCGCAATACTGTACAAGAGAATGTATTATTGATGTGTAAACACTGTTCAGTGAAAAGTTTGATCTAAGACACAATTTTCAACTTTCTATATTAGATTTCTGTTTATTACTTTTACAATACATTTTGTTTGTTTTGAAATGAAAAAATGACGTACAAAAGATGTATGTCATTGTGCATGGAGACAAAAGACACGGGATGAGGAAGATAGAAGTGAATATATGATTGTGGCAAAAGGACAATGCAGTATATGGCATTGTTAGAGTTTTTAGAATAATAAAAAAATGTCATTGAAGTCATTTGGTTTAGCATGTTGTTGTCCATGACCTTTCGAGTAATCAAACATTTTGTATACAAATATAAGCTTACGTTTTTTTTAAAAATAACTTGTTGTTTCACTGAGACTTTTTAACACACTTTGTGGAACCTTTTGAAATGTTGAGAAAATGTTGCGATTAAAGCTTATAGTTTATCAACGTTGATATTAAAATTTAAAATACACCTTCTGGCAATTGTGTCATGGCGTGTCCTAAAAAGAAGCTAATATAAAGAAAAAGACAATCAAAAGCTGAAAGGCAAAAGAAATTCATTTTATTTTTCATGTGTAACATCTGAGTTCATTGATTTGCTTGTCTTTTAATAATCATGTCATTGATATTTCTGTTTGTCCTATGTCCTACTGTCCTACTGTCCTACTGTCCTACTGTTCTACTCACTTCTGTATCTTTTTTGTGTGTATTTGCCCGGTTGTCCAGTGTCGACTTTACCCTGCAATGTACCTGCATTAGAAAGTAGGGTAGGGCAACTATGCATTGCGTTGACCACACTATATTCTTAAAATCTGTGAACTGCTGGACATCGATCTAATGGTCGAACAAGCTGCACTACTTTAAACTATTTTTAGTCCTTTTTGTAACAGAAAGTTTAGATAACAATTTTTTGAATCTTAAAACTCTTTCTTTTTTTCTTCGTATAATGTTTAAAGAAACCCTCATTGTGCAATTCAGTAAAAAAAAAATTTCATTCAATTATTTGTTATGAGCTAAAAAAAAAAGACATTAAAAATAGAAGCAAAACATTCGTTAAAAAAAAAGATTGTTTTATTGAGTGAAATAAAGAGGAATTTTGCATCGATTACAACGTTAGCATTTCAGCATTAATTAATTATTGCTATCATTAATAATAATAATATGTTATTTATTATCCTGAAAGAAATTTGTTTTACAATTGTTCAATACATAAAATATAAAACATTAAATATGCACACACACAAAAAACGCACATTTCCAAAAAGCTGTACAAAATTGTTATAAAAAATGTACATCCAAAACCCAATATTTATACCATTCATATAAAGAAAACAATTGTTAACCGAATACTCATTAGAAATAGAGAATTAATAAAATGTTTACTTGACGATTCTAACGTACTTCCTGCTCATTGTGTATGTTTTTTTTTTATTTAGCTTATGTATGGGGGGGGGGGAGGGTAGGCGTGTTTTTTTTTTCCTCGTTAGACCTTTACTTAGCAAACACAAATTCTCACATGGCAAAGGATGAACTACGTGGGCACTCAGACACTATCCTGGATAAATGGATAATTACGAGAGTTCTTACGCAGAAACTATCTCTTCGATTCGACCACTTCAAATCTGGTTTGATACCAAATCATAATTGTCAATATATTGGTTATTATAATGTATCCTTAAAACAAACAGAACAGTTTTATCATATAATGATCTCTCTGTAAAGTTTTTTTACCAAATACTCCTTAGACAAGATGGCATAAGAGCAATCCAGCCACAGGACACGACATATTAAACACTGCAAAACAATATGGCCTAATCTCAGGCGTAGTTTTATATTGTCACTTGCAGACGGTCGTAGGATGGGGCCAGGCAAGAGATCTTGACCGAGGAAAGAAAAAGCTATTGACTTAGAGTGGACCACAATTCAGCAACGATATTAAATAACAACCAATCTTAGAATAGATTTAAGAGGGGAAATTCTGCTATTATTGTTTCAATGCTTTTAAAACTACACAGTTGTTGCGTTACTCTACATAATTCATCAGATATTCATATTTTAGTCACTTCGGCAGTTGGACATTTTTCTTGTGTTACTAGAATATGTTTTGTTAAGGTTTTGTTTTTTCATTGTGCAAAAGGCAAACCTAACGTCGATTCTAAAATGTTTGCTTGTTTGTTACTGTTAGCCTTTCTTGATCAATGACAAAAAGTTAGCGATGCCCTAATTACTGAATGATCAATGGGAACTTGGGATTTGTCTGGGCGCCATATCTTATGGTATTGAGTAATAACAAATGGATTAGTCCAACGATAACAATACTGAGTAAATCTTGTGACCTAGACTCAGAAGTTGGCAACTTTTATTAATAGTGTGCCAAAGTAGGATTTCTAAATCATGCTGCGTGCCAAAAGACTAAAATGTATCGCCTGCTCTAGCAATCAATATCTCGTAGAAAAGACTTGAATCGCTTTTTTTAATGGTTTTCCGCGTGCCAACGAAAATGGTTCTACGTGCCACGTCTGGCACGCGCACCGTAGGTTGCTGATTCTTACCTAGACAATGTGTTTCTTTCATGCCTTTTCAATGTAACTGAAGTGTCTTTGATTAAAACGTGTAGTTTTCAACAGGGGCGAAGCAGAAATTGTAAGTCAGCGGTGGTGGTAGTTCTTGATCTCTTGGCCTTCAAAACGTTCTTATAATTATGTGTAGCATAGTGAAGCAAAAGTACGTCTTCTTGTCGACACTCAATGCAAGAGAAGCCCTTGCCCATACATAACTCCCACACCTGCTAAAGTTGTTCCGTATCTAAGAGACAGTCGCATATTTCTGGAAAGATACTCTGGATTACGTGCACTCTAGACCAGGGGTCGGCAACCTTTTGCTAACAGTGTGCCAAATTAGGATTTCTAAATCATTCAGCGTGCCAACACTGAACAGCCTGAAAGTTAACCCCCTCTATTATACTTTTAAAAAAAAATAAAAAATTATAGAACGATTAATTTAACTCCGTAGCAAAACCAAAGCAAAGGAGATTATTTTTATAAAAAATCGTTAAAGCGTTTTATATTTAATTAAAGTGTTTGTGATTATCATCCTTTTTATTAGCATTTATGTCAAATGCAATATTTTATTACTAAGCTGATTAATTTATGTTATTTATTGTCTAAACATAATTTTTTGGCTGTTAAAATGATTACATCACACCTTATATGCAGGGCCGGATTTACCTATAAGCTAGACAAGCTATAGCTTAGGGCCCCCACTGATTTGGGGGCCCCCCAAAAAAAATTGTCCGAGTGAGCAATTGTCATAATATACTTAAATATACTGCAGCATTATTTGTCCCAATGCCGCACGTCCGGAACATCCCATACTCTTCACCCAATTGTTTTCAAAAAGATTTAAAATAAGATAAAATTGTGTAGTTTTAAAAATAATGTGTTTAAGTTTTTTCTATTTAGCGTTTGTTTTCGATAGTGGTTACCGATATATCTATTATCGATAGCACTTGACATCTCTACGTTTCTACCAGTGGCGTATTTAGGCATGTTCCACATGTTCCATTGGAACAGGGGCCCCCACACATCACAAAAAGAAATTTTTTAGTAACATCCCCATTCTTTCGTTGAAAATTTAATATAAAATTCATTTATTCCCTTACAATTTTAAGCGCTCCAGTCCAACAAGGCCCCCACAATCCTTGTTTCTACTATTTAGCTTGTTTAACCTGAATGGCCTCCTTTTTAAAAAGAATAACAAAGATGTTAAGGCCTACAAAACTAAAAAAATATATTTAAATGCTGCCATTGACCTAAATAGTTGACTATGTTTCGTTTTAGGCCTATGACTTTGATTATTTAAAAAAGCAGCATTTTTCGTAAATATTTTCAACGAGACTAAACTTTTTCATTGCCAAAATGACAACGATTATAATTGGTATTGATTTCTTCATAGTATTTTCGCGAATGCAACTGAATTAACGTTGTGACTGTATATTCGATTACATTAAGGCAAAATCACATTTAACGGCTTAAGTATAAAGACGATTTAAGAACTACAGGGTACTTCAATCTCTCTGTAGATTCCACTCCAGACCGGCCCATATTGATCAGCCCACTGTTATTCAAATTATTGTGAGGTATGTTTGACCAGATGATGGGGTCCCTATTGAACGTTTTCTAACTTTCCCTGAGATAGGTTGCCACACAGGGGAAAGTATGTCTAAGATGGTGCACAACTACCTTACAAGTGAATGCAAAAAAGATTTTAGTAAGTGTCGAGGCCAGTCATATGATAATGATACCAGAATGTCTGGCAAATACAAGGGAATGCAAGAAATAATATTGAAGATTAACAAGTATGCTATGTATATTCAATGTTTTGGTCAATCCCTGAATCTTGTTGGTAGAACAGCAATAAACTTTTGGGGAATTTTTCAAGAAATATATTTATTTTTTCATCATCTACACATAGATGGGCAATACTGTTGTCATTCTTCAAAGATGATTCAAAATTTCCAAAGTCTTTGTCAAGGACTAGATGGGAAGCACATTCAATGGCCACAAGTGCAATGAGCTTACTTGATAGTTATGATGAAATAATTGCTGCATTACAGAGAAAGGCGAAACAAGAAATCAAGCCATAAACATTTTGAATAAAATGGAGGAGTTTGAATGTATGGTAATGTTATATTTGTAGAGTTACTTGCTGGATGAATTTCACAAGACTAGTCAATCAGTGCAAGACCCCCAAATTAGTCTAGAAATATGTAGGAAATTATACGCTTCACTTGCGGATTTTGTTAAAGGTTCCAGGGATATGTTTGATCATTTTGAAAAGAAAAGCAAAGGAAAAATTGTCTGATGTTGATTACAAGAAAAGCAGAAATAGTAGAAGGCGTATCAACGATGATGAAGATGATGCTTTAGAGAACCTTGAGCCAAGAGACAAGTTCAGAATCAAAATATTTATACCAGTGATGGATGCATTAGAGCAGGGGTCGGGAACCTTTTTTCTGAGAGAGCCATGTACACCACATATTATGAAAAGTAATTCTGTAAGAGCCATATATTATGTTTAAAACTAAAAATTCTAGTAAATGTGTGCATTTTGTGTGATTTTAACAGTAAAAGTGCAATAATTATGTCTCTGAATTCTTCTGATGCTGAGCTGCAGTATACTTTAACTCATTTGTAGAATGAAATATTGATAAAAAAAACTATGTAGATCACAACTTACTTACTTACGCCTACTACCCCTCTCGGGGCATAGGCCACCAACAAGGGCTCTCCAGCCATCCCGGTCCCGAGCGAGTCTTTCCAACTGTCCCCAAGAGTGGTCTGTTCTCTTGACGTCTGCATCCAGGTCTTGGCGCCAGCTGTTACGGGGTCGGCCTCTCTTCCTCTTTCCTTGGGGGTTCCACGATAGATCACAAAGTCTATAAAAAAAAATTTTTTAAATACTCGAACATTTGTCCGCGAGCCAGATGCAGCCATCAAAAGAGACACATATGGCTCGCGAGCCATGGGTTCCCGACCCCTGCATTAGAGTCAAGTCGGGCACTGAGGGCCTCAGTATACAATGATGCTGCGAAAAATGTTTCATTCTTAACCAAATTAGAAGCTACGGAAGAAGAGATTCGTGAAGGAATTAGTGCTTTATGCCAAACATACCCTGAAGATGTGGAAATGAATCTTGTTGGAGAAGTCAAGAATTTTCATCAATATGTTAGACATAGTCAAGCCTATGGTTCAGGGTAATATTTATTGATCGTGTCCAATCAGCATTCCCTAATGTAGAAGCGATTTTAAGTGTTTCTTAGTATGATGGTTGCAAATTGCTCTGGAGAAAGATCTTTTTCTCACTTGAAGAGGATAAAAAATGAATTTAGAACAACAATGACTCAAGATAAATTATGTTCCCTCAGTCTCACGTGCATAGAAAGTGACAAACTACGCAGTTTATCATTTGATGATGTCATCAGTGATTTTGCTCTGGCAAAAGCAAGAAAGAAAATATTTTAGATAATAAGTCTTTGTAAATTATTCCTTTTAAAAGAATTTTTGTTTCTTTTTACCAGAGTTTGCATTTTAAGTTTGTTATGAATGAATAAAAATGTAAAAAAAATGTATTATTTCACTAACTATAGGCAATACTTCTTAATTGTATTTCATTTTAACCCTCTATGTATCCGAAAATCATATTTTGCACTAACATATAATTCTGGACTTATAAAGGGCCCCATATCGCAAATAGCTTAGGGCCCCATCAAGTCTAAATCCGGCCCTGCTTATATGTTTATCTCAGTTAAACTGAGACGTCCTTACTGTGTTTTATGTTGATAACTATGGGATATAACTATGGTTAAGCGGAATGGATACGTTGTAATCATAAAAACTAGGTAGATTATGTAATGTTTGAAAATATACATGTAAATACTTTAGTCTTATAATATTTATATAATTTTTAAATACTTTTTACAGTTTGATCATTTCAAAGTTTTAAATTGTAAGGCATTTATTCTTTTATAAAAGAACAAAAAAAAGAAACATATTAGAAATGTTTTCTCAAATAAAACGGGTTAATTATCTCCCTTTAATTAAAAAAAACTTGTCCATATTTGATTCAATAGTGATGCCAAACAAGTTATGTTTTGCATTATAACAAATATTACTGACTCATTATTATTTCTTTATATAAATCCAAAATGATGGTAGGCCTATTCATTACAAAAATTAATTATTACAGGATTAAAATAAACAGTTGTAAATAAACATTTTCTCCATTAATTTAAGGCGTTTATATTTTAAAAATTAATAATTACAGAAATTACACAATATTGTGCTATATTTATTAAAATTAAGATATTAATATTTATTATATTTATTAATTTAATAATATAAAAAAATAGTTTCAGCGTTACTTATATTTATTTTTAATTAAAGAAAATGAGCAAAAAATTTTGTTTAAATGTTTAAAATGTATCTTGCTGCATTTTAAATCCCCAATATCGCTCCAATTAAAACAATATCTACATCTAAGAAGGTTGTAGTAATATCAAACCGGTTATGCTTGATTTGGTATGAAAAAATGAGTCCATCAATTTAAAACTCCACTTTGAGTGCTTCGATGTACTTCGTAAAAAGCCAAAATATCTATCTTAATATATTGTTACGTCCACAATCCCCTTGTGGCCAGAGCTGTGTAGATCTTGCTGATAATTCTCGTTAGTCCTAGGGGAGACTTTAATTATTAGTATTTATGTTTCAGTATTACACGAACTCTTCTTATAGTCCTGGGCACAAATCAGTATTTGTATTCCAACATTTCCTTTCTTGTATATTATGGTAGTAGATAAATCTTATAGTAATGTATTCAACACAATAGGATAGTAATTTGACAAGGAAGCTTCAGTGTAACTGTTGTTGATAGTTTATTTCAGGTGGTATGTTCATTATATACAATATATCTATTATGTACAGTTAGAATAAAATAGTGCAAACACAAACGTTCTCAAAGGAACATATTTTGAAACTCTCTGTCTTTCAGACAAAACAAATCATTAAATACTATCCGAGTGGTGCAAGGGATAGACCCATTACCAGTAGGGGTGAAAATCATGGTATCATTACAAAACTCATAACAAAAACGATAGGAACTTCCCCTATTAAATAATGAGTCGTTCCCAGACTCTGAGAATTTGAGATCAACACAGAATCCCAACATTACCTAGAACCTTTAGTTTTCCTACTAAATGTCCTAATATGGTGTGTAGTAAGAAAAGAGAGAGACAGAGGAATAAACATTGCGTGTTCCAATTCTTGGAAAAACAATATACATGACACGCCCCCACCCAATGAAAGAAATAATGTACCATAATTACCCAAGTAATACTCAACATGGTACATTTTTCGTACTTAACACTATCGTTTTAACAACCAACAATCAATGGAAGATTATAAGACAATTTAAGCAAACATGGCTCACTGGCACAACTAAATTATAAAAAGTGTCACTACCCAATGGTAATTGTGATTATAACGTGATGGACAAATATTTCCCCGTTAGTATTAATATTAACTAATGTCTCAACAAGTACAAATAATTCAAAAATATTCTAGTCATTCTTATTTTAACTATGTACAGTTGTGTGGATTTCCACCAAAATTTGCAAAAAGTCTTAATCTATTTAAACAAACATAACATTGCTCAAACTCTGTCAATTTTCAACAGTTTACTTCTAATATACAAACCAAAAGATAAGTAATACGTAACTCGAATCAAACTATAGGTTACTTCCCCTTTAAATTACAGTGTCAACTTGACATTAACAGGGTTCATACCTAAGATGATGATACTTCCCCTTTTCTCAAATATGAGGAGAAAATACGCTCTAGTTACGATTACTACAGTAATCTCAATGTTAAAATGTAATCCACTATTATGCGTTTTTGGCAAATTTGAAAGTTTAATATAAAAGTTTGTTCAGGGTTGAATGAGTGTACACCTTTAGGTACCTTTGTTACCCTCCGTTCCTGGATATATGGAATATATAACAACCTATATACAACATAGTGAATATCCACTAGTTTTTCCCATTCTATTACCATGATATAACAATTTAGCAATAGATTTCCAATATTATCTATTAATTTATACCAATTGATATTACATCTCTTTCTAAGATAAAAATTGTACATATTATTATTTAGTTCCATTCATTAACTAAAATAAAAACAAGATAATAAATCAACTAGCTCAAAGTTTTCTCACGTAATTGCAGGTGATGACAATTACTTTCATCCATCCATATCAAGTAAATACGTGCATATATATTTATTGCATCATGCATCAAAATTTAAATGGAATTTCTTTTCCATAATCAAATGAATTTAAAATATATCAGAACATCAATATTATACATGATTATAAAAATTATTAATACTTTCAAAAGACTTGACTTCTGTATGATACAAGTATTCTATAGGTATTCCATAATCAAAATTCAAACGAATGATAGGTTATCATGACACATTCTTAATGAATAAATGAGATGATCTGAAAAAGAAGTATTGGGTTATTCAGTCAATCATGTAGCACCCGAGATAGAGTATCAGCTATGACCTTGTCTCTATCTTGTCGATGATACGGGGAATGGGATACCAGTCGGTCTTTGTCAAATTACTTAATTTCCCAAAGTCTCTATAAAACTGCAGTGTGTGGTCGGCTTTTGGTACCATCACACAGGGTGTAGACCATTTGCTATCACATTTTTCTCCTATGTCATCTTCTAACATATACTTTACATCTAATTTAATATGCTCAGGTCTGATGGGGTCAAATGGATGCTGTTTAATAGACCTGGCATTCTCGGTTAACATTACATCGTGCTCTATGACATGTGTCCTACTGGGAACATTTATAAACATTGACTTATTTTCATGTACCAGCTCAATAATCTTCTCCTTATCTTCTACCGGAAGATGTTCTAGCCTTGTATCTAAACTCTTAAGGGCATCTGTATTATTAAGTTTACTTTCTGCATAAGTAAATTAATATGGCATACCCTCTGTTTTTGTCTCCGGTCAGGAGTCTTTATCAAATAATTGACCTCGCCAAGCTTTGACTCTATCTCATAGGGTCCACTAAACTTTGCACTTAAAGGCTGATTTTTCAAAGGTAGAAACACAAGAACTTTGTCACCTGGTGCAAAAGTTCTAGCTGTAGCTTTACGGTCATAGTTCTGTCTCATACGCTCCTGCATCTGTGGAAAATGAATCTTCACATGGTTTAAAGCATGATAAAGCCTATTTTTAAATTTATCTACATATTATGACAAAAGTCCAATCGGTTCACTGTCCGTTAGCCAAGTTTCATGTAGAAGTTTCAACGGACCTCTGACTGAGTGTCCATACACAAGTTCGAATGGGCTAAACCCCAGGGATTCCTGAGTGGCCTCCCTTGCAGCGAACAGTACATAAGGCACACCCTTATCCCAGTCTTTCTCGTTTTCATAACAGTACTTTTTAAGCATCGATTTTAATGTCTGATGAAACCTTTCCAGAGCTCCCTGGCTCTCAGGATGATAGGCACTTGATAGCCTATGGCTTATCCCTAATTGTTCCATGACTTGTTTGAAAATGTTCGAAGTAAAGTTAGTCCCCTGGTCGGACTGTACTGTCTTCGGTAGGCCATAACGTGTGAAGAAATTTGTCAGGGCGTCTACCACCTTCACTGTTGTTATGTTCCGCAACGGAATGGCTTCCGGGAAGCGAGTGGATGAACACATGACTGTGAGCAGGTATTGAAAACCGGCTTTTGTTTTCGGCAACGGGCCCACGCAATCAATGAGTATATGACTGAATGGTTCGTCGAACGCTGGTATCGGCTGGAGTGGAGCGACAGGAATTCGTTGGTTAGGACGTCCTACCATTTGGCATACTACGTGGCAAGTCTTGCAGTATTGTTCGACATCTCTTCTCAGTCCTGGCCAGTAGAAGTAGGGGAGGATACGGTGGTGCGTTTTTCGGACTCCCATGTGACCAGCGAAAGGAAGATCATGCGCCATACGCAGTATATCTTGACGATAGCACTTAGGTATTACAATCTGGTGAATACTGTCCCACTCGTTTGTACCTGAGTTGAGCGGTTTCGACTTTCTCATCAACACTTCATCTTTCATGTAGAAACATTCCGCCATTGCATCTGCAGTCTTTTCATCAACAGCTTTCATTCTGAGTTGCATTATTACTTCGTCATTCAATTGTTCTTTCACCAATTTCTGCTTTGGTGACAAAATGTTATCGTTCTCGGTTGCATCACCAGTTGTTAGTTCAGCAAAGAACGTAGCACTTAAATCGATGTCAGGTGTTTCTGTTATCACTGTTTCATTCGCATGTGTGTCTTCAGAACAGACAAACACATCTTTCGTTGCACTACACGGCGTAGCAGGAGTCTTTACCGACTTCTTTTCCTGCATTGCTCTTGTCAGTGCACATGTTGGGCGTTCATTGGCAGGACGTAGGTTTTTGTCCTCCGCCATCTTTGTCTCCAACACTTTAACCATGGGCTCGACAGTGACTCTGCCGCCCATAATGTCATTTCCTAATATCATGGAAACGCCTTTAACGGGTAGTGCGCGCCACACTCCCACTACGATGTTACCTGTAAAAATATCCGACTCGAGTTTTATTCTGTGCAGTGGAGCTTCCACAGCCTCCATACTAGCACCTCTCAGCACAACAGACTCACCGGTACTGGTGGCATCTGTTAACGGCACACTGCCCTCCAGGATCACGCTGACAGCAGAACCCGTGTCACGTAATATCTGTATTTTCTTCTTGCTGAGTACATCGACTTCTGTCGACACTGTCCCCTCGTAGACAAAGGGTCGAAAATCGGATAGGTCGTCCTCTTCCGGGACTTCAGGAACCATCTGTTCCTCACGGCCTTCTGAAAGCATAATAGATTGAGTACAGCTATTCTCTTTTACCTTAGATAGACTGTTCTCAAAAACCATCGACTCCACAACTATGGGCGATGCCGGCCGCATTTCTTTTGAGTTTCTTGACCCTGTGTTGCACACTTCTTCTGTCTGCTTGCTATCTTTCTGCACTCTGGCACAGTGTAGAATAGCACCTTGCTTCTTGGTAAGGATCCAACAATCTTTCTTCATGTGGCCCTCTTTCTTGCAATTGAAACATACCACCTTTGCTTTATTTACATCTGTCTGCTTCCTGAAATGAACTAAGTTACTATTATTATTTACACCACTGTTCTTATTATTGTTTTCACTTGTCTCTTTTGGTTTACTAGCCTCCTTGGGCTCTGGTTTGTGCACTTTGGGTTTGTCAGCATAATATGGCTTTATGCTGGCGTGAATTATGGCATAGTTATCTGCCAATCTAGCAGCTTCATGCACATCTTCAACCCCTCGGTCTGAGATGTGGGTTTTAATATCCACTCGAATACAATCATTGAATTCCTCAAACAATATTAGGTTCTTGAGTTTATCAAACTCACTTACATTCTGTGACCTTAGCCACTGTTCTAACATTATCTCCTTTTGTCTCAAAAAGTCTACATGAGTTTGATCATATGCCTTCTTTCTGTCTCTAAATAGCTTTCTATATTTTTCTGGTGTCAGGGAATAACTTTTTAGCACCCTATCTTTGATTACTTCATAGTCATTTATTTCCTCGGGTGTTAAACTCAACACTACGTCCAATGCTTTTCCTTTGTTGAGAGTTGACCGTAACAATAAAGCCATCTTATCATCAGGGAACTGATAATCTACAGCTATCCTCTCAAAAAGCAAAAAGAAATCTTGAACATCTTCTTCTCTGAATATAGGCAAGTGTTGCTTCATTGCGCTAATATCCATACCATTGCTGTCCCTACGATGTAAGTTCATGCGTGCCATCTCTATCCTTTCTCTGCTTTCAATCCTAATTCTTTCATTTTCCCTTTCAATTTCAATCCTAATTCTTTCATTTTCCCTTTCAATTTCCATTCTCTTCATAGCTAATTGGAATTTTAGGTTTTCACTCAACCCTTCATCTTCATCATTGTTTGATGATCTAGATGACATATTTCTTACCTCGTCTCCGTGGGCAATTACCTCGCCCCCACTGGGAGCTACATAACCTTCATTGATATCGTTCTGTCCCACTTCAACTACACTACCAGTGTTCATGGCATTCTGCCCGTTCAAACATGTCATAATTTCTTTGGTCAAACGATTACGATTAGGTCTTGCCTGTCCTGCCTCAATCCCAAAGGACTCAGCTAATTCTTTTAGTTCAGCAAATGACATGGCATTAAGTTCCTCACTTGATATATTCGAAGCCATAGTATAGCGTTCGAGATATTTGTTATAGTAGAGTAGTATATCTTGTATAATAAAATATAAAGTTCCAACTTACGATTTGTCCAGAAATTTGCACAATATAATATTAAACACTTCGTGGAATCTTCACACTTCCCAAGGAATAAAAACGCAAACCAGTTCTCTCCTCTTTTTAAAAAGAATAGTTTCACAGTCCTAGAAAACGAAACACAAATATGCCGCTCTCAGTACTACTAATGTCACAAAATATTTATAGGTCAGGAAAAATATAACTCAAATTTTCCAGACGAGATCAACAAATTTTTTCCAATCCTAGATCAAGAAAAGTAGAACTCAAATCTACCGAACGAGACCACCAAATCTTGTCAATCCTAGGTCAGGAAAAGAAGAACTCAAATATACCGGGCGAGACCACCAAATTTTGTTACGTCCACAATCCCCTTGTGGCCAGAGCTGTGTAGATCTTGCTGATAATTCTCGTTAGTCCTAGGGGAGACTTTAATTATTAGTATTTATGTTTCAGTATTACACGAACTCTTCTTATAGTCCTGGGCACAAATTCAGTATTTGTATTCCAACATTTCCTTTCTTGTATATTATGGTAGTAGATAAATCTTATAGTAATGTATTCAACACAATAGGATAGTAATTTGACAAGGAAGCTTCAGTGTAACTGTTGTTGATAGTTTATTTCAGGTGGTATGTTCAATATATACAATATATCTATTATGTACAGTTAGAATAAAATAGTGCAAACACAAATGTTCTCAAAGGAACATATTTTGAAACTCTCTGTCTTTCAGACAAAACAAATCATTAAATACTATCCGAGTGGTGCAAGGGATAGACCCATTACCAGTAGGGGTGAAAATCATGGTATCATTACAAAACTCATAACAAAAACGATAGGAACTTCCCCTATTAAATAATGAGTCGTTCCCAGACTCTGAGAATTTGAGATCAACACAGAATCCCAACATTACCTAGAACCTTTAGTTTTCCTACTAAATGTCCTAATATGGTGTGTAGTAAGAAAAGAGAGAGACAGAGGAATAAACATTGCGTGTTCCAATTCTTGGAAAAACAATATACATGACAATATGGTTTAATATAGGGATGTACATGTACTGATGTACATGTCCAGTTTCAATTCAAATCCATTCCAGTGGTCATAGTAAATGCAAGTTCAACTCACTTAAATGTGTCGCTATGTCATTCAGAAACTTAGGCTTCAACAGCCAGTTTTTCTCATTCAGAACCGAAAAATATTGTTTTGTTATCAATAATAAACACATCTTGGAGGTCTCTCGCGTGCCATTGAAAAACGCTCTGTGTGCCCAGTTTGGCACGCGTGCTTTAGGGTGCCGACCCATGCTCTAGACTCTAGACTAAGAGTGCACTAGACTACCTGCACCATGGTCTGAGTTAGCCTTTTAATGTGCGCATTAGACTATGGTTCATCTAAACTACGACTACTCTGTACTAAAGGCGCACTAGACCAGGGGTCGGCGACCTATGGCACGCTTGCCCGACTTGGCGCGCAGAGTGATTTTCAATGGCACGCGATGACAGCAAAAAGGCTATTCAAGTCTCTTCTACAAGAAAATAGCAGTTTTTTTTAGGCTGTTGGCACGTTGAATAAATAAGACATGCTACTTTGGCAAAATATTATCAAAAGGTTGTCCATCCCTGCACTAGACTATCTCCTAGACTCGTGTTAGTGTGCCCTTTAGACTGCGTTTCCCTTGATTAAATGCCCTTAGAGTAGATAAAATCATCTAAGTCTTTGAACAAAAACTATTTCATATATAAAACTAACTTTTAAGAAAGGGGTAAATATTTTGTTTTCGTTTGTAAAACAAATAATAATCAACGGAGTTGTCTACCCATCTTGCTTACAACATCGAACGTCTCAACTCTGTGCTGGGATGTGGGAAGCAAAGGCCAGCCCTAATGTAGGACAAGCAGTCTAAACCCAGACATTCGCTGGGATAATGTTCTAATTCCTGTGCAAATCCTCATGGGAAAACACAAATAAATCTTTGCTGCACAATAAGCTTCCCTAATCTCTCAGACTTAGACAGACAGAGATTGAATATAAGACTTTTTGTTTTTCAGACAGACAGGGTGGTAGGGTCTTTAAAAAACCAGAACGTCTGGAACAGTCTGTATTACTTATTGTTGTTGTGATTGTTGTTAATGTTTACTAATACATTTGATAATGTGTGTCTCTAATATTCTATAGTTATATGTATGTGTTTTTTTTTAATATATTGTTTTAAATGCGCCGTATGTGTCGTACAATGGTCCTGCCGAAATTATGTGAGATGCTGACAGGTATAGAGTTACACTAAATATAAATACAGGTTTAATTATTTCATTTAGCATGCCTACATTTTAACTACATTGAATGAGTACGAACAGTGACAGGTGATCCGTTATAAGGTTGAGCAGACATCTTTACATTGTTTAAGCTGGTTCGTTTTTACCTATATTTTTGCACCTATACACAATAAAAAAAAAGAACATAATTTCGCCAATAAAGAATGAAAACTAAATTCATTTCAAGCAATATAATTTTATCCTTGTTGGTCTGATTATGATGATTGATTTTTTAACACTTGTTTAACTGCTTATCTCTCTCGTTCTTTTCTCTCTGTATGTTGGTCTGTCATGTCTCTCTCTCTCTCTCTCTCTCTCTCTCTCTCTCTTATCGTTTCTATAAATAGTTATGACTCTCTGACTAAATCTGTGTGTATATTATATATATATATCTATACACACACTGATTGAATGTAATAGAGAGAAAGAAGAGAATGAGCTAGGAAAGATATTTAGTCGGAGTCATCGACATATGATGTGTTGATGATTCATTGATGATTCATTGATGATGTGTTGATGATTCATTGATGATTCATTGATGATGTGTTGATGATGTGTTGATGATGTGTTGATGATGTGTTGATGATTCATTGATGATTCATTGATGATGTGTTGATGATGTGTTGATGATGTGTTGATGATGTGTTGATGATGTGTTGATGATTCATTGATGATGTGTGGATGATGTGTTGATGATGTGTTGATGATGTGTTGATGATGTGTTGATGATGTGTTGATGATGTGTTGATGATGTGTTGATGATGTGTTGATGATGTGTTGATGATGTGTTGATGATGTGTTGATGATTTACTTGAGTGATTAGTATGAAAGGGGCCTTGTTTTATTTAAACCCAGACTCTAAGACAATACTAGACAATAAAGTACAACGTGATCCCAATCTAGGAAACATTTTAATTCCCTGTTACGGTTTTCACGCACCAATAAACAGCTTCATATTCGCTCTTCAGTGTTACGCTAAACTATGCACCAAAACATGGCAAAATTAGCAAATACCTTTGTAACTTTCTAATAAAAAATGATTCAACTTACTAACCCCAGGAACAGCTTTCCAGAAAGTTTCTTTAAAAAAAATAATTATTTCAAATGCACACAGTTTGAAATTTGGCTAATTTAGTGTCATGACTTGTAGCTTAGAATTCGACATCATACCAACAGTTAACTATTCCAGGGACTAATGTCATGGCCACAGATGAAATCATTTTTTTTTTAAAGGAATGGAAACATCGGGTGAAAAATATAGATTTGATATTTCCATAGTTTACACATAACTTTGATTTGATATTTCCATAGTTTACACATAACTTTGATTTGTTATTGTCATAGTTTACACATAACTTTGATTTGATATTTCCATAGTTTACACATAACTTTGATTTGATTTTTCCATAGTTTACACATAACTTTGATTTGATATTTCCATAGTTTACACATAACTTTGATTTGATATTTCCATAGTTTACACATAACTTTGATTTGTTATTGTCATAGTTTACACATAACTTTGATTTGTTATTGCCGAAGTTTACACATAACTTTGATTTTTTTATAACCGATGTTTACAAATAACTTTGAATTATTTTTCTCAAAGCTTAAAAATAACATTGATTTATTATTTCCGATGTGTAGAAAAAAAAATCAATAATTTATTTTTACGGATTTCTATGCAAACGTGTCTTTTCCTTACTTGTTAACGACTTCTAGAACTAAACTTCTATAACTAAATAGTGTATCGGCGACAACTGGTAATGATTCTATATATTATTATATCTAATGGTTTTACATAGACTGTCTTAAAAGTTTGAATAATTGCATACTATAACCAGGACCGATTTAAGGCACTCAAAATATAAATGTCCCATTATATAAGCTATTAAATAACACTTTTATTTATTGCACGTACAGTAGGATGGAAACATCTTACGTTGTTTTGTTTCGCTGTCCCATGCTTCCAATATTTCAAAAGTTTTCTGCTGCTTTACATGTGTCTAAATTCTTGGAAAAGATCTCTTGTGTAACTATCATCTGTAGGGTCCATTTTTCCTGGATTCCGCTTTGCAGTATTACGTCAGGTCGGACATGATTACAGGTACATTTCTGGTATGGAAACTTCCTGTGGTGTCCCATACCTTTCCTTGATGTCCTTATGCCTGCTTGCTTTATGCCATGACTACAACGCGTTCATAAACATATAGGCATATAAGAAGAGAGTGAGGGGCGAGTGCGGATCAGAGAGAAAGCCACTTGTGGCTCTTCGCTATTAAGTAAAGTGCGGCTCCGGTTGACCTCATGCGTGCCCATTCGTGGCCTTTACAAATTTTAGAAAATGTTGTACTTTATTTTTTGTTTATACCTACATTATTTTTATAAATGAGTGGCTTTCTACCTTTCATAATACTCAAATCTTGTGTAGGTAAACATATCAATAAATATAATTTGAATTTGTGTATCCAGTAATACATGTGTGTGTGTATAAGGTAGCTGTGTGTGTATATAGTAGTACATCTGTGTGTGTAGGTCTGTGTGTGTGTAGGGCATTGGGGGGGGGGGGGCTGTGTGTGTATATATGTAAGGCTGTGTGTGTGTAGTGCTGTGTGTGTGTGTGTAGGGCTGTGGCCTTAACACGAAAAATTCAAAATGCGGGTCTCTTTGCCCTTATAGGCCTATATATATATATTCGGTATTCATTTAATAACCACAGCCCTCGCCCTTATGAAACTAAAAAAAGGAGCATGACTATTTTCTAACATTTTCTTAACTTCATCATTAAAAAAAAAACGTAGTCATTACAATACCAAATATACACGAAAGAATTATGACTAAATTCACTGAATGAACGTCACTTTCATTAATCAAGATTACCGCTATACATAATTTGTAATTAAAATGCAGCGTTTCCGTTTCCATTCAGGAGCGCTTGTTGTCACGTGGTCCAACGCTGGAACTAATGACATGGTAGTGAGAGCATGTTAGCGAGAGAGTTGCAGAGAGAGAGAGAGAGAGAGAGAGAGAGAGAGAGAGAGAGAGAGAGAGAGAGAGAGTGAGAGAGAGGTGAGGGGAAATCTAGATAGCAACCTGCTGCCCGCGTGACTTGCAATAGATAATTAGTGACACTGTCTAAAAAAGAAGAAAAGATTAACAGATGGGCTGAGATTATCACATTGCATTGGCAAAGCCTTTGAGATAGGATCTGCATATTGCATTGTGCGAGGTGACACCTATTAGCTGCCTCACCTTTTTCTCGAGGTGTGAAGTAACGAGTTCCATTATGAGATAATCCCAGCTCACGCAAATTCAATGTTTATATTTTTGGCTTTTGAGAGATTTGTGCACGGAGGGATTTGTGAACATGTGTGTACATAGAGGGATTTGTGAATATGTTTTTATTGATGGATATGTGAACATGTGTGCATTTAGGAATGTGTGAACATTTGTGAACATTAGAGGAATAGAACATGTGTAATTAGGGATAAATAAATGATGTGTGTCAATTTGTCCATAAATAGGGTTATGTGAATAAGTAGGTTTAAGGGTATGTGAATATTTTGTGCATTTGTGATTAGGTCTGTTTAGAGTGAAGATATGTATATTGAGGGATATGTTAATGTGAATGTTAATGGTATGTATGCGTCTGATTATTTTGCGTCTGAGGTATTTCGTTTCTCCGAATTTAATGATATATGGAAATGTAATAACCTTTATATATGAGACTATTTCTGCATTTAAGGATAACCTATTGAATATACTGAAATGTATGTATAAACAGAAGATGAATGGGTTTGCATGTTTCTTTAATTAGCTTTACAGCTGACCACAATAAATCACCACATATGTCAAAACATTCCATTTATGTAAACATTAGTTCTATGTGTCAAACGAGACATTAGTTAAGATTTTAGTCATTGGTGATTTAATATTTAAAGACTACAGTTCATAATGAATGACCGCTGTCCAGAAAATATTATTTAAATGACCACACAGGGAAGACATAGTACGGTACGAGTTTTGTGACCTAGTCCACTGTGATGAGTGCAACTGCACTGCTCCTTGCCTATCTCTTATGGAATAGGATGAGTGGACGTTTTCTATGTGTGACTGTGTTTACACTTTACAAGTGTCACTGAGTTTATACGTATATTTGTGTCTATACCTGTGACTGTTTATACCTATGTTTTTGTTTACACAAGTATCTGTTTATACGTTAGTTTAAGTTTATATGTATGTCTGTGTTTATAAGTTTGTTTTTATACGTAGACCTTTGATTTCTACTGTGACTGTCTTTGTCCGTTTGTCTGTGTTTATAAATGTATTTGTATAGATGTGTTAGTGTGTATGTGTGTTCACAGTTATTTGTTCCTGTTTTTACATGTGTTCTATGAGTGTGCCTGTATACACACGAATCTGTGTGCACGCGTCGCTATGTCCATGTGTTTATATAACTCTGCGTGTGCATGGGTCTCTATGTGCGTGTGGGTGTGCGAGTGTCTGTGTCTACACCCGTGTCTGTGTGTGTGTGTGTGTGTGAATGACGGAGCATAGAATCGACGCTATAATAAGGATAACGTTACTATCGTCGCCGCTTTAATTCGCAAGATGATTGAGCGACGGAAGTGAAAGCGGATTCAGTTTTATTGCCCTACACCGGATGTATCCCTTGATGGAGTGGGCTGAAACAGTTGGTTAGGAAGCTGCACAAAAAAAAAACATGCATTAAAATAAAAGACCTCTTTGTGAACATTTTACTTTGATTTTAAACGTTCGTTATATAAAACAATAATATCACAAAAGTGTTCATAATTGTTGTATGTGATAATTAATACAAATATTTGATATTTTCTTACAGCAATTTTTAACTTGTATATTATGTTGTCTCTTTTAATATAATATAGTCTCTTTCGCTCTCTCTCTCTATATATATAAATATATTTATATATATATATATCTATAGGGCTATAAATATAAATGTATAAGTTAGTCTGTATAGCTGGGAGTGATATGTCAATTAATTGGGTTGTATCTGTAAGGTATGCATCAATTATCTCCAATTGGGAAACTGCTCCTACATTTTACATTATCGTCTCATTACTTATGTGAATCCAACAACTTGTTCTGAAGGTTCGGCGAGTTACCTGTCCTGAATTCTCAACTCGCCATATAGAGGCAGTGCAGTGTCCATAAATAAATACTTACTACGGATTAACAGGAATTAGTTGTAACGGGAAATCCATTCATGCATGCATGTGAAATGGACAGAGAGAGAGAGAGAGAGAGAGAGAGAGAGAGAGAGAGAGAGAGAGAGAGAGAGAGAGAGAGCAAGAAGTATTTAGACAGAGAGATAGATAGAGAAATGGAAAAATAGACAAATAGATAGATAGAAACAATAAGCAGATAGACAGATATATTGATACATAGATAGACTGATAAATGTATAGATAGTTAAATATATAAATATATATACAGATAGTCAGATAGATAGACAGACTCAAAGACAGACAGATAGACAGGCAGACAGACTGATACAGATAGACGGACAGATAGACAGACAGTTATATAGACAGACAGACAGATAGATAGACAAACAGATAGACAGAGAGATAGACAGACAAATAGACCGACAGATAGACAGACAGATAGATGGATAGACAGACAGATAGACAGACAGATAGACAAACAAACAGATAGGCAGACAGAAACAGTAAAACTTCATTGCACTCTGTATATTAACCAGTAAATGGATACTTTATCCAGCATAGTATAGTTCACATTATGTTCACACTATTGGATGGCTAATTCACCCACACCCTGTAAATAGGATAATCCCGGACTGTGTTGAAAATAGATCGACCAGATCAACACGCGCAGACGACTCCGGCGGGCTCCTAAGGGGACACTATTAGTCTGGCGAAAAAGCATTTGTCTCCGCCCGCGGTATTCCCAAGTGGCCCTCTCTAATGGTAATATTCTGGACACCCTGGTCCAGACGCTAACTCCATTTTCATCTGGTCAGTTCTTTTGCCATTCCTGAGTAACGCTGGTCAGATCTATGACGTTAAATCCTTCTCCGGATACAGCGGCTCCCAGAGTACTTTTTGAATCTACCGCTGTTCTTAAAATAGAACAACAGCTCGGTGAATCCAGGCTCAATCTTGTTTTAGTTAATGAACCGAGAGAAAGCTGTTAATTATTCCCTTGACAATGTATCATTCTTGAACTGTCTTAAAGTAAATTGGATGATATTTAAAAAAAAAAAAAACTACTAAATTATTTAAAGGTTTTCTTTCGACATATTTTTGTTAAATACACTAGATCTGTGTAATTTTACTTTGTCCCAACTTCCTTTTTATTCGGTTAGTTGGATGTTCATCATCGAAAATATTTGTTGGCAATATGCAAATCGTTTTTAATTTGTATGTTTTAAAACTGTTTGTTTTCGTGAGGAGATTAGACTAATAATTCCTTGACACTTAGTTTGTAGTTTTTTGTATTAACATTAAATATAATTTGTATCGAAAAGGTTACAGATAGAAGTTTCTATTTTCAAAAGGAATCAAACTATTATTGAAAAGGGTTTTCGTGTTTGAATATTTATATTATTATTATGTAACTCATTCATGTTGAGTCAACGAGTCAGTGAAATGCAAAGGGAAATAATCTCTCAATTTAAAGTATTTGAATTTCTCGTCTAATAGAGCTAAATCGTCTAAAAAAGCTAAATCGTGAAAACAGAGAGTTCTAAATAGTCGATTGTAGACTCAAATGTGAGTAATTCTAGTACTGTAATCTTCAATGAACTCTGAGATGGCCAGAGAGCGGCTAGCACCAGATGATTTAAACTGTTCTAAGGATTACTATTGTTATTTTTTGTTTGATGATTTTTATAGCTCGAAAATTTAATAGTTTGATACATTCATTTAAACAATTTAATTTGAGAGATTAATTCCATTTTGTTTCGCTGATTACATTCCTATTGGAAAACTTTTATAATTTCTAGACAAGAAATTCATTCGCTAGGTGGCGCTAGAATAAAAATGTGTAACCTTTTTTAAAGACCTTAATGTCTGCTTCTAGTGTGTGTGGGAGTTGGTAATGGTCACACTTTGTTACAGAATTTGGAATAGAAAAACAAAATCTACATTAGCAAGTCTAATTTCTCCTTAGGGAAAAGCTTTGGTAAAAATTAAAAATCGTAGACGCGTATAATTCCTTAAAGAATCAATTGTCAAAATTAACTCAAACAGGACCTGAAATTTAATCAATATCGTTTTCAGTTAGAGTTAAGGTGAAAAGTATGATTTCAAGCTTTTACACGATGACGAAGCTTATAATTTGTGCCCGTCGAGATGGATCTGCGACAGATCGGGGTCCAGGCCTGGAAAAAGAAGACAATGGATAGGTCCGACTGGAAGGATGTGATGAGGCAGGCCAGAGCCCTCAATGGGCTGTAGCGCCAAAGATGATGATGATGATCTTTCTCGAACAGTATTAAATAACGTCATGATCTCAAATACTTGTTTTAAACTATTTATTTTGAGGTTATCAGCAAACAAAACTGCCCTAAATTTTTTTTCAGTCTACGACACCCAACCGGATGTTAAGTTCAATGAAACATTGATTATGTCACAAGCTAGGGTCTGATAAGGCTTTTGTGAGGTCGTTTGTCTTAGGAATATGAAAAGTCGACACCATTCAGCCCTATTTATATTTGTAGCTATCACAACAAAATGGATTGACGAAATTCAACAGTTCTACAACGTTTATTGACAAGTTCCAATATGTATATCATAGGTTCCTAGGTTATATACATCCAATATAAATAAATAGAGGTAGATGAGTACAGTTTATTCGGCTAAGTAAAGTTGCTATAGATGCTCACTATCAAGTCACTCCAAACTGTTCACTCGGCGACTGTTCTTGACTGGGCGACTGTCTACTATTTATCCTACCAAATGTCCATGCTCCGAACCTTGCACGAAACATCCTTGAACAAAGAACCCAATCATGTGACCAGCTATCCGTTGAGAGTTGAGGTGTGTGTGTGGGAGGGGGGGGGGAGTCGAAGGCGTCCGAGTTCACATTCTGATCTCACCCGACTGTCAGAGTCTGACTGTCAGGGACTGGTGTCTATACCTGTGCGATCTCAAACTGCGTATTTGAACTACTCTTGAGTTATTTCACCCCCCTTGTCCTATGCCGTTCTTGAGTCCGTTCACCATGTTTGAATCAGCGCTAGCAGGCCATGCACTCCGACATGGAAAGGTACGAGTAGGCAGACTCTGTCCGAGGGTAGTGTAATAAGCAACACACACTGTTTAAGCTCGTTGTCGTCTTCTTTAATCAAAACCGAAGAGAATGTTAACCCTTACAGTCCCGGGCGCGTATATAGCGGGACTGAAGGTATGCATGGGAAAGTAGGTCGGTACAGGAAGGGTTAATTAATAAAACTGTTTAATGAATGAATAATAATAATACAGGACTCAGGATAAGATATTATGTACAAAGACATCAAAACTAGAACTCAAACAGTCAACATAAGTCGCACCTTTTCAAATCACTTCCGTTTTCCATTAGTGCAACAACGCAACAATATTAAATACAAGGGCGTGTACATGACAGTAGCCCTAAACTGGCCGCCTATATGGCGATCGTGTGTTAGGCGACTTGCTCCGTTCGGATTCCCCTTATACGAAGGTACATTTGCTTACCCATCGAGCCATCAAAAGAGGTCAAAATCAGAATTCGAGTAATATTCGAATTATCTTCTAATGTCATTTATTGTACGGTAAATGCAGTTTTCTAAATGTAGCCTACAACTTAAATATCAAAATTTTATTTTATTTGTTACAGATGAGCAATGATACCGTGTCTTTTGGCCTTGAAGTGGCCAACCACAGTGCCTACAGTTATGCAGCGACCAACATCATTGACCGCTACGTCACTCCCGTGACCGTCGGCATTGGACTGCCCGGCAACATCCTGTCCTTGATCATCTGGATGCAGAGGCGGATGAGACACTCCTCCGGGTACTACCTTGCCGCCTTAGCACTCGACGATCTTATGTTCCTGATTCTTAGCATACTGTTCGATTTGCATATTGTCTGGGAGATCTCGATCCTCGACAAGCCAGTATTGTGCGAGGCCTACCCGATTGTCTTTTTTGCCACCCAGTACTTGTCTCCGTTCTTCGTGCTCGCCTTCACCACCGAGCGCTACATCTCTATCTGCCACCCGTTCAAGAGAGAGAAATACTGCACGGTGAAACGTGCCAAAGTCGTCATCTTGTGCCTTACCATCTTCATGCTATGCCTTGCATCACCTTACGGGTATTTCTTTACCAGGGACCCGGATTGCACTCTGAGGAAATCGGTCAGTGTCGGCGGTTCAAAGTCAGTGTATAATGTTTACGGCCTTTGTGTGGAAATGCTGGCTTTCCTGATGATGCCCGTGACTATCCTAGTTCTGAACATTCTTGTCATCAGGGAGCTGCGACGCCTGGCGCGTTTAGAATCAGCCCAGCTGCACGGGTCACCGCAGAGAACCGCTGCCACTACGGTGATGTTGCTTGCCGTTTCATTTTACCAGATATTTACGACGCTCCCGGTGTCTATCGTCTACGCTTTTCACATGGAGTTTAACCTGGATGGGGATAAGTTGAACAACGGCAACCCTTACCTGTGGAAGAGGCACTACAGATACAACCTTGTCCTGGCCATTATCAAGGAGTATGGCATCACGCATTACGCTTTCAACTTCTTCATCTACATCATCACTGGCAAGATGTTCAGGCAGGAACTGAAGAGGCTGCTTCTTCGACCTTTCGCCAAGCTGGGGCTCACGCTGACCCGAGATTACAGCAGTTTGAGGACTAGTGTGAGGGGCAACGAGTGGGTGTCCACCAATGGGAACCACAAAGAGCCGCAAACGGTAGCGGATGAGACTTTACTTTAACCGCAAACGTTAGCGGAGGATATTTTACTTTAGCTGTAGAGGTAACTTAAAGTATTAACATGACATGTGCCAATTAATTGCAAAACCATAAAGACTTCAACTGTTTCACGTCAAGCTAATTACATACAAATTAGCACTACAAGATAAACAGACACTACAGCTGCCCGTGTCAAATTAATGCACTTATTGTAAATATATTATTTAATGTAAAGTGTAAATAATGGCGAAGGAAATGTGACGGATTTTCAGACAATGACAAACACACGCCTTTAAATTGTCTTATTTTTATTTATTTTGTATATAGGCTACCTGGTGTAAATCCTATTGTTATGTATAATACATAATGTATGATCAAACTCACCGGCTCTTTCTTTGATTGATTGCTACTAAAGCATGGCTACAAATTATAGTATTTCTTCTCTGCCTATACAATATAATCTATGTACATTTTATTTTCTGTAGAAGTCCATTATAAATTTAAAGTCTAGCCAAAATAGTTCTCCCCGTCTATGTGACCATGTGTTGCTCTCTGTTTATATAATAATTAGATTTTTTAGATATAATTCTTGACAAAAAAAGGGATAAAGCGCTTAAAGTCTACAGGGCGTCAAAAGTTCATGTTGCAGATTTTTTTCACAATAAAACCAATCACCCTCCCCTTTTTTTTTCGCTACCCTCCGACATCTCTTTATTACTAAATATATTGTACACCATGTCTTTAATATATAAGAAAGTTATCTAATAATTCTATATTATCTGCCCATCCTCTGCGTGCTACCTATGCCAATGGACTTTAATGGCGCAAGTGGGCATAATTAGCCATCAAAAAAGCCACAAAGACACAGGAAGACATGGTCATCCTCATAAAAGAGGGAAGAACCAGAATATCCTCTGCATACTCCCAATACATTCTAAACCTTTGGTTACAAATATTTTTAATTTAGGTTAAAAGTATCTTCAACATATTGATGCCCCTGATATATAATATATATGTTATATACACTTGCTTTCATTTACTTCTTTAATCTTAAAATTAAATCGCCCCATCCACTCATAACTTGAGAACAAAGATGGAAACCATTGTGGTAAATACATTCTGTTTTTCTATCACTGCCTTAATGCATACAGTTCAGTTTAAAAATACACGTGATGCTTTTTTTTATAAATTATTTCCCTTTATGATAACATAACCTTACACTGATTTCTGTATCATGTGTGTGTGTGTGGGGGGAGAATATTTGTTTTCTCGTTGGTGTAACTTAAAAAAGAAAACGTTGCACATTTACTGTGACGAAAAAAAACAACAATTGATGTTTCTCTAACTTTGTTGCACCAGCATTAAGAAATTGATGACTTGTGATACTAGTTATCTGGTGTAATTTGGCAGAATCACTAGAGTTTTCTTTTTCTAAATCATTTAAATAACTTTTTTTTTTACTTTTTTTGTCGCGACAGACTTATTTTTATACGTTCACCTTGTTCTCCACCAACAAATTCTAACCATGATATATCTACTAGCGTATAAGTAACATATGAAGTGTTTGAATTTGACTTGACCTATGGCTCAGATTGTTCAGAACGTATTACTGAATACCATCGTGTCATTGAAAATTACGTTAATAAGTCACTTCAAAGTCTTTGTGAGTTAAAAATAATAATGATATTTTTTTAATTATTTGTTTTAAATTTGTCAATAAATATTTTTTCTTTTCTTAAGTCAATGTCAATGGATTAAGTTTGCTTTGTCTCAAAATCGGTTGACTTTATTCTATTGGCTAATATTACTTTTTGTACTTTTGAAAAGGCGAAATCAAAAGAATTTAGTTTGCGACCTAATGTAATCATTTTGTGACGCTGCGTGTGAATGGGAGAAGAGAAAGAAAGAAAGAAAGAGAGAGAAACGTTATGTCTGAAATATGTCGTATAAAATACATGTGTATTTCAGAAAACTATATTGTTAGATTATCTTGTGCTGTCATATTATCAATACATTGACAATAATTCTGTAAATGTCAGGAATGTAACATAGAACCTCTTATATTTGTTCCCTTATCCAATTCTTTAAAAAATCACAAAATGTTAGAGAATCATAATGATGATAAATTATTTTAGATCTCCTTAGAGATTATTTTACACATTTAATGAAATGTCCAAACTACTTTAAAATCTATCCAAAATGTTACACAATAAGCACAAAGAAAATTCCATAACTGCTTCTTCTCTGATTAAACACTGTATTATGTATTGTGATGCCTGTATATAAAATAAAATATCTTTTATTACATTAGGATATAACACGTTTTGTTAAACATTACAATTAATATATATTTATTTATTTATAAAAAATCTTGTGAATATAACTGCATGTTTTCTTTTATATCATATTTGTCTTGTAATGAGTATTGCCATAATATGATAAATATACTAACTTTTTTGTAAACATACATTTATAGTTATTTAAATACATAATTATTTATTGTTATATTGTGTCTTTTTAATACGTGTAATATGTATATTAAATATACTTACGTTGAGCTTACGTATTATTTTATATATTACGGTCTATGTCCGCACCATTTTGTTTATTGTTCTCTTGAGGTATATTTGGTATCTAGAATGCTTCATTAAATTTCTAAAGCATTAATTTAGTATAATACATAATTATAGAAGTAATAAGCCCAAAATTTCTTTTTTTTTAAATGAAATAACATTAAAAAATTATTATTTCAACAGCAACAAGCTCTACGGTGATTGTGGTGTATGATTGTGTTTGGAATGAGGATAAAGGACTTCGATCTAGCTTAGTTACTCTATTGACGCTAAGATTAGTAAAAGCGTTTGGGTCTTGGGCTGTCTACACAGTCCGCTTGTATGCTATGAAAACAAAAACCTTTCAGCGTTGCTTTAGTCAGATATATTGCTGTAAACGAACTCTAGTGGATAAGGTGAAATAAAAAAGTAAATGTAGAGTACCCTTTGGACCAAATTCATCCATAGGGCCGGTGAAGCAGAGTTCACCAGTTTCTGTGGCCACGGCCTACTAGGGGATATGTGGCCAGCATAGTGCCAAGCCGCACAGGTATAGAGTACTCACTTTTATAAGTGTTTCCATTCATTAAATATTTAAATATATAAAGTCGCTGCATATTTATTAAAAAATAAGTCACTTTAGGGTCAATATAGAGTTAAATATAAATATCAGTATGTGCTACTAACCCGATTATTTTAAAAATATCAAAGGCCCCATTGAATAGTTTCAATGGTAACAGATAGGCCTATATACTGGAACAATCAAATTGATAAATCTATCAATTGTATCAGATGGCAATGACTTAACACAACGTGACTTTAATTTCCAAAGAATCGATGTTTATTGGCGAGTAAAGCTAGTGATAAATATTTAGTAAAAGAAGGATTAGGACACAATAATCTTCTTTATAGAAGGAGCGTCTGTAATGTGTAAGATAAGATTAGGAATCACCTAGGTGTTCCAGAATTATTGAAAAGTGTACAAGGGGATGTTTGGCAATTGGATATCGTAGAGGTATTCTTCCAAGGGTCTAAGGTCCTGACATGTTTATCTTGTCAAATGTCTGTGATGGCTTAAACATATTATCAATGCACACAAAAGAGACAATAATTGATGTTAGAAACGTATATATATATATATATAAATATAATTATAAATATGATTGGTCAACTGTGAACACGTCATCTGTGGTGACATAATAATTTATGACTGATTGTTTTTATTCATATTTGTTTTAACCGTCTCAGTCTCATTTAACGTTTTTCATTCAATTCATTTAACCCGCTCAGCAGGGGTGAAAACTCATTCAAAATCAACACACACACACAAACAAACGATATAATTGAATGTGTAATGCTGACGTGAATGAATAAGTAAAATAATCTGTTGATCGAAAGTTTTGTTTTTCTTTAAATATATTTTGTGTTATTGTGTAAATCCATCCATCTGCTGATTAAACGTGGTTACGTATATTAGTTTGTTTCTTTTCCTTCTCTTTAACATTTTAAATTTTGACTTTTGCTAATAATTATTGTTGGAAAAATAAAAACGCAATAAAAATCTTTATTTAAAAATAATATTTAAAAATAACTTTGTTGTAATTTTTTGTATGTTATAGTCTGGCCATTTGTTCAACAGTGAAATTCGTAGAAATATTTATGAAAACTAGCCGTCTATGACAAGTGTTGTGTTAAAATAGTTGCTTTTCATGCATTAACAATTTCGAGTAATAACGTATACAATAATGTCTAGCTACTTTGATCGTTAGGCCTATATACAGTACGGCGTACCGACACCTTTTTCAATATGGGGAAAAAAATATTATTTTCTTGTAATTTAACCTTTATTATTAATTTATTACATTATTAATTTGTTAAAATTGAATTATTTTAAAATTGCGCGCAATAAGAATTAAAATATAAAATGCGAAACTGCTTTAAAAGTTAGGCAATCCATCACTGAGTACCGGCACCTATTTTTTTTACAAAAAAAGCACTGGTTATATAATAATATATAAATATATACGCACCTTGCAACCCCCTCAACCTACCTTTACCAACACTTTATACAGCAGCATTGAACGACTGAAAAAGACATGTAAATATGTTTGTCTGGCATTGACTGCAAGAGAGTAAACAGCTCTGCAGACTGGCTAAAAGAAGAAGAAGAAGACTACATAATATATTATATAAATACTATTATTATATTTTATATAAATATATATTTTCGAAAATTCAGTTAAATGCCTGTCCAAGCCAAAACGCCTCCACCTACAATAAATTACTGCCCTTATGAAATAAATGTGATTTCTTTGTATAAGAATTATGCTAGAACGTATGCGGGTAATTGTATAAGGATAATTAACGCGCATATAATTCGAAATACATTTATAGAGAAATATTTAAATAACATTTGTATGTATTTGAAGCAAATCTTGATTACATTCTATACATGTAAGAGAAAATTACAGGAGAAATTGAACGATAATGAAAATAGCATCTATGTATTTGTATTAAAAAAATCTATACATAAAAAGCTCATATGCTCATTTCTCATTTTTAATGAAAATGAAAACATGACACGGAGAACTAGGCCCAGTTCAGAACCAACGAAGTCAACATTAGATTAAAATAATTGCATATAGATCCACAGTGTACACCCAAAGAAGTCAACATTAGATTAAAATAATTGCATATAGATCCACAGTGTACAACCTAAGAAGTCAACATTAGATAAAATAATTGCATATAGATCCACAGTGTACAGCCAAAGAAGTCAACATTAGATAAAATAATTGCATATGCAGTGTATGTTCCTTAAATGAAAACAATAAGTTCATTAGACTTTAATAGACAATACTTCGTTACTTTCAACAACAGCAAAAAATTATGATTTATTTTTCTAGGTCATCGACTTTTTATACTTTTTAAATACTGCAATCACTTGCCTACATTATTAAAAAAGAAAATTAACAGGTTCAACAACAATTGATGATCAATAATAAAAAAAACACCTTTTTTTAGACTGCAAATTGATAATTTAAACTTGCATTCAACCGTGTGCAATAATAATTTAAACATATGAATTCACTCGCGGCTGTATAAGGAGCGTACTTTTCACTCTTTGTGTTGTCGTATTATTTAACGGTTATAGATTGAGATGTTCATAGTATAAAATATAAATTTTCAGGTTAAAATAGGTGAACATTTTAGAGTTCAGAAATTTATATAAATGATTTGGTAGTTTGATACTTAAAAATAGAGGGGAAACTTTTAAAGAGATTTAGATTTTGATATTTATATATTTGTTATATTTATTTATATATTTAATTATAGTTAGTTATTTATTAATATGGTGTTGACATAAATTTGGCGCTATTGTAATTCTGTTATTTTGTTCAATGTTCTTCTGTGTGTGTGTGCGTGTGTGTGTGTGTGTGTGTTAGTGAGTGTGTGTATGTGTGTTTATGTATAAGTTCACAATATTTATTTTAAAAATAGGAGATTCGTATAGTTTTCCTTCTATTAGTTGGAATCATTAAGTCATAATTTCCAAATTGTGCTTTAGTTGTTTTTTGTTACCTAGAAACACAAGTTTTTAAATTATGTTGTAATTGCAATACACATTAGACTCGTTCAGAAAGACTAGAAGAATTTGTGAAACTAAATCTGTCTAGACAAGAAATTCATTCGCATGGTGGCGCTATAATAAAAATGTGTAACCTATTTTAGAAGTGGGAGGGGGGGTCAATTTTTTATACAAGTTAGAATAAAAAAAGGAAATCTACCTTTGCACGTATTACTTCTCATTTAGAAAATGCTCTTATAAAATTAAAACTCGTTGACGCGTACAATTATTAAAGTAATATAATAATTTATCAACATTAACCGAAAGAGTACCTGAAGTTTAATCAATATCGTTTTAAGTTTGAGTTAAGATTAAAAATACGATTTCAATCATGCACACGATAACGAAGCTTCTAGTTTTTTTTTCCCCGACCAGTCTTCAAACACGGCATCCATTTGTACAGTGTAACTCAAATACTTGTTTTAAAATATTCATTTTGATGTAATTGATTGCTTACAGCTAACGAAACTTCCATAAAAGTATATATTTTTACTAGAGGCCGACCGAAACCAAATTGTTAGTTTCGACCGAAAACGAAACCATACCGAATGTCGAAGACACCCAACCGGACGTTAAGTTAAAAGACACATTGAATCCTTCTTATATTTATATAATATAAATATTTGGTACATGACCACCCTGCCTAAAAACAATCATTATTCGAGTGATATTCGGATTATCTTCTAATGTTATTCATTGTACGGTAAATGCAGTTTTCTAAATGTAAAACTTTACTATCAATTTTTTTTTCTTACAGATGGGTAACGATACGATGACGTTTGGCTATGAAGAGGCCAACCACACTGCGTACAGTTATGCAGCTACCAATATCATTGACCGCTACGTCACTCCCGTGACCGTCGGCATCGGCCTGCCCGGCAACATCTTGTCCTTGATCATCTGGATGCAGAGGCGGATGAGACACTCCTCCGGGTACTACCTTGCCGCTTTAGCACTGTACGACCTTCTGTTCCTGATTCTCCACATACTGATCGAGATGCAAATAGCCTGGGAGATCTCGATCCTCGACAAGCCAGTATTGTGCGAGGCCTACCCGATTGTCTTTGTAGCAACCCAGTACCTGTCTCCGTTCTTCGTGCTCGCCTTCACCACCGAGCGCTACATCTCTATCTGCCACCCGTTCAAGAGAGAGAAATACTGCACGGTGAAACGTGCCAAAGTCGTCATCTTGTGCCTTACCATCTTCATGCTATGCCTTGCATCACCATACGGGTATTTCTTCACCATGGAATCAGATTGCACTCTGAGGAAATCGATCAGTGTTGGCGGTTTTAAGTCAGTGTATAGCCTGTACGGCTATTGCGTGGAAATGCTGGCTTTCCTGGTGATCCCCATAACCATCCTAGTTCTGAACATTCTTGTCATCAAAGAGCTACGAAGCCTGGCGCGTCTAGAATCAGCCAAGCTGCACGGGTCACCGCAGAGAACCGCTGCCACTACGGTCATGTTGCTTGCCGTTTCATTTTACCAGATCTTCACGACGCTCCCGGTGTCTATCGTCTACGCTTTTCACATGGAGTTTAACATAGAAAATAATGAGTTGATCAACGGCAACCCTTATCTGTGGAAAAGGCACTACACGTACAATCTCGTTCTGGTCATCATCAAGGAGTACGGCATCACGCATTACGCTTTCAATTTCTTCATCTACATCATCACGGGTAAGATGTTCAGGCAGGAACTGAAGAGGCTGCTTCTTCGACCTTTCGCCAAGCTGGGGCTTCCGCTGACCCGAGATTACAGCAGTTTGAGGACTAGTGTGAGGGGCAACGAGTGGGTGTCCACCAATGGGAACCATAAAGAGCCACAAAAGGTAGCGGATGAGACTTTACTTTAACCGCAAACGTTAGCGGAGGATATTTTACTTTAGCTGAAGAGCATTAAAGTTAAAGTATTAACATGACATGTGCCAATTTATTGCAAAACCATAAAGACTTCAACTGTTTAAAGAACAGCTAATTGCATACAAATTAGCACTACAATATAACCAAACACTACAGCTGCCCGTGTCAAATTAATGCACTTATTGTAAATGTATTATTTAATGTAAAGTGTAAATAATGGTGAAGAAAATCTCAAGGATTTTCAGACAATGACATACACACGCCTTTAAATTGTCTTATTTATTATTTATTTTGTATATGCCTGGTGTAAATCATATTGTAATGTATGATACATAATGTATGATCAAACTCACCGGCTCTTTCTTTCATTGCTTGCTACTAAAGCATGGCTACAATTTATAGTATTTCTTATCTCTATTCAATAGGGCGTTTGCAATCACGTGACAAAAAGCACGTGATTTGTGTTTACTTTGAGTAATGGTGTACAAGTAATAATGGCCGCTGTATTTATAAAGTTTTATATAGGCTCGAGCTTTTTTTTAAATGATGTGTTGTGTTTTAAGTATTATTAAGATTTAAGCTGTATTATGTATGTTAAATAAAATAGACTATTTTATTATTATCATAGACATAGATCATAGACGATGTGAGCCTATTAGTGACTTGACTAGACTAGATATTCACCAACACTATCACTTGACATCGTAGCCTAGCCTACGAAACATTAAAAGTGTAGGCCTATACAGTGAAATTGAAAGTGTAAATAGGTCTAGCCGGCCCTAGCCTAATCACATTAATCAATTAATCTACAGTACTACTATTTACCTCCTTATTTTTTAGTAGGATAGCCAATATTCAGATGTGAATTTTGCATGATAAAGAGCAACTTCACTTTCACCACGTTACATTTGTACCTCAAGTGGGTTCTTATATTTACACAAAAACGTCACTAAAAATAGAGTAAAAACCTAAGCCACGCCCACTGAGAACGCTCTATAGAATCTATGTACATTTTATTTTATGTACAAATTTATTAAATATTTACATTCTAGTCAATATAATTTCAGTATCATAACAACATACGGACTTTGGTAAGGGGGGGGGGGAATTGTTTGTTTTCCCGTTGATGTTCCTTGAAAGAAAACGTTGTTAATTTTTCATTGTTTGATTTAAATTTGATTTATTATTTTCTTGTCAACTTTTAATGCCAATTGACAAGTCTTAATAAGGCGTGACCTTTTCAAATGGAGGAGATCATGAGCGTCCGGTAACATTTCCCGCCATTTTTGTAAACTTCAAAAATGCTTTTGCTGGTGTTTGACAATTAATTTCAACCTCGACAATCAGTTCTGGTCTTTTAGAAATATACAAAGGTTACGAAATTAGATCTGAAGAATCCGTTTTTAACGTCAAAAGTGAGTAGGCCATAATTAATAATCAAAGTGTTAGTCGCGTTAGGTTAAAGTTAGCTTTGTTTATAAAATAAATTAGTCAAGAGTTGCGTTTCTTGGTTATTAAAAAACACAATGCGTAATTCATAAAAACAAAAAACGAAAATTATTTTGCATCATGCAATAAGTTTAAGATTATAAATACAATATGTACACAATACATCGTTTTCTTTGGAATAGAAATAAAATTTAATACTATACAACTTCTGCGTACAACCAGTAACGCATAACACAGACATGTTTCTAAGCAAATGAAAATTTTTACTATTCGACATTTTATGCATGCATAATCGTTTAGACTTGTCAACGGATTGTGTTTGTTGCTTTGTTTCAAAATCTGTTTACTTTTTACTAAATGGCTTATATCTGTTCCTGTAGTTTTGAAAAGGCAAAATCAATCAAAAGAATTTAGTTTGCAACCTAATGTAAGTGCTTTGTGACGCTGCGTGCGTGAGAGAAGAAAAAGAGGGAATGAGAGGAAGAGAAAGAGAGAGACGGAGAGAGAGAGAGAGAGAGAGAGAGAGAGAGAGAGAGAAAGAGAGAGAGAGAAAAGGTTATGTTTGAAATACGTAACATAAATGACATGTGTATTTCAGAAAAGTAAATTGTAAGATTATCTCCTCCTTGTTCTGTCAGATTACCAATACATTGACAATACTTCTCTAAATTTGAGGGATGTAACATAGAACCTCTTACATTTTTCTCTATTCACTTCTCTTATAAATCAGCAGAGCTTAGAGAATCATAATGATGATAAATGTATTTCTAATCCCCGTAGAGATTATATTACACATTTAATGGAAAATCTAAACAACTTTAAACTAGAGCCTCAAAAAAAGTAGAAAGAAAATTACATAACTGCTTTTTCTCTGATTCAACACTATATTATGTTATTACAGACCTCCTGTAGTATTAAATTTAAATTAAGTGGTCTCGTTAAAGAGGTTGTAATAAATAACAAACAAAATTAATTATTTGTAGCTAACTTAATTAATAAAAATTAAAATAATTTATTTAATAAAACCACACTTCAGACGATACCAATTTTAAAACAATTTATTTACTAAGTCAAATTAATATCAAAAGAAAAATAGAAAAGAAAAATCAACTCACGAATATCCTTACAACAGAATAAAACAACAATGTAATAATGCGTACATGTACATAAAAGATACAACACAGCTCTGCCACTGATGCGCTTACAATATGCTTATACCAAGACTCAAGAATACTACATCGATGTAAAAACTTCCCTTCTATCACGCGAATCTCCTTTATTTATACTATACATGTTAGAGATTTCTGGAATAAAAGTAGGCTAAGAATAACTCACAAAAATTGTCAACATCTTTTTCTAACATGTTCCAGACGGTGAAAGAATTATCTAGGTACACTCTAGTAAACAACAATTATTGACGCAACAGTAGCAGAGTTCAACTAGAGGTCAGGACTAAGGCCCTGGCAGTGGTGCAGTTAGTTACATAGGAGGGAAACAAGATATAATCTAAACACATAACAATGTATTGTGATGTTTGTATATAAAATAAAATATTTATTACTACAATAGGATATTTCACGTTTTGTTATACATTACAATTAACATATATTTATTTATTTATCAAAATTCTTGTAAATATAACTGCATGTTTTTTTAAATATCATAATTGCCATAATATAAGAAATTTACTAACTTTTTTTTTGTAAAAAATACATTAATCGGTATTTAAATACATAATTATTTATTGTTATATTGTGTGTCTTTTTAATACGTGTAATATGTATATTAAATATAAGTACGTTGAGCTTACTTATGATTTTACATATAACGTTATATAATGTCTGCACCATTTCTTTGAATTTCTCTTAAGGTTATGTGGTATTATTAATGCCCAATGTATTTTCTAAAACATTAATTTAGTATAATATATAATTATAGAAGTAATAAGCCCAAAATCAACATTATTAAAAATAGTATTTTAACAGCAACAAACAATACAGTGCTTGTGGTATCTGACTGTGTTTGGAATGATGATAAAGGACATTGATGTAATAAAGATACTCTATTGACGCTTAGATTAGTAAAAGCGTCTGGGTCTTGGCCTGTCTACACAGTCCGCTTGTATGCTATGAAAAGAAATATTTCAACGCTGCTTTATTAGATCATTTGCCGTAAACCATCTCACAGGGATTGAGTAACCCCTTTAAACGTGTATTCAGTCAATAAATACGTAAATATATAAAGTCATTGTATATTTATAAACACTGAGTCACTTTATACGTGTATTCAGTCAATAAATACGTAAATATATAAAGTCATTGTATATTTATAAACACTGAGTCACTTTATACGTGTATTCAGTCAATAAATACGTAAATATATAAAGTCATTGTATATTTATAAACACTGAGTCACTTTATACGTGTATTCAGTCAATAAATACGTAAATATATAAAGTCATTGTATATTTATAAACACTAAGTCACTTTATAATATAAAAAAAATGTCTCGAGTCAATATAGAGTTAAATATAAATATCAGTATGCGCTACTAACATGAGTATTTCTTTATATAAATAGAACATTGCTTAAGATACGAAATGGAATGCTTTTTTGTTTGTAAATAAATATGATGATGGTATAAAAATGTACATATCACAAGGCCCAGTGAAAATAATAACATTTACGTATCTTCTTATAGATTTCTTTATTTTGCTTCTGAATTCTAAGACCCACCCTCCTATTTACACCCCTGGACATTAGCCTCATTGGTGGAAAATACTTGAACCCTTCGACTGTCCATCCCTTAATACATATCTGAACTATTGACTTCTTGCAACCCCTGAAACATTACACGCTGGCAATTGCCCCATTGCCACCAACATTATAATACAGCAAGACTAGAAGACATCAAAGGTCGCATTGAATAGTTTCATTGGTAACACATAGGTCTATATACTGGAACCAATCAAATTGATAAATCAATTGTATCAGATGGCAATAACTTAACACATTGAAACTTTTGTCTCAAAAGAACTGGTGTTTATTAGCGAGCTAAGCTATTGATATATATATATATATATTTAGTAGAGGCCGATCGAAACCAAATTGTTAGTTTCGACCAAAATTGACTTTTCGGCCGAAACCAAAGCAGAAACCAAAAGGTTACTTATAGCTTCGTCCGAAACCGAAAGATAAACCGAAATTGTCAAACAATAGATCTCGATTTAAAAAGACTGCACGGTAATCCCACCCTCCATTTTTTCGACATTCTTTGGTTGATTAAATAATCCGTTAATTATTAAATTTAATTTTCTACTTCACACAGATTAATTCGTAAACAGTTTAACTAAATGAAATTATTAATAAACAGAGTAATAGATGCAGCAATAGCGTTGCAGACTGCATTTTGAAAGTTAAAATAATTATTCGGCTGATGTACGAAAGTCAATGTCAGTTTTGGCCTTACTGAAAAAAAAACGAAAGCTAACTTTTTGGCTTCGGCCGAAACCATGTCTAGAGAGGCCATTTGCCTGTTTTCGGCGCCGACACCGAAGCCGAAACCTATTTTCGGCCGGCTTCTAATACTTAGCGAAATTTTAACTTTTATGGAAAGATGGATTAAGACGCAATAATCTTCTTTATAGAAGGAGCGTCTGTAATGCATGTAAATGTCTGTGATGGCTTAAAGATATTATCAATGCACACAAAAGAGACAAAAATTGATGTTAAAGCGTATGCATATATAATATAATCATAAATATGATTGGTCAACTGTGAAAACGTGATCTGTGGTGACATATTTATGATTGGTTGGTTTTCTTTTTTTTTTTAAATCCAATTCAGTCCCATTAAAACATTTTTCATTTAATGCATTTAACACACTCAGCAGGGGAGAAAACCCATTCAAAATCAGCACACACACACACACACAAACAAACGATATAAGTGAATGTGTAATGCTGACGTGAATGAATAAGTAAAATAATATGTGAAACAAAAGTTTGTTGTCCTTGTATTTTATTATTATTGTGTAAATCCATCCAGCTGCTGATTAAACGTGATTACGCATATTTGTGTGTTGTTTTTTCATCTCTTCAACATTTTAATTTTTACTTTTGCTAATAATAATAAATAAATAAATAAATAATAACGGTGCTTATATAGCGCATATCCCGTTGGTGACAGTTCTATGCGCAGACGACAGTTACAGAATACAGACAGACAACGAAATATGTAGTAATACGCTAATTCTGCTGACGGCTCCTGAAGGTGTCATAGCTAGGGCTCTGGCGAAGCTGTAATGGGAGGTGATTCCAAGCAGACGGTCCTGCGTAGGAAAATGAACGTTCACCAGCGGACACTAGCCTCACACGAGGGATCCGCAGAGTGAGCGCGTCAGAAGCCGAACGAAGTGAGCGGGACTGGGTGTAGAGCTCCATACAAGAGCGAAGATAATCCGGGGCACAGTTATTCAGGCACCTATAACAGAGAGAAGCCAGCTTATATGAGATCCGGTTGTTGATGGGTAACCAGTGCAGAGATCGGAGCAGAGGATTGATATTATTTGACTTAATCATTGTTGGAAAATTAAAAATCGCAATAAAATTCTTTATTTAAAAATAATAAATAGAAATAAATCTGTTGTACTTTTTTTTAAACAATCTGGCCAATGAGTTAATGTATTTGAGAGAAAGGAAAATAATATATAGGGAGAATTTGTGATATATTCGCATATGTATGAATGTGCATATGCGTAAGAACAGGTAGCCGTTTGTTCCACATAGAAATTCGTACCAATTCTTATGAAAACTAGCCATTTATTACAGGTGTTGTGTTAAATTAGTTGCTTTTTGTAAATTTACAATTTCGAAAAAAACATATACAAATAATTTCTAGCTACTTAGATCGTTAATACGCTACTGATATATATATATATATATATATATATATATATATATATATATATATATATATATATATATATATATATATATATATTTGAAAGGGTCAGTTTAATGCCCGGCCAAGCATCGACGCCTGGTTAAGCCACCCCCCCCCCCCCCCCCCCAATGGATACACTCCTGCCCATGTGTAATCAATATGTTGTCATTGTATTAGAATTATGCTAGAACATATGCAAGTATTTGTACATGGACGTGAAACGCTCATTTCAATCGCAAAACACATATGCAGAAATATTTACATTACATTTGTTTATGTATTATTTTACGTAAATCTTACATTCTATATATGTAAGAGGAAATTAAACGAAAAATTGAGCAAGTATGAAAATAACATCAATGTATTCGAAATATAAAAAAAGGCATTTCTCATTTTTAAAAGAAACAAAAACTTAAATCGGAGAACTAGGCCCAGTGTACACCCAAAGAAGTCAACATTAGATAAATAATTGCATATAGATCTACAGTGTACACCGAAAGAAGTCAACATTAGAAAAATAATTGCATATAGATCCATAGTGTACACCCAAAGAAGTCATTATTAGATAAATAATTGCATATAGATCCACAGTGTGCACCCAAAGAAGTCAACATTAAATAAATAATTGCATATAGATCCACAGTGTACACCCACAGAAGTCAACATTATATAAATAATTGCATATAGATCCACAGTGTACAACCAAACAAGTACACCCAAAGTATTTAACATTATATAAATAATTGCATATAGATCCACAGTGTACACCCAAAGAAGTCAACATTATATAAATAATTGCATATAGATCCACAGTGTACAACCAAACAAGTAAACATTATATAAATAATTGCATATAGATCCACAGTGTACACCCAAAGAAGTCAACATTATATAAATAATTGCATTTAGATCCACGGTGTACAACCAAAGAAGTCAACATTTTATAAAATATTGCATGTAGATCTCCAATCTACAAGCAACGAAGACAACATTAGATAAATAATTGCAGTGTGTGTTTCTTAAATGGATCTAATAATTTCATTAGACTTAATTATACTCTGATCAATTACTTTCAACTTTTCTAGGTTATTGACTTTTTATGTTTTTAATATACCTCAATGATTTGCCTACTTTATTAAAAAAAATATACATCTTTCACAATCGTTGATGATCAATAAAAAAATATATAACATACTTTTAGATTGCAAATTGATAATTTAAATATGCCGTCGACCGTGAAAAATAATAATTAAAATATATTTGAATTTCCTCGAGTCTATTTTAAATGTTAAACGCTTATATGTTCATTCTCTCGATTGTACACTTTATTCTCAATATCTCCAATAAAATGTTTAATTTTATTTTGATTTTATTTTCGTGTGACTGCTGTCTAGTAGATAAACATCACTTTTCATAAGCTGTTCTCTTGATGCTTGTTGTAGACATGAGCGTTATAAAAAATACAATAAAAACTTCAGTTGAATATATTGCTCATGCATTTTGATTCAATGGAACAGAAAGACAGAAGAATGATTGAGCCTAGACAAGGGGAGAGAACACAATTATTCCCTTCATTGATAACCTGTAAATAGAGTTATTGGTCGTGATTTTTTAAATATTTGTGTAGGCCTAACATATTTCAATGAATAATAGATTGAAAATTAAACCAACTCTTTGTAAGAAAGTATTCTATTATATAAAGCTCGATACAAATATGGAATACAAGAATAAAGTATTACCCGTCCAGAAAGATTTTATCTCTATAGAGTCTGTGACGCAGCGTTCAAAAGCTTACATGGTTTACGGTATACAAGGGGATTGTGTCGCCAGCCTCCTATACTTAGCCTCAACTTATGTCTTGTACTGCGTCAGAGCTCGGTAGACTCAGGGCTACCCTCCAGAGCAGTGAGCAAATTTTAACCAGAATATCGGTACGCTAGCCTCTAACCGACCGTGCTGTTTCAATGCCGCCATTAAATATAAGAAAAGTAAAGTTAAATTTTAATCTATAAAGCATTCGATTTTTCTATTCTAATCAATGATTTTTTCTAAATAAGAACATTTAGTTTATAATTCAAGATAATAGTATTAAAGTAATCTACCCAATAGACATATAGCTTTGTGGACAAATTACACAGAGAAGTAAGAACAAGAAATGACCAGGGGAGGTAACTTACAAAACAAGAGAACAAATTGTGAATAAGAAATGCAGATATCAAATATTTTTTTTTATGAGTACTTTTAAAAATAAAATTTCAACGCTAAAAATTATAAAATAACACAGACTTTTGATTAATTAAATTTGTTGTTTATTTTACTTGATTCTATTATTATTATTAATGGAAAAAGAAAGGAAAAAAAAAACTACAACACCATAATATGTTAGACAAACCTAGCTATATTTTGCTTGTTAGTTTCAGTCAAGGGGCAAAATTACAAATTTACACGAATATTATTAAATACTTGAGTTATTCCCCTTGCCTAACACTTTTAAAAAATGCATGTTGTCTTTTTTTTTTTGGAAGAATATGTACTATAGAAAAAAGATTATTTCATATAATTAGAAATAGTTGGGACGAAAAAATCATGTTAATAAAATTTAGATTAATTTGAAAAGCTTTATATTCTCCTTTTTGATAAAATGTGCAATAAAGTTAAAAATCAACACCGACACATTAAGCATAGTGTTTCTTAAGCATGGTCTACGGTCCCATAAAAGACCGCGGAGCGGTTCCAGGTGGGACCATGAAAAAATCACTTTCTTGAGATGTCCGTAATAATTTGAACATTAGACGAGGCCTATACATTAATTATTTTCACTGTCTTCCGCTGACGTAAATTATCTAGTTTTACTTGTCCCTTGAGGGTCTCCCTGAGTCTTCCTAGCTCTGATGGGTACCTGACATTAGTTGGGGTAAAGTAAAGGCGGCTGGGCATTGTGTTCGCCACACATCCTCTCGTATGCCGTAGCCACAGAAACTGGTGAACGCTACTTCACCAGCCCTATGATCTGTTTGGGTATTTTTATTACTACGTGTCCTAGTGAAAGTCTGTGTTGAAGGAGACAATATCATACACAATCGTCTTACTTCATTTTACAATTTATTTTCCAGCTTTAAAAAAGCCTCCAAAAAATTGAGGTATGACGATTCATATTTGAAATTTGGTTTTACGTCAATAAAATTGAATTGAAAAGAGAAATCTCATTGCGTTTTGTATTCTGATGTGTTGGCATCCACTTCTCTAGAACACAAGTGTAAATTGACAGCTCAAAACAAATAGATTCAGCATTGTTGTTAGGCAAGATGCTAAACCAAACATAAAGATTGATTCTGTGTTGAACAGATATTTTTTGATTCTGTGTTGTTCATTCATTGTTGACAAACAGTTATTTGTTTGATTCTGTGTTGTTCATTCATTGTTGATGAACATATATTTATTTGATACTGTGTTGTTCATTTATTGTTGATGAACAGATATTTATTTGATTCTGTGTTGTTCATTTATTGTTGATGAACAGTTATTTATTTGATTCTGTATTGTTCATTCATTGTTGATGAACATATATTTATTTGATTCTGTGTTGTTCATTCATTGTTGATGAACATATATTTATTTGATTCTGTGTTGTTCATTTATTGTTGATGAACAGTTATTTATTTGATTCTGTATTGTTCATTCATTGTTGATGAACATATATTTATTTGATTCTGTGTTGTTCATTTATTGTTGATGAACAGTTATTTATTTGATTCTGTATTGTTCATTTATTGTTGATGAACAGTTATTTATTTGATTCTGTATTGTTCATTCATTGTTGATGAACATATATTTATTTGATTATGTGTTGTTCATTCATTGTTGATGAACAGATATTTATTGGATTCTGAGTTGTTCATTCATTGTTGATGAATAGATATTTATTTGATTCTGTGTTGTTCATTCATTGTTGATGAACAGATATTTATTTGATTATGTGTTGTTCATTCATTGTTGATGTAAGGATATTTTTTTATTCTGTGTTGTTGATTCATTTTTAATGAACATATATTTATTTGATTCTGTGATGTTTTTTCATTTGTGACGAACATATATTTATTTGATTCTGTGATGTTTATTCATTGTTGATGAACATATATTCATTTGATTATGTTTTGTTCATTCATTGTTGATGAACATATATTTATTTGAATCCATAATGTTTATCTTCAATGTAGTAAGTAAAATAGATTACAATTCTCAGTAATCATGGACAAAATTTCAGTTTGCAGAACGATGGCGTACGGTGGACAAGCGACAGCGCGTTCGACTGGCGTTACGAAGGTTCTGGGTTCGAATCCTGGTGACGGCTAGGATTTGTTCCCGGGACCCAGCGCTGATTGGTACCTGACATAATTAGCCTGTGCAATGGCGGATGGGCATTGTGCTGGCCTCGCAACCCGTAGTATGCCGTGGCTTCACCGGCCCACTGATCACTTTGGTCCGAAAATTACTTTTCAGGACAAAGCTCGAACTCTGACATGTAATGTAAGAGAATTTTCAAAACTTAGTACATTAATTGATGAAAATGAGTTTACCTCCAATTACGATATGTCCAAAAAAAATCTAAATATTTTCCTGACAGCAATTAAAAATAGTATTGATACATTGCCAAACCACTTTTCCAATCCTTCAGAGCACAAAGCAATTCAAGAAGAATTTATAAATTTCATAAATTATTGGTGTGCTAAGCATATTTTTAGACAAATGTGTATTACTGATTTTTTTTTTTTTTTTTAAACAAAAACACAATATTTCAAAACAACTTGGTTTAAGAAATAAATAGGAGATATTGGACAATGTTCAGAGATGAAACGTGCTCCCCTTCCAACTCCGCCTATGTTTTTTTGCTGATGTGTACCTGATTAAAATGCGTGTGAAAAAAAATGCCCTTGGACTTAATAACACTACGTTCTTCCATTTATTACGGAAATACAAAAGCATATCCATTCCCAGATCCACATCTGCCCTATTACGTTTACTACAAACTGTGTGACCTAGATATTGGCCTATCAATATTGTCTATGGTCATCCGTGGATTAGACTGGATTAGACTGTCTACGTGAATGTAAACACGCACAAGTCTCCTGTTACTTTCCAAACATTCCTAGCTACTGAAACCTTTAATCTAACCCGACTCCAAACGCCAGTTAGACTGCTCACACCAGGTATGACGTAACGTGTTCTTATTGTGTGTGTGTGTGTGATAACGTTCTGAGTCTACCTTTCTGCCCAGGCACCCTCCCCCCACCACCACCACCAACAACACCCCCTTCACCTGCCTGTATCATCCTGCCACACCCACTAGTTCCACCTTGAAAAATTACATTCATCCATAGAGAGAGAGAGAGAGAGAGAGAGAGAAATATGCCACCATGTTTCATGTTTCTGATTTTGCCTTGGATCGACCTAATCTAAATATTTCCTGGGACGGTACCTTCTAGTTTTTAAGGTAAGAAATTTCATTCACTTTGAAAACACTGTAAAATATGCACATTTGGTATTGAATAATGTGCACATGCACTTAATATGAGCAAACGTACCTGATCTTCAGTTCAGCTGCTGTGTTTATATATATATATATATATAATAATAAATTTGTTTGTTTACTGTGATAAGAGTACAGGTCAGTTATCATACAGCTGTCTTCCTGTATGCATAGTTGATATCTCCAGGTCTAAGATGAGCACGACTAGTATTCATAGTAACAACATATGGACGGTGCATAGCATCTGTCCATAGAACGATTGCCTGATTATACTATCCCCCTCTCACGTAGTAAACTATCATTTAGGTCAAGGTATATATACCTAACCTGCAATTCTAAATATAGAATAATAAAATATACATCTTTTTTGTAATAAACGTAAAGAGGGGAGATGGTTAATATGTCTACTTTGTACAATGGTATATGTCAGTGCTACTATGTTTTCGATGTGTGTGTCTAAAGCAGGGGTCGGCAACTTTTAGCTAAAACTGTGCTAAACTAGGATTTCTAAAACATTCAGCGTGCCAACATATCAAAAGTCAACCTGCCCTATTGTACTTTATTTTTTTTTTAATTATCGTACAATTATTATTTAAACTTCGTAGCAGCGACGCGCCACGTAGGGAAAACAGAAAACTGATTTTACAGCCAAATTAATTAAAATACGATGAATCTAATGTCTGCCTTTCTATTTAACTTTTACGGCCGAATATCTGAAGATTTTTTTTTCAGGCAAAACAAATAGAGCATAAAAACATGAAGAAAATCGTTAGAGCGTTTAAAAATATATATATATATATATATATATATATATATATATATATATATATATATATATATATATAATAAATAAGCTTACATAGACCTATATATATATAGAGAGAGACACACACAATTTTATCTCGTATTATATTATAGGAATTTTGATCTCAGCCTAACTGAGAAGTTCATTGATGTACATACTGTTAGCGTGTATATATATATATAAACATCATACCCGTTTAATGCAAGGGCGTAGCGTAAAGCTGTTATGGTGGAGCTCCGTGCCAATCTAAGTCTCGAAAAAAAAATTAATCCCGCAAACTGCCCAGACGCTTCCATGCCCACTGGGTCCTTGTGCACAACATGGACAATTAGTGTTGCCAGGTGTCTGGTTTTGTACCGTTCATTTCGGTATTTCAGCAGACTGTCAGGTATAAAAAAAAGAGGTTAAATGTAGTTTTTTTTTTATCTGGACATATATAACAGTTATATACACAATTTTCCCAAAGTAGAATATCCGAAAGTGGAAGACTGGGAAGATGTCCTGTATTTTCTGAAGAGGTGCGGCATTTTCTGACGATGTCCGGCATTTTCTCAAGATGTCCTTTAACTTCTGAAGATGTCGGGGCATTTCTAAAGATTTCCTGTATTTTCTGAAGATGTCTGGTATTTTTTTAAGATGTCCGTCATTATCTGAAGATGTCCGGTAATTTCTGAAGAGTTTCAGTATTTTCTGAAGATGTCTGGTATTTTTTGAAGATGTCCGTCATTATCTGAAGATGTCCGGTAATTTCTGAAGATTTTCAGTATTTTCTGAAGATGTCCTGTATTTTCTTAAGATGTCCGTCATTATCTGAAGATGTCCGGTGATTTCTGAAGATTTTTAGTATTTTCTGAAGATGTCCCGTATTTTTTTAAGATGTCCGTCATTATCTAAAGATGTCCGGTATTTTCTGAAGAGCTCCAGTATTATCTGACGATATTCTGATGATGTCCGTCATTTTCTGAAGATGTTCGGTATTTTCTGAAAACATATCTGGCAACCCTATACACAATCCATTTCTCCGCCACTTGTCTTAATTCTATTTCAAACAAAAGCATGAAAGAATTGTAGATCTTGTTCGAGAAGAACGACTCATTCAATGACCCATAAAGTATCAATAGACCTGTGAGTAAATAAGTCAATGGATATGTGGAAAGAAAAGTGGTTAAGTGGAACAGATTAGAGGAATATTTGAGTTCTAAGGTATATCGATAGAAACAGCAATTGATAAGAAATCACCTTTCTCTAAAAAGTATGTGTTATGATGAATTTATCATAGTTTATAAAAAGAAATGTCTATTTTCTATTTATTTACCTTTTTTTTTTGGTATTTAAACGACTCGGGCTTTGTCAATGTCAGTCTTAAGGCTATAACAGTGTAAGAAAAAAAAATATATTGTTCTATTTTCGGATTTCGATTCAAGGTTTTTAGTTCTGATAAAGCCTTTGTGCAACTGTCCATTTGTTTCTTTACCTAGTCCAACACCTGTGCTGGAATACTTCAACTTTATTTTTCAAACTTACACTCTCGTCTCCACTGAATCTCCACGGTGTTGAAAGAGTCGAGCATGTGCGCTTCCACTTCCGGACCATTTCATGTTGATTGGTTAATTGTACGTGTGTGACCTAGTTCTTTAGCCAACCAGGCAACTGATCAGACTTTGAAAACGTTCAGGATTACCTGGCAGGCCAGGTATATTTAGATTAACGTACAGATTAAAGAGAAAATTCGCGCTCAAAGAAGAAGAATCTTTGATAAAAAAAAACACTTATCTTTAAGTAACATTATTTTGCTTAAGAAATGATTAACTAATAATCTCAACATAGACAGGTAGATAGAAATAGTTTCACTTTTGGTAAGGTTTATAAAATCCTCAGTGCGTTTGATCTTTATCTTTCTTTATTTCATCTTTTTTTTTTCATTTTTCTCTTTAAGCTTTTTATCATATAGCTTTAAGCTCTTACCCATTTGGTCAGAGACAGATAGAAGACACACAGACATAAATCTAGGCACATAGATAGATAGATATGTCGTTATGGAATCCTTATCTTCAGAGTACTTTTTAAATATCCATTTGCAGTTGTTTTTGTTTTCTGAGTTCAGCGAGTACTGAAAAACATCCACAATAGAGATCTCCAATTGAAACTACCATTATTAGGCAATATACACTGTTTTTAACATTTAGACTTTTTAAACACTTATCAGTTAGTTTACGAATAGTGTTGTTTTTTTTCTTATTTTGGGAAAAGTTATTGAATTGTTATTGTTAAGTTTTGAAATTATAATTCTTTTTATCAAAGTAAGTGTCATATTTTTTTAATTATCTATAGCATCTAGTAAAGCATATATATATATATATATATATATATATATATATATATATATATATATATATATATAGGCCTATATATATATATATGTTTATAAAGCCCCAGCTCATTCCAGACCACACACACAACTTAGGGCGCATATACAGGGGCAGTGTTTAGAAGTACTTTTAATCCATCCTGACATACTCATTTAACTTACATTAAACGTTAAAGACGCTCCTTCTATACGGAAGATTATTGCGTCCTACGCTCATCCGTCGTTTGATTCTTGTCTAACTTTTTTTTAGGGTTTTAAATAGTGGTAAGTTGTTGATTTTCATGTCTCTGTTCAGGCAACCCCTTTACGTGCGCGGATGCCATGCGGCATTCAAAATAATGATTATGCACCCATGTTAAATGAAACAAAGATAATAAGCCAACGATGTTGATGGAACAAATTTAAATTCTAATAATATTGTGACATAAAATCTTACGATTTCAAAGTTTACAATGAACAAAATATTTTCTTTCATCTTTATGTGCATTGTCTATGTTTTAGTTGAGTATTTCTTCAATTGTGAAGATTGTTTCTCAGTTCTATTACCTGCGCATTGTTTCAAGCTGTTCCACCTTTCTTTTATCTCTTCAAAAACTGCAAGCAATCTGCCAGATTGGCTTTCAGTCTCGGCGTCACGTTTCTAATCACGTTGCTAGGCAACGTCAAAATAAAAACAGGACGCTTCTGCAAGATCCCGCCTGGCATTCCGCTATCTGGACCTTTATCTTTAAACACATAAATTTACACCGAATTCCGAGATCGTCTCCTTACGCTTGAGTCTTATTGGAAGGAAAAATTCTATTTTTAAATTCACAAGCAAAATGAACCGCCGAGGACTGTGTTTGCAAAATGTTATTACTATTGAAGAATTATCCTTTCTTCTAGTGATTTGAGATACAAAGAAAGATGCTTGCTTTTATTGCCTTATTTTTTTTTTTTGCACTTGTTTTTATCTTAGTATATTTTATTTACGTTGTTCCCTTTTTTTATCTTGTTGTTCTTCAAATAGGCTTAGACTCAAGTACTATATCTAAAATTTTAAATTCTATAATATAAAGATCTTTTCAAAGGTTTATCATATTTTTTCGTTCTTTAAAAAAAAATAATTATTTCATTAATAAGCTTCTCTGATATAAACTAGGCGGTTGTAGCCAAATTGGTTTTCTAAAAACAAACAAACACGAAAATACGCTGTCTCTGTATTTTGCTAACTACTATTAACTTTGGAGGTGGGATTCCTGGCCGAAGAACTTTCATGCTAAGCTATTAGGCTACAGGTTTTACAAATCGGCACAGAAAAATCTCGTCCTCATCTGAGTAGATAAAATCATGAGACTATAAGATTGGTGATGTAAGCCATAATTTATCAGAACTATGTGAGAATGTAGTCGAAATAACAAGAGGGAACTAGAACTACGGAAAAATCGAACTGATAATATTTCAGTTATTAAAACTAATCACGCGGATTGTCTTGTATGTAATATCATTTGTCTATAAGTTGCATAGATTGCTGACAATAATATATTATTCACACCTTCCCAGTCTTAGAGATAGAGATCGGTTAGCCTAGTTCTTATTTCTCATGTTTCCATCCTAACCGGCTGGCCTAGCGGTTAGATCACCGGACTGTCAACCAAAAACCATCTGACAGGTCGCGGGTTCTAGCCCGGCCGCCGACGGATCCCTGTCGCCCTGCAGGAGTTTTGGGCCTGTAAACATATTTGCGCCAGCAGGCAGCAGTGTGTTTACAGAGCGCACTGAGCATGCTGAAATAGCATGGATAGAAGCGCTATATAAGTAACCAATTTAACCAGACACAAAACTATTGGCATATAGCACCTTTTCACCCACATTCTTTTTAGTTCATTTCTTATTTGAACACGTTGGAAGCATCGAATAAGACGTATTACACTTATTTGAACACGTTGGAAGCATCGAATAAGACGTATTACACTTATTTGAACACGTTGGAAGCATCGAATAAGACGTATTACACTTATTTGAACACGTTGGAAGCATCGAATAAGACGTATTACACTTATTTGAACACGTTGGAAGCATCGAATAAGACGTATTACACTTATTTTAACTCGTTGGAAGCATCAAATAAGACGTATTACACTTATTTGAACACGTTGGAAGCATCAAAGAAGACGTATTACACTTATTTGAACACGTTGGAAGCATCGAATAAGACGTATTACACTTATTTGAACACGTTGGAAGCATCGAATAAGACGTATTACACTTATTTGAACACGTTGGAAGCATCGAATAAGACGTATTACACTTATTTGAACACGTTGGAAGCATCGAATAAGACGTATTACACTTATTTGAACACGTTGGAAGCATCGAATAAGACGTATTACACTTATTTGAACACGTTGGAAGCATCGAATAAGACGTATTACACTTATTTGAACACGTTGGAAGCATTAAATAAGACGTATTACACTTATTTGAACACGTTGGAAGCATCGAATAAGACGTATTACACTTATTTGAACACGTTGGAAGCATCGAATAAGACGTATTACACTAGATCACGAGTAATTTTGACCAATCGAAGGTCCCGGGTTCGAATCCTTGAGCAGGCTAGGATCTTTTCCTGGGTCTGGAGGGTGTCCCTGAGTCTAACAAACTCTGATGGGTACCTGACCTTAGTTGGGGTAAAGTAAAGGCGGCTGTGCATAGTGCTGGCCACACAATCACCTAGTATGCCTATAGAAACTGGTGAACGCTGCTTCATCGGACCTATGGATCAATTCGGTCCCACGGGTACTTTTTTACTTTAAAAGTATAATTAACTGACAATGTATCGAGAAACTCTTCCTATATAAGTTGCAAATTTATGCTAATATCTTTAACTCGCTTTTCGCCTTGTCCCAAGTTTACTAATACATTATTTTAATTGACGTTTGGTAAAAGCGTTGGTTAGACTTGCGCATATTTATATAGACTGTTACATTCTCTTAACATATTCGACATAGAGTTACTCCTCATTGCACTTATATATTTATGTATGTGCATTTTACTCTTTTTCTTTATTGTACTGACTGGACTGGATTAACTTACTGCAAATAACTGATATTGTTTCATTGATTTCGTTCCACTTGCTTAAATTTGTCATCGTTGTTATCATTAATTGTATCTATTTGCTGTGAATCAAACTAATGACTTATTGGACTATTTTCACAGCAATGATTGTTTTATATTCACCGTCAAAGTGTTATCTACCTGATGACATGTAGATCTATATTAAGTGACATTGTTGTTATTATTGTGGAACCTCTCTGATTAGAATCTATAGGGGATTTAATCCTCACTGAGAAAAGCTATACACAAAATTCTTATTTATTGAATACAAATGTAATTTTTAACTGACACTTAATGTCACCTTATAAACAATGGTCACACCACGTGACGAGCAGCCATATTGCTATCAAAGACCCTAAAAAAGTCCACAAGGATAAGTTTCTCTCTCTAGATGGTAGAAGTGTTGGTTCGCTCATTATCGTATTAAAACTATTTCTTCGTCAGTGTATGTTTCTATTCAATGGGCAACAATTTCCTGTGATAACCTCTAACCTCTACAAGTTACTACCACAAACCTTTGGTAAAGAAAGGATTCAAACGGAACCAAAATAGCAATCCGGAACTACTTTGTGTAACAATTGAGGTCATAGAACGAGCACCAAGGAAGCGGTTACAACACGTAATATTCTAGTAACTTGTAAATGTTATGTTATTGTTGCCTAGTTGTCTCCCCTTCAACCGACATTTCTAACAGCCCCCAAAACAACATCACCCACCTACACACCCCTATACTTTTAAACTTGTCATTTGATTTGCTGGAGGATTTGGCATTTGAGATAGGTGGTGGGGGGGATGGGGGGGGGGGGAGACTATAGAGATGGAGCAAACCTGGTCAGACATATTCTTCTGTTCAACTCTGGCAGCGGCCTGTTTGTGGTAGGAAGTAAACATGTGCCACACAAACCCTCATGCAACCAATAGTGCATGTTATGATGTTTGTTGCATATTATGAAGTGGCCAAACACTCAGAAACTATTGCGCACACAAAATATACGTATCATTTCATGCTCACTACTACAATAGCACTCAAACTAACACACACACCCAAAAAGACCCATAAACTTCAGCAGGGGCGGCGTATTGCCCGAAACAAATATGTATGAAAATATATTAAACTAAAACTGAATCATTTAAAAAATGTATATTATTTTAAGGTTAATTACAAACTTTTTCAAAAACCATACAATTGAGAAGATGGGGATGGTATATGAATAAACTTCAAAACATCAACCCTATTATTCAATTTGTCGTTGTTAATTTTGTTATCGAAGAATGTTTTTATGGCTTTTTCTAATTTTTCTCTTTGAAATCAGGTTTTCAAATATTAAGTATAGAAATTGTTAAAAACAACTAATTAGATGTTTAGAGGTGTTGGCTCATTATAAGTGAATAGTTTACCTTTGACAAAATTAGTATTTAAAAAAAAACACGAAATTTAGAAATATTATTTGCAACTAATGAAATTAAAAAGCAAAGTAGTTGTAATACATAAAACATTACATTGTAGCCTAAAAACGCAAACAAATAACCAAGTTAGCACGCTTTAAGTTACACCATTTTGTTTAGTTTCATTTTTGTTTCGAGTACTTCTGTACTACAACACAAGTTAAACGATTTGATTTAATTCTGTATGCAAGGACTAGTTTATATAAATTTGCATTCTTACCAGAAAGGTTCTTATGTAAAACACATGAAAGTATTATGGCATAAATAGATATTATATAACCTTAAAACTTAAAATAGTTATTTAAAAATAAAAGTCTTATAAAGTACAATTCATACCATACTATATGTTTTTACGTAATTAAATATAGACTCTTGATCAAATTACTGGATAACCTCCCTTGAGTCAATGACAACCCAATGCACAGTGATTGTTAGGTCAGTAGGTCAAGTAACATTTCCCTCCAAAAAAGCCAAGTTGAGTTGTTAGAAGGCGTCTACAATACTACGGTGCAGCCACGCCAACGTTTTTTTTTTACTTCCGTAAAATGAGGTCATTGGACCAGAGATCTCGTGCTGATGCTGCGCATTGATTTGGGAACGAACGAGATTTGAATCTGAGCAGTACACCTAGCACTCAATAACACAATCTTAGCAGTACACCTAGCACTCAATAACAAAACAGGAATGGGGAGATGGGGGGGGGGGGGCTATATCGAAGATTTAAAGTTTTAAAAAATGTCCATACAAATGACATTAAGATCATAATGGTATAATTTTTTACTTTCTTTCAAATAGAATAATATAATTAGAAATAACACACTACTTATAATAGACTAATTGATTCCAGGGGTAAAATAAATTGTGATTATGAAATAACTGTCACACAATCAATAAAATACCCACGTATAAATGTGTGAAAATTTTTGTATTCAATTAGTTTAAATTGACGTCTTTAATAATAAAGTTTTATTTTAAAATGAAGGCTACATTTTGTTTAAAGTAAACATTGTGGTATAGTCTACATATTTGGTTTAACGAAATGTTTACAAATTGCTAAACTTTAACATGTTTTTTTTCTCTTTAGATATTTAACCATCTGAGATTCTTTACTTCGCTCTTTATACTCCAGTGTCGTAACTGTCTGTTTGAATTAAAGGTAACGTCAAGGTCTATATATACCTACAACTTTAAGAATTCTCAACTAGTTTTTTATATTCTCGAGATCTGAGGTGGGGGGGGGGGGGTAGGGGAAGTAACCGTTATGAAATCTAGTCTAAATCCATGAAACTATCAAAACGCCTTACCTCTCCCGAAATAAGCCTAAAAATAGATTCCAGGCTGCCTGTGATGGGAATTTCAAGTGTGTTCTATATAAGTATCTGTACTTAGTTCAAGTTGAACAGATGGGCGAGTCGTAAACACCTTACATAAGGCGGACATGCTTCCCTTTCAAAAAGTTTTTGTTATTTCAAAATTTAATAATCATGCGTTCTTATTAAGTACTTTAAAAAAAATAGATGACTTATGGAATGATCCAAACAATGAGAAACCAGTAAGTTTGGAGTAATAATAAATGAGAAGTTAACTTGGAATCCACATATTGATGAATTAATTTAAGAAATCTAACAAAACATTACGCTTCATAAAAAGGAAATTTTGCAAATGTAATAAAAACATAAAACTAAAATGCCCTCTCATAATATTAGTTAGACCTATACTAGAATATGCATCTTCTGTATGGGACCCATCAATTAAAGAAAACATTGAAAAAAGTAATTAGAACAAATTCAGAAAAGCGCTGTTATGTTCATTACGAATTACGAGCGAATATTCACAACTGACAAGTGTATAACGAATAGTTAAATCACTAAACCTAGAAACACTAGAGCAGCCAAAGTGCTGCCAACGGCACGCGGAAGACTCCCAAGAAGGCAATTAAAATATCTTGTACAAGAAATTGAGCGCTATCGCAGGATGACTTTTAGTCTGTTGGCACGCTGAATGAATTATAAATCCCACTTTGGCGTACTATTATCAAAAGGTTGCCGACCACTGCAACACTATACACAGAATTATAATTAAATTTTAAAGTCATCCAATTTTAGTACCACAGGGGATAGGGGGGGGGGGGGGTAAACGTGTGAAATAGTTGGTGAAGATATGATTGTGGCTGGGGAAGGGGACAGATATTTGCGATAGTTCAAAATAACTGGAACACGTTCAAATATCGGTAAGAAAAACATAATTTTAAACCTTTTTGTTGTTATTCCGGGGTTTCCTTTGCCCCTGCCCACAAGAAACTGTAGATTACTTCCTGCTTGAATGCCCTGAGCTAACCGACCTCAGATACACTCTGCTCCCCCCCCCCCTCAACCTACCTTTACCAACACACTATATAGCAGTATTGAACAACTGAAAAAGACATGTAAACATGTTTGTCTGGCATTGAATGCAAGAGAGCAAACAGCTCTGCTGACTGGCTAATAGAGGAAGAAGAAGAAACCTTTTTGTATGTGTGTGTGTTATACTCAATGCCAGCAACACACAACATTTGTCTTTCCACGAGCATACTTCATGATAAATATTGCTGCAATTTCACGGAACCAAAAACACATCAAATTAAAACAATAACTAATAAAAATATTTTTTCTTCAGTCCACTATTTAACCTAAACTTAGATCTAGATCTCCTTTTGAAATGCTTTCAAGAAAAAAATATAACAAAAACTAAATACCGAAAGATACGTTTTCATGACAGGTTTTATTGTTATAGTGTTAGTTATTTTTTTCTTTCTCTTTTATTCAAACACATCGTAATCATTCGTTTCTGTCATTTTGACGGGCATAACCACTAGTAATTATAATATTCAACTTTGTTAAAACTCTACTGTTTAAAAGAAAATGCATATTTTATTATGTCACGTTAAAGCCTTTGTTATATATTTGTTACGAGCCGGCTTCTAGCTAAATTAAGTACCGGGTAGGTCGTTTCTGTCTTCTACAGCAGGGGTCGGCAATCTTCAGACTCGTGCCAGAGTATAGTCAGAGTATAGTCAGAGTATAGTCAGAGTATAGTCAGAGTATAGTCAGAGTATAGTCAGAGTATAGTCAGAGTATAGTCAGAGTATAGTCAGAGTATAGTCAGAGTATAGTCAGAGTATAGTCAGAGTATAGTCAGAGTATAGTCAGAGTATAGTCAGAGTATAGTCAGAGTATAGTCAGAGTATAGTCAGAGTATAGCCAGAGTATAGTCAGAGTATAGCCAGAGTATAGCCAGAGTATAGTCAGAGTATAGTCAGAGTATAGTCAGAGTATAGTCAGAGTATAGTCAGAGTATAGTCAGAGTATAGTCAGAGTATAGTCAGAGTATAGTCAGAGTATAGTCAGAGTATAGTAGAGCCCATTGGCACGTGGAAGTACCTAAAAAAAAGAAAAGCAATTCAAGTATTTTCTACGAGAAATTGAGTTTTCGGAACGCTGAATGAATTAGAAATCCTACTTTGGCACACTATTATCAAAAGGTTGCTGACCCCCGCACTATAGGACGAAGGGAAATGAGTACAGTAGTAATAATACATAATCATTAAACTCTCATTTAGAAATACAACCCAATAACAACCTGTTGCAATGGTCAGATAAACATAAAGTCAAAAACGCTTTCCTTATCCCTTATGCGAGAATAAATGCATATAAGTACTTTTTTCTTCTCGAGTGGCATCCAGGCATTGAAAGGGTCATTTAACTTCATTTAAAACACTAAAAAAATGCAGGTTTAGACCATGGATGAGCGTAGGACGCAATAATCTTCTTTATAGAAGGAGCTGCTGTAATATAGATAATAAGATAAAATAGGAAAAAAATATTTAGAATCTATCTACATTTGTTGGGGAATTTGTTCACCTTTTTTTTTATTATTTACAAATCCTGGTGCAAAATTAGAAAATTAGATAAAGGTTACTGGTACCTCAGCAAAAATCAATATCTAAAAAACAAACTGCAAGAAATACAAAGAGACCTTCAAAAATATATTCTTTTATTGAATAGATTCTTATAGTTAGGCTATTTATATATGTAAAGTTATAGTTTCAAGTATTTTTATGATTTAATTCTGCTTTTGTTTTATACACTTTAGAGTTCTTGTTTTTTTAAAACACCAAAAGACGATTTAGCCAAATATTATCCAATGGATAGGACGACTAAACAAAGCCAATATATTGAAAAAACATAGAAACCTAGAAGAGACCCTAGATCTATTTATTTCCTTTTCTGAAATAAACAAAAAAAACTATGTAAACTCTAGATCTAGATCTATTTATTTATATATTTATAACTTTGGTTATTTTACTTTAAAGATTTTTTTTACCGGCACCATTGCTAGTGTTATAGATAGCTTCGGGAAATCCATCCAATTGTTTATATTTCAAGATTTGGAGATCTTGCGAAGTCGTTTTCAGACTGTTAAGATTAGCCTACATTTCCAAATATTTACATTACATTTCTTTATCTTTCTGTTTCAATTTTTGTTTTAACAAAATCAATCAGGACAAATCAATACAAGAACGTTCATTACAAATGGTGGTTTAAAATCGAAAGGAATTAATGGTTTTGGTAATGAGAGTAAGCACTGGGCAAAGGATTACAGGATTCAGGCTTCAGACAAATCAATATGGTGGACACAAGCAATTTATAATGTTGTTATTTATTTTTAAATATAATAGAAATTGTATTTGTGTTTAATTTGATAGAGATGTTTGACTTTTATTATTGTATATTGTATAGTAGTCTCTGACTTAAAGTGAAACTCCTTGTTCTTAATGTCACGACCCCTTCACAAATCATGTTGTAGATTAATAATCACACTTTTGCTGTAGAAAGCCCAGACTATTTTGTTGGAAAACATATGATGTTAAACATGACCGTAATGTGGAAATATAGAATTTTAAAAATATAACACTTTGTGTGTGTGTGTGTGTGTGTGTGTGTGTGTGTGTGTGTGTGTGTGTGTGTGTGTGTGTGTGTGTGTGTGTGTGTGTGTGTGTGTGTGTGTGTGTGTGTGTGTGTGTGTGTGTGTGTGTGTGTGTGTGTGTGTGTATGTGTGTGTGTGTATGTTTATTTTCGTTTGGTGTTTTCTTATCTTTTTTTAATATTTTCGTTTTTTTTTTTACATTCTGAAAACCGTTTCAATGCACAGCGATTAAATAGAGTTAGGGAAATAATATATAACACACTTTTCTTTTCATACGATGCCAATTTATTTTGGCGATAAACGAATTATAAAAGGAGATTCAAAGCCAACTTTTTATGATCTTATTATTCCATGCTTGATGTTATACCAGTCCTATTTGCTTGAAAACTACAGCTCCACCAAGCACAACTAAATCACGCGCCTTATCACTAACTGTGTAGGCCTACCACGTGGTTCCCGTTGAGCAGAGGCGGATATACATTGCGTTTGAATCCCTCATTGTGGGTGTGTGGCAGACGGCAGTCTAGACATTCTGAATATCTCGGACTTAAATCCAGGTTAACAACAAATCTTTTTTTTTTAAACTGCAATGGAAGTGTCTACCCAGCTCAGATGGGTACCTGACAATAGTTGAAAAAAAAACAGTTAAGGTAACTAGGCATTGTCCTAGCCTCGAAATCCCCCCCCCCCCCCCGGGTGATGTTGCAAAGGAGACGTGAGAACACTGATTCACAAGTCCTATGGGCCGACATGATCTGAAGGTGATACTGTACTATTGGTGTTTGTTGTGTGGCGTCTAAGGGTTACTTTAGTCAAACTTAATGCTGCTGACTACATTAAGAAACCGCGGAGCGCCTAACGGCGGGCTAAGTCATAATCCACACACACAGCCAAAAAAGAATCCGCCACTGACTGCATTCACTTCCCTGACACGTTGTATTCCAATATTCAACAAAAGGTCATGATTATGTTAAACTATGTGTCTTTCCCCCCGTGTTTATATCAAAACACAGCAAGTCGCTCACCAGTTGCGTTAATAAAAGACACAAGTACGCACCGCCCTCCCCCCTCTCGTCCCACCTCAATATGTGCACTCACTCAACAAATATATTTCACGCCCTCATTACTCAGCCTCGTATAAGCTCGTACACGCCATGTGTCACTTCACATTGACAAGTCCGGTTGACGTGTGTTATATAACGGCTATGGACATTTGGATGCAGTTAATGCTATTGCATGTGTAATTATATCATATAGCTGACACAGGTTGTAGTAGTGTGATACATAGGTGAGAAATAACTTTCATTCGTCTCAATAGTAATACATTACCTTTAAACCAAAAAATACTTTTATCGAGCTGTCTGTACCGTTTGAGACAAAAGAAAAAATATTTTAGTAGTCTACAGTGCTTACTGGTAAATATTTTCTATAAACGATTTTGAACAGATGTTGTAGCTGCTGTAGCCTACTATTAAGTAGCAAAAATGTATAGGGATATGTTTTAAAAGGCAGAAATACTATTTGTTTCAACTCCGTTTCTCTCTATCCGTCTATCACTCACAATATCTATCACCGGGTATCCCTATCTCTCTCTCTTTCTTTCTCGCTCTATATGTTTACATGTTTCTCGTTTACATGTTTTATTAAAAAGAACAAGGTAAAAGGTTTTTAATAATATCAATGTATATCATGTTCCAATATACTGAGCATGGATGTCTATAAACGCATGGGCTACGTTTTATGTATCCTACAAGACCTCCATCACCCGGATATTCATTAATTCTCTATGCCAGAACTAAAAATAGCTTGAGCGATAAGCTCTAGAATCTAATAGCAACATCCATAGACATTCTCAAAGTTTAAACTGGTTCCAAGAGTAAAGTTCCCATGCTCTGCTTCCAAATAATGTCAGTTTCTGTGCAGGTTTTAAAGCCACTCAATGAAACATTTTGAAGTATTCTTGTGAACATAAAATTAGATTTTAGTTTAGATCTATGTGAAAATATAAAGCGTAGATAAGTTTTAAGTACAGGATTGTTATTTTTCTTCAGATTGGCAATGTTATGTGCTGTGCGTTTGTTGTTGTTTTGCTTTTGTAAATTTGTATACGTTTTTTTCCCTTAAGTTGGATCTATGTATGTAATTTTTTTTATTGCGTAATTATCTAAAGCCAAATATTTTAAAGTTTAATTGAATTAATTTAATTTAGTAGTAAAAGTGCTCTTTTTATTATTTTAATGCACATATGTTTCTACTTTAATCGGAACAAAGATGCAATGGCTCTGGTTTTTAAGCATCTTTTTATAGTCTCTATTCAACTGATCATCTGTACAACATACCTGTTAAACTAGTGGTAATGCGTTGTAATGCCATTTAGTTGCTCTTAGATTTTAGTTCTAGCAAACGCCTGTATAATTTCCGGGTTACTGTGGTAGCTCCTGGGCAGCTTTCCCATTAAGAGAATAAGACAAAAATTTGTTGCATATTATTATGATAGTAATATTATAGTTGTCACTACCACTCGGTTAATACCCAGATTATACTAATAGAACTTACAATTTCTTTGATTATGTACTCAGTGGAAATCGACAGCTCGGTAAGGTCCTATTGAACATTCCCTTTCGAAGTAGCGCTTGAAAATGTAACGCAAAATTATGTCTTGCTTTTTCTACACATAACAAACAAAACACTTCTCAAGCAGTGGCGTTGTAAGTGGGAATATAGGAGAGGGCAAATGGAGCACAGTACGAGTCAATAGGAAGTATATTCTGACCTAGTGCATACTTGTAAACATTTGCATCCTACACTAATTAACCATTCCAGTACCGACCTACTTCTATCAATGCTGCCTTCAGTTCCGCTATATACGCGCCCGGGACTGTAAGGGTTAAAAATAACAAGAGTAGACGGCTAATAAAAAGTATGACGAGGCATCACTGATCTATAAAAAGAATGGATTCAGCCCGGAAATGATATTATTGAAGCCAAAATCAAAAGGGTTTCACGTGACTTCACTTATCTATAAAATTAGATTTGTTCTAATTATAGGTGGTTTATTACTATAAATCGCTTATATGGATAAGTGAATAGTGTAAAAAGGGTAACTAATTCTAATATAATAGTCTTTGTTTGAACATACAAATTTATTATGGAAGCGCTATCCTGACCTTTTATAGATCAGTGCGTAACATGTTGAAATTTGAAATTGTATTTTCCAAAAAACAGAATTAATATAATTTAGAACACCTTCTTCTTCTGTTAGCCAGTCTGCAGAGCAGTTTGTTCTCTTGCAGTCAATGCCAGACAAACATATGGGTGTCTCTGACATTGTTAGCCTGGTTGTTAGTTGCTGTTGTTCTTTTGTTTGTTTGTTGTCGTTGTTGTGTTGTTGTTTTTTTGTTTTGTTTTTGGGGTGGGGGGCTTTTTTTTCCAACCCCGCAGTTCGAGAGAGTTTTCAGTTATGTGCCCAGTACCTGCAAGTGGTACTCCGGGATCGGGCTATTCTCAGTCAGGGTTTCTGTGGGATGAGGCGTGGTTGGCCTATGGTCCATTCTCCACCATCCACAGAACTCCTAAAATTGTTAGGCCACTCAGTAGTGCCTTTTTATATTTAGACTCTCGGAATGCCCTGTTCAATCGTCACATCCTTGATCCAGACCATAGGTTCTCAACGGGGGCGATATCGCCCCCCGGGTGGGCGGTGAGAAGCTTTAGGGGGGTGCTGTCATTCCAGATGGCGATTGGGGGGCGGTGAAGGGCAAGTGGGCGGTACAAACGTACCTGATATATTTTAACACCTCAGCTATTTGAATCGATTTGTTTTTGGAGGATGAAATGTGATGTAAACGCAAGTGCTGCTAAATATCTGATATTCCCCAACAGTATGCCTACATGATATTATATTAATAAAAAATAGGAATCGCAGTGACTTTTCGATAAAGTAGGGGTCAGTATTAAAATGTGGCAAATATAGTGTGCGGCCGGCTGGTCTTGTGGTTGGTTCACCGAACTGTCAACCCTGCTGACCGATCACTGTCGCCCTAACATCTGCTAATATTAATGATATTTTGATCTCAGTTTAACCGAGAAGTCCTTAATGTATTTACAGTCATATATTTTGCTACAGAACTATTGTTAAGCGGAATAGATAAGTAGTAATCACACAAACTGGGTAGTTATTGAAATGTTTTAAAATATACATATACTTTTTTTAGGCATATAATATTTATATAATTTTCAAATACTTTTTACAGTTTGATCATTTCAAAGTTATAAATTGTAAGCCATTTATTTTTATAAAGGAAAAACAAAAAAGAAATAAAACAGGCTAATTATCTCCCTTTAACAAAAAAAATGTTTACAAATTTGATTCAATAGTGATGCCGAACAAGTTCTGTTTTATAATATAACAAATATTACTGATTATTGCAACCAAAATTTAAACAAAAAAAGACAAATTGTTAGCAACACACAAGACAAACGATTCGCATTGATTTATTTAAACCTTTTGTTAAGGCTATTTTTTGATCTATTAATTCTTACAATATGTTTCCTTTTCAGTTCTTTTTAAAGATAATTAATCACACAAAGGTCTAGTTCGTCTTAAAAAATTGAGTATAGTCCAGATAGGCGGAAGGGGTGGGTAGGCGCTAGAAGAAAGTTGGTTGGGGGGGGGGGGGGCTGTAAGAGGAAAAAAATTTGAACAGGGGGAGGTGAGCCGAAAAAGGTTGAGAACCTATGATCCAGACCCTTTCACGAAATTACACACCCTGTCCATATGCTACCGGCAAAAGAGCCCGAAATCAAGAGGCGTGCTAAAACTTCTATCCAAGGTAGTGCAATCTATAAAACCTCTATCCAAGGTAGTGCAATCTATAAAACCTCTATCCAAGGTAGTGCAATCTATAAAACCTCTATCCAAGGTAGTGCAATCTATAAAACCTCTATCCAAGGTAGTGCAATCTATAAAACCTCTATCCAAGGTAGTGCAATCTATAAAACCTCTATCCAAGGTAGTGCAATCTATAAAACCTCTATCCAAGGTAGTGCAATCTATAAAACTTCTATCCAAGGTAGTGCAATCTATGTCGAACAGGGGAAAGGGGGTATACGTTTTACGTGCCCTTATATAGCCTATGCACGACCCACTATTAGTCGCCTTTTTCGAAATGGAAGTGGGACTAAGCAGTGTGGTTATTCTTTCTGGTCATTTCCAGGACCCCGGTACCCACACGGGGGTCAGAACATCTTAAAATGATCATAAATTTATAATCTACTATATATAATGAAAATCGAATCAAATATGTTCAAACATGTAATAATGTAAATACAGATTCTGTTTCAAATGTTGACTCTATAAAAATGTTTCTAGAAATCTTTACTTCCCCCCCCAAAAAAATGTGTTTGCGTGTGTGTGTGGGGGGGGGGGGGGGTTTGCTACGCCAATGCTCAAGTATACGAATGTCATCGAACGTTTCCAAAAGTCAACGAAAGTCATACCATTGCTCTAAACATCTACTAAACATTGTGAATCACAACAATAAAACAACTTTTCTGAAACCTCTCGAGAAAACATGTGTAAAATATCAAGCATGTCTGTTTATAAATAACTGATATTACCACAAACATCTGCAATAAAGTATCAAGGTCCAGATACAGTATTTTGTAAGCATGAGATAAACATGTTGTTTATATATTGACATTCGAAAACCCAGCTGTTGATAATACCGGTCGAGAGCTTTGACTCATTGATATATATATTATGGATCCTACTACTGCTCATATGTAACCTGTTTTGTTACAAGAGACAGCTTCTAACAGCTGACAGTAATCTACACATAAATAAACATAGATATGTAAGAGTGTCTAAAAACATCAAGATGTAAACCCTATGGAATGTGTGAACTGGTTTCAAAATGATTCTGGGAATAACAATGCTTACATATCATCATAGTCGTAACCACTGGGGTAACCACTGACGTAACCACTGACGTAACCACTGACGTAACCACTGACGTAACCACTGACGTAACCACTGACGTAACCACCGGGGTAACCACCAGGAAGGTTCATGCGTCGTTCGACCCATCGCTCTTTCCGTTTTTGTTTCTAGAACTAAAAATAGTTTTTCACTATATACTTGTCTTTAATAAAAAAAAAAATTAGAAATACTAAGTGGCAGCGCGCTCGACTGGCGATCCGAGGGTTCTGGGTTCGAAACCTGGTGCAGGCTAGGATTTTTTCCCGGGACTTGAGGGTGCCCCTGAGTCTACCCAGCTCTTATGGGTACCTGACACTAGTTGGGTTAAAGGCGGCTGGGCATTGTGCTGGCCACAAATCCCCTCGTGTGCCGTGGTCACAGATACTGGTGAACGCTGCTTCACCAGCCGTATGGTCAGCTTGGTCCGAAGGTACTTTACTTTTTGTTTTATTTCATTTCTTACGTTTCATCGATTGATTTTTATATAAAATATACGTTTATACGTTTTGCTATAGCTTAGTGGGATATTGTACATGAATTAAAAGTTAGCCTGCCACTGCCACCCCATCCCCTTTTTTTTTAACCATACACTATTATCGTCATAGTCATTTTCGACCTCTTCTTCCACCTTACCATATTTTGCACTATTTGCCCCCCCCCCCCCTCTTTACCTCGCAATCCTGGCTACTCTAATGTTTATCATTCATATCATATTCAATGTCACATAGTCATTCAGATCTTTGAAAGCTGCCACAGATGACTTGCTACTTTCTCCTATTATTATCCAATGTCTGCCATTCTTGTGGTATCAATTAGGGCTTTTTTTTTAGTCCACTCATTATCATCATTGGAGTTTTAGTATAGAATGACAATTAGATTGTAATGCGTCCTTTAAAAGGGTCTTAGTCAGTTCTCAACTGTTTCTTGTGGCTGTTTCGCCTTATCCGTGAGAAACTAACTGTGTTGCAGATCTAAAACTTGAGTTGGACTGAACCGTCTTTATTCTTATAGTCTCTTTACTTTAATAGCTCTTATATATGTGTATTCAATATTTATTCCTTGCATGTTCTCTATTGAATGACAGTATTTCTAATATAATTAGAAGTTTCTATAGCCTACATCTTTCTACAGTTCCAAGAATGGGAATGGCTGCACTAGACGAAGGGTCCGGCAAGGATGACCAGGACATAATCAAACGATTTGGAGTAGCCAAAAGTCTGCTGGGCATGAGTCGCTTGACCGCTGTGTACGTCATCTTCATTCTGGCCATTTTTCTCATCAACATTTTCTTCGTGTTCATCATTGTACAGTCGAGGGTGCTCAGGGCGTCGTCAAGACATATTCTAATTGTGAATCTTTGCCTGGGGGACATGTTGATGGCTGTCTTCGTATTACCGGTAAGTCTTATTTGGCATCAAAGTTTCGTTCGAAGTAGGTTGAAAATGCAATAGAATTCTACTTGGAATTTCATTTCCCTTAATATATAATATATATAATAATGAGCATTATAAAGTGGACAGTGGACGTAAAAGGATAATAATAAATACAACTTATAAGTCCGCTTAGGGTCAGAAATTAAAGGATGCAACGTTCCCTTGTTTCATGGTCTTTGCTTTTACCGACGAATGACCAGAACTAAACAAAATGAAGATGAAACGCTATGCATCAACCCCCGGTACAAAATGTGCACAACCAATCATCTCAACAAAATATGTCTCAAGCCGGTGTCATTGACAACTGTGAAAGAAGTGAGGAACATAATAATGTAATTTTGTCTATATTTAAAGTCTGTAAACATCCCAGTAATATATTTAGGTTGAAATACTGGATTTTTAGTAAGCATTATCGTGACTCGTATAAAATATGTATTTCCAAAGATGCTGATTATTACATTTGAGAACAGATGTGAAGATTTTAGTAAAACAATAATAGAACAATTTTTTTAATAAAAAATTTTGGTGGAAGAGAGTGTATGTTTTGGGGGTCGGGAGGGTATTAATAAACAATTTTAAAACTTATTATATAAGCTTAGCTTGTGGTGGTGGTGGAATAATAAAATAAAAACTTGTCATTTATTAGTTGCTACGTAAAGTATTGAATTAAAGTGCAGTAAATTCTGCTAGTCCTGCTAACCCAGTACACAGCCCCACTAGTACAAGTAATCTTCTATTACTTGAAACATTGTTTAACAAACACAATCATTTAAACATTTTGCACTTAAAGTTTACAGTAATTACAGAAGAATAAATAAATATCACGTGCCTAATGCCTCCCACCCCACCCCCTCCCCCATTACAAAATCTGTACATCTTGCAGTGTGTATGTTTACAGGATGTTAGCCTTGTTTCTGTCACGTGAGCTCGGCTGTTTACAATTATGTTGTTGTTTTTTTTACTTCCCACTTCCCTATTATAGTGTTATTTATTTATTTAACTTCAATGTATTTTGAATGTGTTTGGATTTACATGTACTTAGCCTTTAATAATAAGTCAAAAATAATATTTAAAAAACTAAACCCAAAAATATACTCGCATCTACAGTCACATAAATAAAGAGCAACGGGGGGAGGGGGGACAATCTATGTAAAAATAATGGATGCAGTCTGGCTGCATTATTCTTAGATTTCTGCACTCGATAACTTTAACGAAATCAAAGAAATACAAGTCTATAAATATCTCCACACATCCGCACACACACACACACACAGACATACACAGTTTACTTTCTTCATCTCCACCTCTTTCTCTCTCTCTCTCTCTCTCTCTCTCTCTCTATCTCCCATCGTTTACTTCATTTACTTGCTGTTTAAATTGTTTACTCGGAAGATGTTATTGAGTTGGTTTAAAAATAGGTCACACTCAGCCGATGTGGTGGAGACTTTAGTTCAACATATATGCATGTATATTATCCATTCATATGTATTACCCATAAACATTATCTATTATCTGCCTTTCTCCTGTCATTATTCCTTTTTTATTCACTTTATTATATATATATATATATTTATATATATATATATATATATATATATATATATATATATATATATATATATATAGCAGGGGGAGGGGGGAATTACTCAATTATTTACCTTAATTTTTTTTATATAACTAAAAGTTCGACTGTTATGTCTTGGTGTCTGCTCCCTTCAGGTATTGCTTAATTTAGCCCTGAGAGATGGTCAGGACATCCGTGACTGCAACACGTACTATGTGCTGCACTTCTTCGCGGACTTCTTCATCCCTTCAGTGACCACATTGGCCATTTTAGTTCTGAATGTAGACTACATTCTAAGACTTTGGTAAGTACACAGTGTTCCTGGTGTGTTTATTTGTTATAGATGTTACTTTATCATTACATTAGGGTAATAGTATGTCATGTAAAATACAAAGAAGCCTTTTTCTTCTATAAATGAGCTAATGTTAAAAGCAATGTCACTTATTTTTTTACTATACTTTCTGCATAATTATTGTATTAATTTTTTTATGTACTTGTTATACATGAATGATAATAAAATGGGGACGATTCAAATCTGTTAATCTGTATTACTAACTTTATCTTTCAACGTTAGAAAAATAATTAGTCTAGCTCATTTAACAGCAATTTTCAACATTTTTTTGTTATTATTGATAATACTGTCTTTACCAAAATATTCCGTTCAGGTGACAGATTGTAGAATAAATACACTTACAAAAGATCATACAATAAAACTGCTAGATTCTAGATAATTGAAACAAGCAAGCTAGACTAAAACTACAACTGCTCTTAGAGCCTCTCGAAATCTTACCTAAATCTACAAAGTTTTTTCGGTGCCCACCCTTTAGTAAACTCCAGAAAGGCCGTTTATGTAAAGTAAATGTAAACATAACAATAAAGTGTTACAATTCTGTACGCTGTATGCTGGTTCTGGCATTATCAATTTCTGTAATTAATTAGTTGCGCTTTCGAGTCTGCACTGACCTATAAATCAGCTAGTTAATGCACATCGAATTACATTCCTAATAGTAAAATGGCGTCGTAAATGAATTAATTGCTTGTGGCGATAATCATTTATACTTTGTTGTATTATTTATACGTGTAAATATAATCTACTTATGTTATTTTAAAAGACACACCAATAAAATTTTCTTTTAGTTTTAAGAATAAAATTTGAAAAACTTTGAAACATTATTTTGTCTATAAAATTACTAGCTTGAATTTTAAACATAAATCAAGATAAATTAATAGTAAAAGGACATTTTCAATGATGTCTTTTTTCTTCTTGTGTGGCTGGTAGGGCTAAAACCTAGTTAGAAGGGAAAAAAAAGCAGAAAAGACCGAATCCCTGTGCACCCATAAGAAGGGCAATGTTAAGGAACGTATCTATTCCTTGATTATTAGCTTGAGAACCTCAAGTCATTATAAGAATAGTTAGATATTAAAGTTTAGCAGTTTATGAATGCCAATTTCTACAATAAATTTATTTTTGTTCCAATGTTTGTTACTTTCCAGTTGTCAAGCCTACTCAGACGGTGTGAGTCGGGGAGGAACAATTGTATTTTTGTTCTTGCTGCCCTGGGTGATCAGCGCGGCTCTACTTATTCCCCTATACGTGGATGGCATGATCAGGGTACCGAGGGGAGTGTCACCAACATGTGTCATTGACATAGGTGGATACCTGACACGAATACTTTTAATTGTCAGTTATTTTCCACAGGTAAGGACACACAATAATAGAGAATTTCTTTTAAACATTGAATTCTTACAAAAATAGATCTGATCAGCAACGCCTGACATTGCAACTTAATTAATTGTTCATACACCATCGTAATATTATAATCAATATGTCATTTAAACAAAGTGTCTATATTATGTCAATTTGTTTTCTATTGTGTGTTTGTTTTGGAACTGCATGAGTTTATTCTTTAACTGTTAAATATGGACACGTATAGGCTACATTAGCCTAACAATGAAAATTTGGCACAGAGTTTTTGACAAAGAATACAAAAATTGAAGACAAAATATTTAAATATTTTCCTTACAAATAGTTCTTCTACTGCTCTAGAGACGAAGAGAAACATAATTAGAACATTAAACAATTTTGAGTAAAGAAATTGTGTAAGCATATCTATTTTAGAAGTATATTCTGTTCTTGTATATTCATAAATTTTTCTTTCATTGTCTATATAGTGTTCATTAATAATGGGCTAATGCTTGAAGACGGACCGTTGTAATCAAGTCAAATGTCTATTTGAAATCTTATAGTATAGTTCTTATAGAAAAGACTAGGAGATCTGGAGAAACAGTAGATACATATTATTTTTACTATAAGGTTGTTATTCTTTAACATGCTGTTATCTTGTTTGTGTTTGTTCAGGCCGGGTTACTGCTTGTCTTCAACGTCATCGTGTCCATCATGTACTTGTCCAGACGGGACTCCTATGGCCTGGATGTCTGCGGTGAACGTATCCGTGCCCCGGTGGACATCTGCTTGGCCTCATTCGCCACAATGCTCCTGTACACACCAGCACTGATCATCACTCTACTGACCACAGAGGGCTACCTGGGCTGTCAGCACAACATGGAATGCAGGACTCTGTACAACGTCAACACCGCGGCTTCCTGGCTGATGCTGACCAAGTTCTGGCTGACCCCGCTCTGTTGGCTGGCCTGTAGGGATACCAGAGTGGCCATCAGACATCTACTGGGCTGTTGTTAGAGAGGTTTATTTTTTATCAAATGAGACTCGTAGAGCATGCGTTTTAATACGAGAGTGCTGTATGTGTGTTAGTTATGAGTGATCTGCTTCAAGTGTAGATTCAATGTTTTTTCTAGAACTGGCTAAGAAATTAAGACCAAATTTTTACGTTTTATTGTTAATTTAATAATTTGATATAAATGTAAAAAGGTGTTTAAATGATCCAATGAGACTCACGCTATTGTTTACTAACACGAGGGCACTGTTAGTAAACACGTATACATGCGTGTTCTGATTACAAATGTCTCTGTTTTTTACCCTAAAATTGTGGCATGAATATAATCAGGGCCGTATTTAGGATTGTAAGGGCTGTTCCCAAATTTATGTGGCCTCGCCGTGCCATTCACATACCTCATAAAAGCGCCGTTAATTCATGTTACATTCTATAAAATCATTAATACATTTTATGTTGCGCTTAGCTTGGTTTTACTGGAGCGCTCAAAATTGTAGTGGAATAACTTAAATTTAGTTTTCATTTTCAACAAATTAATGTCGATATCACTAAAAAATTTCTTTTTTGGATGTGTCGGATCCCTTTTTGTGGGGGCCCTTGTTCCAATGGAACATGTGAAACATGCCTAAACACGCCACTGAATTTAATATTTCGTTATTGCAACGCATACATAAACCGAATAACACATATTATAATTGTATCTTCACGTTATATGAAATATCTTGGTAAAAGTATAGCTGTTAGAATTTATGGTGCTCATCCTTTTTGAAGACTAAGTTGACAATGTATTATTGTTTTTTTAGAGCCCTAACTAAATGATAACCATGGAGCCAAAGAAAGGGGGACCACTACTCAAATATATATGAGCGGGTAATTATGGTGTTTAGTTTTTCCAAAGTGTAAAATTTCCAATAATCGATATCTGTGTTAAAATATTTCGCGCCTCATAAGGCGTTGGTTCAATTTATTTATTTTCAAGGGACACAATTCATTTAAAAACACCAACATTTGTTCAAGAAAATAGATTTTATGGACGTTTCTATATTTAGATAGTTTTAAATAGTCTACTAATCTTTGTATCTACATTGAATGGACTGCAATTAATTGACATAGACTAATTACATTTAAAAGAGTTTTATGCTCATCCTTTTTAATTAAACATAAATATAGTAATTCTAAAATAATTTTTTTTGTATTATTAATTTAACAAATATAAGAGATTTATTTAATATCAGTATATTATGTAATTTATGTAATTTCAAATCATTAAATGGACACAAAATTAATGAATGAAATGTTTATTTACAACTGTTTAACGTAGTAAATTATTTTAATCTTCCTATAATTATATCTAGTATGAATCTATATGAATAATAATGTAATGTTGGATTTATATAAAGAAGTTATAATTAATCAGTAATGTTTGTTACATTACAAAGATAACTTGTTTGGCATAACTATTGAATAAAATGTGGAAGGGCGTTTGATTGTAGGGAGATAATAAACCCGTTCTTTTTTTTTTTGCGATAATATTTCTAATATGTTTCTTACAATTTTTTTTTATAAAAGAATACATTGCTTACAATTTATAAGTTTAAAATTATCAAACTGTAAAATCATATTTGAAAGTTATATAAATACTATACGAGTAGAGAATTTATATGTATATTATTTTTTTTAAACAATACATTAACTACCCAGTTTGTATGATCACAACTTATTTTTTCCGCTTAAGGATAATTGACATTTCAGTTGCATTTTCAATAAATGGTTGAGCTGTTGAAACACATTAAAGCAGATCTCAGTTAAACTGAGATCAAAATAAAATTAATATTAGCAGGTCTTAGATCCTCGTCTTGATTAACACATTACATGATATAGAGAATCTAGTTGAGACAATAATTACCTAAAATGTGAAAGTTTAGAAATAAAAAAATGTCTTTGATATAAATGCAAATAAAAAGGATGAAAATCACAAACACGTTAATCTTTGTATTAAATATAAAACGCTTTAACTATATTCTCTACAAATAACCTCCTTTGCTTTTGGTCTTGGTCTTGCTACGGAGTAAAGCTAATTGTCCTATACAAATAATAGGGCAGGTTGACTTTAAGGCTGTTGGCACGATGAATAATTTGGAAATCCTAGTTTGGCACAGTGTAAGCAAAAGGTTGGCGACCCCTGCTTTAGATTATTATTTCTCGAGTTTGCATTTAATTGAGTGAAATTTACATTGCTTTAAAACTAGCCCTTGTAATTTGTACATTGGACTGTAGTATTTTAAAGAGTTAAACATGTATAGCCAATATCATTATATGAAAATGTATTTATACTGTGTATAATGTCTTTTTACGAGCTTTATTGCCTCCGGTTATATATATATATATATATATATATATATATAATTATATATATATATATATATATTTAGTGAGCTCTAGTCTAGTATAAATCATTATACTCATCGACGTTGGTAGTGATTAAGTGATAAATGTATAACAGAGAAAGAAATATACGCAACATACGCAAGTGTGTGGTTAAATAGAGAAGAGACATATTGAGGTATATCATTTGAGAAAGCACATTTAAACAGCTTTAGGGGCGACATGACATCCCTACCTAGCCCCCACCCCCACCCATACCCTCATGGCGCTAAACCAACACACATCTGCTCGTCATTTTCATCCCTACCGCCGCTACCATTAATTCAACAAAAGTATATTTCAAACAGTATATACTTGCATGTCCGATTTTGTCCATGTGAAATTTAAAGTGTATTTAATTGTGTACAAATGTATGAGCATTCTTGACATGTTGTTGACAGTGTTATCCATCACTGCAATATTAAGCCCTGGTGGACTTATATTGAATTTTTATAAGCAAATATAAGACCTTTCAACTTTCATTTTCTAAGTGTTCAGTGCCCTGCCCTATAATTAAAGAGCGATAACACGTTGAGTTTTAGGTTATGTTTTTATATACTTCCTCTTTCAACTCTAGTGGTTTATCATAGGGGTTTAATTTCCGGTAATCCACAGAATCACCTGTAGTCTACCCATCATTGATGAGTACCATCTTTAAGCTGTGTAGACTAAATGCTATAGTGTGCTAGCATCCTGTCTTTGTTGTATGTCCCTGGGGCCACAAGCATAGCTCTCCTCTGTGTAATCATTTCTTTTGACCAAATGTTCTTAAACATAAAACTTTTAAGGGAAGTAAATTATCCCCGCCGGACCAGTTTGTTGTATAGGGCTTGTGAAGCAGCGTTCACAAGTTTACATTAGCAATAAGATACTAGGGGATTGTGTGGCCAGCGTGAACTTTTGTTAAATCCATCCACTGTATATATTTCGCAATGTGTTGATACTGATATCATAATCTCAAAGATGTATATATTTTTGTTTCAAATGGCAATTTTGTTAAACCTTTTCCTTTGATCACTATACTCATAAGGGAGGGCGGGAATAATTGCTTCTCACTTTTAAACTGCGGTTGCCGTTTTGGTATCAGATTGTTATCTACAAAGTTGTATGACTATAGGTAAGAAGTGGCGGTAACAAGCTTTTTAAAGCAAAAGAAAGCCGTATCTAACTCTATGAGACATACCATTGTATTTAACATTATATTTCTCGTGATCACAATTCTATGTTAAATTGCAAGTACAACATTTCTTACATCATTCATCAATCCAATATAAAGAGGCGCCACATTACACGAACTTCAGCAGCAAGACATATTTTTAATATTCTATTGTGATATAACATATTTATTGTGATACTTTCAGATGTATATTATTTATTTCTCCTTTTTTTTCGTACTAGAAGATAATTACACGAGGCTATCTTCTGTTATATACATCAGTTTACATTTCTACTTTACTATCAAGGTGTAAACGCAGTTAAGCTTTTTTTCAAGTATTAAAAGTGCTACTATATGTAATATATGTATCATATTTTATATGTTTATATATATATATATATATATATATATATATATATATATATATATATATATATATATATATATATATATATATATATATATATATATATATATTATACCTTGACATGTATGGAATATTATATGTTTATGCATTTGTATATTTAAAATTCCTGTGTTGTTACTTTTCATCTTAAGTATCTTTAAAAGTTGTGTGAATGTTTAATTTCAGAGTTTTTCCACTTAGTTAAATAGGGACTTGGATCATGTTGCATATTTTTTTTTTTAATGAATCATCGAAGAAAATGTCTCAGTCATGACCTTAAATTTATTTATTCTGTTTTGTTGTTGGCACTTTTTATAATAATTTATTAAGTATTTTTCATCTTCTCTTAGTATGGATTCTACACTATCACGGTAATAAAGTTAATAAAAGACGACGGGATCACATTTTGATTCTAACTGAACTAATAACTTTGATACATTACTCGGTTTTACATGAATATTAAAAATATAGATATAACAAAAAAAGGACATCTATCATCTAATCTAAACCTAAAAACATTAATTTTATTACTATATTGTCTCCCTTGGTTTATGTTCACTCACCGTTTTCTTTTCTTATCTTATACATTACAGACGCTCCTTCTATAAAGAAGCTTATATTTTAGGCAATATGTGGGTTGTTTAAAAATACAAAACTTACTTTAAGCTTCCTGTGTAGACGTTTGCTAGGTTGTTTCTGGCACTGGCATAATAATATGTATCTAATACACATATTTCTAAATTAGTTCACTATTGAATGTAATATGGCATTTTGTTTTCAATAATCGAAATGAATTTCAAACAGTATATATTGTGTATCAATTCGCAATAAAGTAATACTTAAATATTAATTTGTTCTTATTGTTGTTTTGTGTTGTTGTTGTTTTTTGTGTTGTTGTTTTTTCCTTTGTTATCAAAACATATTAAAAGTAGGTTATAATATGTGAGGTAAGTGATTACTGTTTATCTTGTCTCGACATTATTAGCTATATGCTTATATATTATCTTGTCTTAGATACCAGAAATTCTTATTGTAGATGTGCCTAGGTCAGTGACCACTTGTAATTTCATTCAGCCTCCTACAGCTCGCGAGTTCAAAGAAGAAAAAAAAGGAAAATTTGAAAGACCCAAAAATATATTTAATAAATTCTTCTTCACAAAAATGTACACACAAAATAAAATTTACAATATAACAAATTCATCACAAAAGAGAAAAACAGGTAGATAGCATAACATACTAAAATAAATACAAAGTTGATTACAATAACACTTAAATTCATGGTGACCCTTTTCAGAATAACTCCGTGACACTCTGTGTCCGATAGAGCAAAATGTAATGATTCCCACACTTGCATTTATTTGGCAATTTTTTTCCAAACATATATTTAGCTTACCTTTGGGAAATGAATCTCAGCCTCCCCTTCCACACCTACCAATACAACAATTATAACAACAAAACTTTACATATAGCAAAGTAAAATAATAAAACAATGTTTGTGTATAGATTGGCAGTTGTCGGACAAAGTTTTAATATTGTTCGATTACTGTTTTTTTAATATTGTTCTAGTTGTCTTGTGATAGTGTTTGGATAGTGTTCTCATACTGTTCTGTTAAAGCTCCGATAGTATTCTGACATTGTTCTGATGCTGTTCTGACCATTTCCCAATATTGTTCAGGTTGTGTTCTGAAAATGTATTTATTGTATAGACATTTTTCTGATATTGTTCTGGTAGTTATCCGATAGCGTTCTAATATTATTATTCTTGCACGTCTTATAAGAAAAACTACTTGGAGGTTATTTTATGTGTATGTCCAAACTGTACAACTGGCATATTAAAGTGCATTATATATAAAATATGAGGGAGGTATTAATATATCACAAACGGCTCCAAGTTTAACACATAATAATATATAGTATAGCCTACTCAAAGAGAGGAGATGAGTGTGAATACTAATAATGGCCATTATGTTTAAATGTTACTCAGAAATGGGGCATTCATAAAGTTGCAATAAACCTTTGGCTTCAGCTCAATATCAGCACAAAACACTTTGTTTGTGGACTAAATGTTACTTTTTGTAAAAATTATGTCAAAGATAAACATACTCGTGTGTTGTTTTTTTTTTTTGTATGCAAAGTTTTATTCCAACATTAACAATTCAAATACAGTTCATACCTTATCGTTCCTATATAGACCAGTATATTATAAATTTTACTGAGAAATGATATTTTTAACAAGCTTTTTTTTTCTTTCCAAGATATTGTTATATTTAAGCTTCTAAACGTTATTAACCTCTTAATTTATCTTCATTTCATATTCAAAACAACATTACATTTTAATATTTTAACATATTAAATGCCGACAATATAAAATGTACATACTATAATATGCATAATTTCAATTCGGACAGTTTAGTTTATTGTCTAAGTTCAAACATTTTTTTTTTTTTAATTTTAAATTTAATTTAATTTTTTAGCTTTCAGCATTGGTTTATATTTTTCGTATAAATATTACTTCAAGATGTAATTTTTTTCTATTTTTCACAATTTTTTAAAGCTTTATTTCACCAATAAAATGCTAGTTTTTTGTATTATCATGTTTTTTTCCTTGTGCTTAGACTTCGTTCATATATTCTGGCATCAACTCTTCTCTCTGCCACTTGGACAACAAGTCTTCTCTTGGATCAGATTCTTCCATGTTTTGGACCAAAGCCAACAGTTCTTCTGGTTCAATGTTATGCATGGCCTGTGGTCAAATGAGTATGTGCTGTAATTTTTTTAGAAATGCGCAATGGAGATGTTTACATTAATTACTGCTCAACCTTGGATGTTTTAAGGGCTTTATTTTTTCATCTACAAATCTACCTAAATAATTAAAATGCAAAAACACATTTTTATTAGAGTATGCACTATTGTAGAAAAATTAGAAGAGCTAAATTTTACAGTTACCCGAGAACTATTAGTTTGTTAATGTTATTAGAACTGCCAATTATATGTTACATGATGCGAAATCAAACTTACTTGCTCCACTTCGTTTTCAAAATCAATGTCCTCGAAACGACCTTCAAGTTCTGAAGCTGGGGCACTATAAGTGGCGTTTCTAATCAGAGGCGTGTCAGTTCCTGGGATGATGCTAGGGATAAGAATAAATAACTAACTGTGTTAAGTACTTCAAGCAATGTTCGGGACAGTTACATTTACAAAGAGGGTGGGGGAAAGAAAATCTATCTTCTTCTTTGACCCATATATAATTCGAATAGATTTACCCAGCTTTGTTCACTAAATGCCATTTTGCTATTTAAAAGAAAACAGCATATAAATCATTAGATATTCAAAATCAAACAACTTTCAGCCAAGCGGTCATGGAAACTGCAAAAAAAAAAAATGAAACACAGAACTTAACACATTCAAACGTAAAACAAATAAGTGAAATGTCGTTCGTTTCATAAAGTGTTTATAGACAGCTTTGATTGGTCCACCAATCAAAACATGTTATAGAATTCAAATTTTTAAACGAAACGCACATTCTTGATCAAATAGTTATCTAATCCAAGAGCTAAAATAGTATGCCTATAGAATACAAGGGTTGACATCTGTACAAATACAACATTTTAATTAATAACGAGCAATTGATTTCGAAAGTAATTGTTGGAAAGCATTTTTATGCTCTATGTGGTACGGTACTGCATTAAGCTCACACTAAGATCTTTCCTTGAAAGGCTTTAAGCAGAGTTTGGTTACTACAGATCATTAAACAAAGATTAAATCCGAGTTGAACTATTGTGAAAACTAGATAATTAAACTAGTCCAACCAAGTTCACATCCGCCAGCGTTTTAATGTGGAAATGCGAATAATAAATTTTGATAAAAGACATTTAGATAACAAAAAAATAATGCAACGTATAGCAATATCGTTCATTTGAGCTCAATACATTTTTTCTGACAATTCTAAAGCTGTGTAGCAAAGTGAGAATGACAATAAATATTTTTTTTCTACCTGACAGTTTTAGGCTTGTTTTCCAGATTCAAGCCTTCGAAGTTGTCCCAGTACCACGTGGGTGGACCACGAGTGAAGCAAGCATTTGGTTTGAGTAGTTTTGACCTCTCCACAAAGTACATAATGTAGAAATTACACATCTCGTCATTCTGTGTTGATCTGGACAAGGAGTAGACAATGTCAAAATTAAATAGTTCAATTGGTCTTTAATAAGCGGTCCAGAGTTTTGGGTAAGACAGGGATAGTAACTGTATAAATTTTGTATCTTGCAAATTTAGTTTCTGGAAATTTTTTGTTTATTGTTATTTAACTTTAATCGCAATCAACGTTAATCCAATCTTAAAATAAACCAGCTTTAACGCCACAGCATATAAGTGGATTGTTTTCCCCAGAGGTCTTAAATCTCTAATGCCCAGTAGCATTCACCGAATGAAAAAGTACTTTTAAAATTAAACGAATCTTTCAGCTCTCAAGTCTCTTGGATCATCAATGAGGCGGCATTTCTTTGTATACCTGCTTTTAGCCCTGGTAGTACAAGTACCAAATTATAGGTTATCTATATACTGGGCTTGGCGAAATGGGTGTTGTTGTGCCTTTTCCATCCGTCCCACCGAGTTTTGGTGGGCTTTCGCTCGTGCAATGATCCTCGGCGTAGTAACGAATAATGCCCCCCCCCCCATATGTTATCTCACCGCTTTACTCTTTTATAAGATCATATCAGTGGCTTACACACTTTGCCAAGTTTGAGCCCCATGGGTACAGAAGTGAGAAGCCTTCATCTTCTCTAATGTTCAGCGCTATTTACTTTCTTTTATGTCAAGTAGTAAGAGCTGGGTAGACTCGGGGAAGCAAGTTCAACTTTGCTAACATAGCTATAACACTAAAAGCGTCTACTGTGATGTAAAACAAAAGAAAAAACAAACTTACCGTTAATTATACAAGACATATAAAATAGAGAGTTTGGTCTTTTAGTTTCATAATGGCTGATCAAAATTGGATTCTTACCCAATAGAAACAGTTCTGTCAATTGTATTTTCCATGGTGCATCGGGCAGCCTAGAACAAACAACATTATAATGGTTTTAGATAAAATGCGTTATTATAAATGCGAATTAATAAAAAAAATAGTAACGATTCAATGCGAACAATTGTTACATTTATTCCATGCCTTACAAACTCACCAATATGTCTCCTTTCACGATATTCATGCCTGGGGTTGTTGCATTGTAAAACATCTAGATGGAGGATAACATTGTTTTACTTTTTAGAAAAATAAGTTTTTTAAAAATGAAGTACATTAATTTAGATCTTTAATTATACAATTTTTTTATTGTTTTAGCCTTAGACTCACCAGAAATACAATAGCTGACAACTAATGATACTTTTTCTTCTATGATAAATGGTATGATAGTGTGCGTGCATATCTAATTGTATAAGCAGACCCCTATTTTTCTGTGCTAGAGTACAAATAGTGCTTTTATATTGTATAAATTATGCTGAAAGTTGGAACATCTGTAATCAAGTCAAATTTCCATTTGTTTGGATCAATAAAGCAATCTTATCTCATATCCATAACATTATTTTGTTTAAAGTAAAATAAACAATATCCTTGTTTTTTCCCCTACATAATATGTATCAAAGTTAAAAGCTCGTCTTAAATAGAAACAATCAGCTTGATAAGCCTTTAATTAAATGTCAATACGTCTGCTCAGACATCTAAGGCACAGGTCCTTATTTACCTCAGGTAGTCTTGGGTCTTTTCTACCAATCTCTGTCCACACGCCATTTCTGACTCTGTAGCCTGAGATGACTCGACCTTACAGGAATAAATAAGGAAAGACAATGTACATTTTGACAAGTGTAAAAACATATGCCTTGCGTTGCAAAGGTTTACTAAATTAACGATACAAATCACGATATGTATATAATGAGATAATATACTTCAAGCAAAATATAACAATCAATGGTCACTAACAATGAGGTACTGAGATTAAAATTAAATCGGCAAAATCAAAATGAATATAATATTAAATCCTCAAAAACGTATTTAGTTTTGAGTCATCAAACAACATTGAATTGATCTATACTGAATTGAGGTGATGAACAGAAAACAGAATGAATAATGAAAACAACTGTTTTGCTGTCACCTATTCGAGATCCTAGCAATTTTTAAAGCTTAATTTATTTTTTTTAAACCAAGACTATCATTTGCAGCTTATCTATTTTAAAAGCATATACGTTTAATATCTGAACAAAAAACAACTACAAAAGCATTATAGGTAGCACTAGAACTTTTTCTTTTAATAGTCCAGCTAAGCTAATGCTAAAGGAAATAGTATGGAAGCGTTTTTTTTTTTTTATCTAAAGAAAGATTGTGGATGAATGACATTACATGAGAAATACAGACAGCAACGTTTTCATAAAGGTTTGGTCGGATCTGTTTAACAAATGTCAATTACGGCATTTAAACTGTCAAGCAACCAATCAAAGCAATAAAGTCAACCCTTGCAGTTTTGGTCGATAAAGTGCACATTAAAATGTTTGTTTACAATAGTGCTTACTTTATAATGTAGTGGACTTACCTAAAGTATGTGCGTGAGTTCTATATGCAAATGGATAAACTTCCACATCGTCAAACATCCTACAGGCAGTTTCGAAGTATTCTGTCAACAATAGATTTGTAACAACATCTGGTTATAGTAGCAACTTAGAAGTGTCAATAATTATCTTATACCTTTTTACGTTGGTGCTTTACCATATAGTGCATTACTGCAACTGGTTGCTATAGTAATGCATTGATGCATGATGAAGTCTACTACACTTAGTAAGGACATTGTTTATTTACTTTCATGTGTACTCAGCAGGGGTGGGGGTCCTTTTCAGTTTATCAATGGTATAATGGTTAAGCTTACAGTAGTTAAGAAAGGAAAGGTGGCTATTAAGTTTGCTAGCCATACAATCTGCTTGTACGACCCACAATTAGCAATATAAAACTGAAATCTGTACTTTTCTTATTTATTTTTCTGGTGACTTGTTGACTGACCCTCCCTCACCCGCTACATGTGGTACACACTATCACTATAGAATTCGTTTTTAATGTTGGTTAGAAATTATTTCATTTAGAAAAACAAAAAACATCCATTGCCTTTACATAATATCTGTATAAAATACATTATTTACCGATTGAGTGACTTGGAATTCGTCCATCGGTGCCCAACAGGTAAACACCCGCCTTTCTTGATGTGCTGAAATAATTCATTTATTAAGAACTTCAATTTGATTCCCTTCGTACTTTCCGTTATATTGCTATACTCTATTACTATAAAAATGTACCGGGAAGTGAAATAGAACCCTTTAATGTCTATATTATGCAGTTAAAATATATAAAACAACATTAGCAATAGCACTACACAAATGACAGTGAGTTGATGTAAAGAAAATACTATAAAAGAAAATAAAATAGAATTGCTTACGGTGTTGATGACGTCACTAGTGTGAGGCCAGAGTTATCCGTGTGGTTATCTGAATCAATAAATGTAAGGTGTTATTAGGTTTAGGTGAAACAGTTATTTGAAATAACTTAATAACTTAGTAAAAATTATAAATGACACTGGCTAGATGAGACAAAAGACTCAGAACCAAAAAGTCGAACGGACTACAAAGTCAATGTCATATGGCCTTTGAGTATAATTAGTATAATTTCCTAGTTTTTTTAGCTTAAGATTTCGTGTTTCATAGTTTCCATTTGATTTGTTGGAACCAGCCGACTTAGTTTTGAAGAGAACTGATAGAAAAATGTTTATTTTCTTTCATAAATCATAAAGTCATAAAATAAAAATTGCTAAATGATTCAATCCATTTATTGTTTCCTTTTAAAAGCAAGATTATTTACCACCCTATAAACCTGCTACTTAAAGACCAAGTGAAGAGCTTTTTTTCTCAAGAGGAACGAGATTTGAATAGCCTCATACTGAAGTGACGTTTGAGAAAGGAAATAAATAAACAAAACAAGACGCTTTAAATCAATATTTAACAAATAAGAAAAATACAAAAAAGAACCGGGAAAAGATTCAAAACACGTGGCAATAGATTCAAACCACGTGACAATATTCATTTTTCTTAGTCGAAATCCTTTCTCTGACGTCACTTTCCTATGTTGCCGGAAAAAAAAATCTCAAATGGCTACGAGATTTGGATTTTTTTCTCCAAAAAACGCGCACATGTAAGTGCAAATATTGAACAAATTACTTTAAATCACTTGGTCTTTAAAAACGATATGAAAAGGCTGCTATAAAACTGTTAGACTAACATTACCTAAAAGCCGTAAAGCCTTGCTCGATCAACTTGGGTGTGGGACATTGGAATGGAATAAAACTATTTAAGAGGATATAAAGAACAAAAATAGATAAAAGAATTTTTACGTTGTGGTCATTTTGTCAGACTTATAGAACCAAAGAATTTACGTTGTGGTCATATTGTCAGACTTATAAAACCAAAGAATTTACGTTGTGGTCATGTTGTCAGACTTATAGCACCAAAGAATTTACGTTGTTGTCATGTTGTCAGACTTATAGAACCAAAGAATTTACGTTGTTGTCATGTTGTCAGACTTATAGCACCAAAGAATTTACGTTGTGGTCATGTTGTCAGACTTATAGAACCAAAGAATTTACGTTGTTGTCATGTTGTCAGACTTATAGAACCAAAGAATTTACGTAGTTGTCATGTTGTCAGACTTAAAGCACCAAAGAATTTACGTTGTTGTCATGTTGTCAGACTTATAGAACCAAAGAATTTACGTTGTTGTCATGTTGTCAGACTTATAGAACCAAAGAATTTACGTTGTGGTCATGTTGTCAGACTTATAGAACAAAAGAATTTACGTTGTGGTCATGTTGTCAGACTTATAGACCCAAAGAATTTACGTTGTGGTCATGTTGTCAGACTTATAGAACCAAAGAATTTACGTTGTTGTCATGTTGTCAGACTTATAGAACCAAAGAATTTACGTTGTGGTCATGTTGTCAGACTTATAGCACCAAAGAATTTACGTTGTGGTCATGTTGTCAGACTTATAGACGCAAAGACTTATAGAACCAAAGAATTTACGTTGTTGTCATGTTGTCAGACTTATAGAACCAAAGAATTTACGTTGTGGTCATGTTGTCAGACTTATAGCACCCAAGAATTTACGTTGTTGTCATGTTGTCAGACTTATAGAACCAAAGAATTTACGTTGTAGTCATGTTGTCAGACTTATAGAACCAAAGAATTTACGTTGTGGTCATGTTGTCAGACGCATAGAACCAAAGAATTTACGTTGTGGTCATGTTGTCAGACTTATAGAACCAAAGAATTTACGTTGTGGTCATGTTGTCAGACTTATAGAACAAAAGAATTTACGTTGTGGTCATGTTGTCAGACTTATAGACCCAATGAATTTACGTTGTGGTCATGTTGTCAGACTTATAGAACCAAAGAATTTACGTTGTTGTCATGTTGTCAGACTTATAGAACCAAAGAATTTACGTTGTGGTCATGTTGTCAGACTTATAGCACCAAAGAATTTACGTTGTGGTCATGTTGTCAGACTTATAGACGCAAAGAATTTACGTTGTGGTCATGTTGTCAGACTTATAGAACCAAAGAATTTACGTTGTTGTCATGTTGTCAGACATATAGAACCAAAGAAGTTACGTTGTGGTCATGTTGTCAGACTTATAGCACCAAAGAATTTACGTTGTGGTCATGTTGTCAGACTTATAGAACCAAAGAATTTACGTAGTTGTCATGTTGTCAGACTTATAGAACCACTGGACGCTATTAATGACAAATATGTGTAAAAGAAAAACAATAGTTAAAATATTTCTTACTCATAACACATACACTTACTTGGAGGTTTGAATTGATCCACGTTTTTATAATGAACTTGTACAACTAGATATTTGATTGGTGTTTCTTGACCAACATCAAAACTTACATCTGGATAACAAAATAGTGATATTAAAAAAAAAAGAACAATAGCTTTGGTCAGGGCCGTTCTTAGGATTGTGGGGGCCCTGTTCCCAAATTTATATGGAGGCCCCTCGTGGCCTCGCCCTGCCTTCCACATACAACAGAAAAGTGCCGTTAATTCAGGTTACATTCTGTAAAATCATAAATTGCATGTTGCGCTTAGCTTGGTTGGACTGGAGCGCTTACAATTGTAGGGTAATAAATGAATTTTATTTTATATTTTCAACGAAAGAATGGGGATGTCACTAAAAAAATCTTTTTTTGTGATCTGTGGGGGCCCCTTTTCTGTGGGGTCCCTGTTCCAATGGAATATGCCTAAATACGCCACTGGCTTTGGCTTACTAATTATTAATTAACAACAAATCAATAAAATTTAAAAAAAATATATATTTCAGGTATGAAATTTTAATTCTATTACACATTTATATACACTTTTTCCAAAAATTCTACAATAGTAATGTAGACTCACACTCCAAAGACGCTTACACCTTGAAAGAAATGGTTAAATTAGCCCCGAATGAAGGACTCTGAAGATTTATAGTAGCTGACCCATACCCCAATAAGGATGACAGTCATTTAGTAAGTAAAATCTTAATCCGATAAATTTATTTCGGTTTAGATTTAAAAGTGACTTTAAAAAGAACCGGGCCAGCATTCCGGCTCCTGCGTTCAGGGGCAAAACCGTGATAATGTGTTGATCAGTGAGGGGATGGGGCACATCAACACCCTGTCTGAGACTAGCCAACAGGTCTCCGCAGTACATGCACTAAACATGCACTAAACTTCTCCCCGAAGCTGTGGAATTCCCCTCGGATCATTAACGTTGTGGATCGCTCGTATACCTACATGTTTTTCCGGTATCACAAATCCCATACTATATGTTCGAGCATCCGGCACTGGGTCGGGTTTAAGACAGTGATGTTGCGCTCATTGCTTCCTTCCCACCGAGTCTAGAAGCCTTTCGACAGTGCAATAAACCTCGTACGCGCATACAGGGGCTGTCCTTCTTGCGACCACCCACCAGTGTGCTCTTAATGTAAGCTTATCGGTGGTTTAACACACTTCGCCAGACACTTCTTTAAACAAAGAAACTGTTACATGTGTACTCTACATTATCTAAAAATAACGGCATTATCTACAAGAATGTTGCCGAAAGCCTGGGAACTCGTCTATTAAAACCAGAAATAGACCTGACACCAGGTTCTAGCACTAACGTTCATGAAAAAATTGCGTGGGCGGACAATATTGATTTTATTGCCCTGTGTTTGCTTTTTCTTCTTGATTTGTTTTTCCCAGAATGCTCGCGAGGGAAATATTGATCGTGGATGCACCAAATCGGGATTTTACTTATTTGTTTTTAACGGTTATTAAATCGGTTATACAAAACGTGATCCATGTATTTAGGGATTAAAGATAAATGAAATAGTTTTTTATAACTATGTTTATCGTGTTATATGTATTATAGATAGATAGATAGATTGATAGATAGATAGATAGATAGATAGATAGATAGATAGATAGATAGATAGATAGATAGATAGATAGATAGAGATAGTTAGATAGATAGATAGATAGATAGATAGATAGATAGATAGATAGATAGAAAGATAGATAGATTAATAGATAGATAGATAGATAGATAGATAGATAGATAGATAGATAGATAGATAGATAGTTAGATAGATAGAGATAAGCCTATAGTTCCTATATATGTCAATATTTAACTATAGCTCACATTAAAAAAGAATGACAACATACTAAAAGATGGTATAATTAGACACTTTAACTCTTGTAAATACTATTAATAGTTGTTTTGTAGTGCCTTGGGTGTCTTTTTGTTTATAGCTATTGGTGTTGTTGATAGTTCTAGATTATATGTTAGGGATAATTTTAGCCAGGCAGTATTTTTAATTCGAGGAAAGTATGAAAAGATTCATTGTTGCAATTGAAATTATTAGAGAACAGCATGATATAGCGGTTATACACAGTTTTAGTTTATTGGATGTGGAATGGAAGAAAGGAAGGTGGAAAATAGATCCATCAGATGATTGGTTATTTGTTTGGGGTTTAGATGATGGATCAAAAACACGGAGGAAGTTAGGAAAGTAAAGGAAAAAAATATGTATAGATTAAATTTAGGAACGAAATGTTTTAATGATGTGATGAAGAGTTAGAAAGCTGAATAGATATTTGGATAAGTAGATAAAAAGTGGATAAATTAATAGATGAACAGAAAGAATGCTGGATGAATATTTGAGGGAATGAAAAGTTAAACAATTGTATAAATGTTTGGATTGATGGATAAGTCAAAAGATAAACAAATAGATTAATGGATATGTTTGCATGGGTGAATGGATATATTTGCTAGAATTTTTCGTAAGGTCACTGGATAATTTGGATTTTTTTATATTAACACAGGATTCAAAAATATATAAAGGACAGTTGAGCTTTATCTAAACTGACCTTCTGGCAGATTAAGTTTGGGGGCATCCATTGCCCATGCGTAGATTATGTTGCTACCTTCAGCACAAACGCTTCCAGACTTGTAGTCACTTCGTTGAGAAACCATTTCACCACAATTCCTGGAAAATAGCGAAACTCTTAGAGAGATTTATTTGTGAGAATGTATATTATACGTATAATAATGTTTACAAAGAATTTAGCCTTTACACTAATCCATTTTTTTTAGATTTCGTACATGCGTCAAAAACTAATCTTCTTCACTAGTGACACTATTTCATTTCACTATTTCACTTTGGATATCTACATGTAAATTTGTGTGCGTTGTAAGTACAATTCTTAGGTCAGGATTTTTTTCATGAGTTCTTAGGGCGTCCCTGAGTATATCCAGAAAAGAAGAGTAACCGATAGCCGGCAGGGAATATCGGCTGCTGGGCTTTTGTCGTGGCCACACTATCCCCCTTTAACCCCATGGCTTCTGAAATTGATTATTAAAACACTTTCTTAGTATTATTTAATTATATTGTACTAAAGAATGAAATAGAGCCTAAATGTCAGTTAACTATCATTGATATTGTAGAGTCATAGAAGAAACAACAATATGAGATTGGGGGAGGGGTCAGATTGCAATGAACATGGAATTTTTTACAAGAACTATAGGAAAAGCTATTAAGACCCCAGAAAATACAAAGATCGTGAAAGGCAGTCTATTGGGTTGCCTGTAATAGTAAGACGTGTTTGGGTCGTACTTGTGTAGTGTTATTGTATGGGAGATAATAGAGGGCTGTAGTTAGATAACTCTTGGGAACAATTAATTATTTTAAGAATAGGAAGTTATCCACTAAAATATCCTATAGTCATGAATCATGAACGTTGTTTAGTATAACTTTTCTTGTTTTTATGTTTCCAACCTCAACATAGTAAACCATCTACTGTCTTGTTATGTACAGCACTATTGACTCTGGCAATACGTTTAAAGAACAAGCATTAGAACTAATAGAACTTACCAGACTTCATCTAAGCTCCCTCCAGGTACAGCACAGCCGTAGAGAAGGATGTGGTGGGCAATGTGGGAATCAGCATGGGGCACAAAGCCGGCTAATGAAAATTGAAAGTACAACAGTGTGAACATATGACGTCAACAACTTAGTGTATCAATTGTAGGGCCTATATTTATTTCGTTGATATATTCCCATTATTCCAAACTATGCTCTTGGATTTATTTAAATATATGTAATAAAATAATATTTCTACAAAGTGACAGTGATTTTAACGTGCACATACTTATATAAGTATGATCGTCTTGTACTTCCATCGCTCTACACAAGTAAGTATCTGGCTGTTTGAAAAAATACAATTGTACAGAATTAGTGGCAGTGGCTGATCAAGCAATGGAGAAAGGTTTTTTGTACTCAATTTTACAAATAAAATACCTTTCATTATATGTAGAATTAAAGAAACTAGATACATAAAGAGACTTTTTAATCTTTAATTTTCGCATGAACTAATTACTTTTTTGGTAATTTTATTGTAAACTAAGCACATTTTTTTTAAATAAAAGAAAAGTGAACACAATTTATAATGGAAAGCTCTAGAAAATGTTTAAATTAAGAGTAGAGGTAGAATTTTCATGGATTGAAATTAAAAGTAACACAATTTTGGAATTAAAGATGCTTTACAGAAATTAGAAATGCCAGCATTTGATTGTCAATGGTGTTATGGCACAAGAAGATTCTATGTTTACCATAGAGCTAGCATCACGGTAAATACAAATCGCAGTTTAATATTTAGTGAATAAAAGTTTACATTTGAATATCATAAAATGATTGAATGATTGCATCACGCGGGATGTTTCATAATTTAAATGCTGATTTTATTTTTACAAAAGGGTTTATTATATTTAACTGTCTTTAGAATTTTTACTTTTTTTTAAAAAGCAAAAATTAAAAAAATCTATTATTTGATAAAAATCCCAAGTTTTGAAATAGAGCGTTCGCAATGGGCGTGGCTTAGGTTTTCTAGTGACGTATTTGTGTAAATAGAAGCCACTTGGTGTACAAAAATGGTGAAGTACTTCTTTATCATGCCAAATTCACAGCTGAATATTGGCTATCCTACGCACAAATCATTAGATAAATCGTCGTAGATCATCTTACTAGTACAAGAGAAAGACTGACATGGTATTTTTTCAACGAATTTCAACATTTTAAGCTCAATTCGTCATCTTAATATCTCGCGGTAAGTGTTGCATTTGAATGGATTTATTGAAATGAATTATTGGAGTCATTCGTTATTTTCATTGAAGGCCTAATCGTTCAATAGTAATATAACATTTTAATGTAAGAATCTTCTTGTGATAGGTCTATTAATCTAATAGAGAATTAATAAAATCCATATTAATACATTAATCATCATTTTAAACACAAAATATCAATAAAAAAAAAGCTCGAGCCTATATGAAACTATATATTAATACAGCGGCCATTGTACACCACTACACAAAATAAACAAAAATCACGTGCTTTTTGTCACGTGATTGCAAACGCCCTATAGAAGAGGGAGGCAGTTATTAGAAGGGGGTGGAACACATGCCTCCCGCCCTCCCGTAGATACGCCTATGTTTTTTTATGTAAAAAAAACGTATAAAGTGACAATATAAGTTTTACCTCTTGCGGTTTTACTTCTGGCATGCGCAGTTCTACTTCTTTAATATTCTTTGGACTCGGCGCTCCATTCGCTAATGCCAAAAATAGAAACACTAAGGCGGCAGCCATCTTTGATCTTTTCTCTGCATAAAAAAACAATAACAACATTATAGTGTGTAACATTAAACTCACAGAGAGTGTGATAATCAACATTAAAAACCCAAGACCTTCATATCATATGAATTAAAGTCTCAAATGAATATAAAAGGGGAAAAAAGAAAAGCAGTTTTATTTTGTTTCATTAACAGTGAAGTAAATTAAAATGCAAAAGAATTTAAACACAATAGTGTCTCTTTTTTAGGACGTAATGGTCTCCTTAATGAACAATAGTACTATGACAACCAATGATGTCTGTATACAGATGTATAGATAAATATCTAAATATATTGATAATTAGATAGATAGATATATAGGTAGATAGTATAGAATAGATTGATTGACAGATAGATGAAAGATGATATATAGATAGGCTATTTATATAGATATATAGATATGTAAATATATATAGATAGATAAATAAATAAATAAGCTTAGTTAGATGAATAGATAAATAGATAGATAGATAGATAGATAGATAGATATATAGATAGATAGATAGATAGATAGATAGATAGATAGATAGATAGATAGATAGATAGATAGATAGATAGATAGATAGATAGATAGATGATTGAAAGAAAGATCAGTGTTGCTATGACATTGAAAACAATCTCAATTAATAACAATTACAGATCTGCAAGCTCCGCATTTGTTTTGTTATATGATCCTTGATTAATATTTTATTTATAGCTTTTTTGTTTACTTTATCAGCCTTTGTCTATTGATTTTTTTACCAGAAAGGATGTAACGTAATATTAGTTCAACAAAACTTGTGAGGCAGATGTTACCTCAAGTGGCATCCCGCATAAGTCTAATATCTATTCTATATGTAATAAATTATCTATATTAATATGTATGTATGTATTTTTGTTGTGTGGGAAGTACTTGTGAGGATATTTTAAAGACATATTTCCATCTCAGTACATCATCTAATCTAACACGTTTTAAAACTTCTATAATATTAGTATGTATTTGTATTTTTGTGGAGAGTAGCCCCTTAAATGTATACAACTTTCGATTTTAATTTTAATTTTTCATTGAGAAAATCATAGCGATTAAATTAAAACGCAGTGTACAGTACAAAAGGGAATCGGGAATTCCGAAAAGAAGCCATTCGTCATCAAATAGCAGAAATATTAAAGCAAGCGGTCCATCTAATTATAGTCTAGTCTTTGGTGAAATGAAGAAACTGAATGATTTCTGTCAGCACAACGTATTGGGAGATAATGGGTGTAGTCAGCTATTTGCCACGAGGTCAGTTTAACTTGAATCTCATCCCGGGGGCTTGCAATGCCAATCCAAAACGCTCTTCCGTTAGACCATCCTGTCACACTATTTAAAGGATTTAAAACATCATGACTTCGACAAATTTTAATGAGTCCAAACACACATTTTACTTTTATTATTATTAAAGCTATTATAGCATGCAGCCAGAAGACAGTGAGCCTCGAGTCTTCAATTTATAATTGTCTTTCATTTCAAAGACAGTTTCTAATCAATAAATTACATACAAAGATATGATAAAAACGATAATGAAGAGACATAGTGATAAACGTTATTGAATATGTAAATTTATTGCGTCTTACAATGAGGTGTATTTATGTATTTAAACTAGCATTGATATTTTAATCAGGTGAAAGGTTAGGTAACATTTTCTCTCTTTGTTAGAGTCATTTATAACATCAAGCATTTTAACTTCCGCTCTATACATGTCTCAAAACATACAGTTTGTGTTATGTTACTTACGGGTACTTGAACAGAGTTGGATAAACTGACAGTTGGCAATAAAGTATGAATACGGTAGAGCTTCTTCAAGTGGGTCATTTACATATGACGCAAAGTCCCTCACTCCCTCCCCCTCCCCAAAACACACTAACACTTACACACACAGAGACACAATCTGAAACGCACAATCACGCTGCGTTATTGAATTAGATAATTGATACAACCGACAACAAAAAAACTGATTCAACTCTGTGTGCATGTCGTTATATAATATGCGTCTCCTCTAATACACCCCCCCCCCCACACACACACATTTTGTATCCGTATATAATAATTGGTCCCAATTCATGTAATGTATAATTTGTATTTTTTACGCAGAGAAAGAATAATTAATGTCTTTGACTTATAAACAAACTTTGCAAGTTAAATGTTAAAAACAAAACAAGAATTATAGTAGGCGATACATAATTTTAAATCGTAAATAAATTATGGAACTGAGTGACGTCAGCTTAGCTTGAATCCATACCACTACTGGTGACCCTGTGTCCAAAAGCTGTTTGGCCCTCACTCGGCTGAGTGGTATTTTTGTGTGGACGAGACAATTCGCCCACTACTACTGGTAGTTATAAATAGCCACTAATGGGGCTAGCAATTGCGTGGATCAGTCTAATAGCCCGACAAGACTAAGACGTTTAGATTGTAAAATAATAATGATAATAATGATTATACATAGAGCGCTTCTATTCGTGCGATAAAATTAGCATGCTCAGTGCGCTCTAGAATAGTGGTTGGCAACCTACGGCACGCGTACCATACTAGGCACGCAGAGCAATTTTTTTCAAAGACACGCAAAAGACCGTAAAAGATGCAATTGAAGACTCTTCTACAAGAAATTGAGAGCTTTAGTTGGATGACTTTAAGGCTGTTGGCACGCTGGTTGAATTAGATATCCTACATTGTCACAATCTTGTCAAAAGGTTCCCGAACCCTGCTCTAGAAGATACTTACGTCCACTAGGCCCTTAAATCCTGTAGTGCAGCAAGGATTGACCGTTTTGTTGACAGCCCGGTGAACTAACCGCAGGACCAGCCGACCTCACATGACATGTAAAAGACTACTTTTTTTTTTAATTTGGAGAATTCCATGACTAAAAGAAAGCCAATTAACGTAAAATTAAACGATTTTAATAACACTGTCTTACTTATAAATGCGTGCCGAAACATTACAAGAATATTGACATGCTTATAGATGTGTATATGAGTCTTGTTTACATTGTTTGTCTTATTATAGAAGATGGATGAGAGCGTTATATTACGTTTTAAAACATTCAAAAGAGAGAGAGGGAGAGAGAGAGATCCATAATATATTTATATATATATATATATATATAATACTCAGTATTATAAAAGTTGAGTTTAAATAAAAAAAGACAGCTATTAATATTTTAAAAATTACATATAAATATTATTTTGAAGAGACTTAAGAACCAAATCTCATTTATATATAGATCTAGATATGTAGACATAGATAGATTAAAAAGACAGGCAGACTGATAAACAGATAGACAAATAGACAAACAGACAGACAGTTAGACAGATAGACAGATATATATATATAGATAGATAGATAGATAGATAGATAAATAGATAGATGGATTAGATAGATAGATAGATTAGATAGATAGATAGATAGATAGATAGATAGATAGATAGATAGATAGATAGATAGATAGATAGATAGATAGATAGATAAATAGATAGATGATCATGGTGATGGCGTGTTGGTAATTTAAAAAAAAAAGATCAGTAACTTTATATTCATTTCGTTTGAAGTTTGAACTAAGTCATTGAATTCACAGTACTGGCGTGATCTGTTCACAACTAACCACTACCACTACCTACAAGTCACAATTTTTATATACAAGTTTACACAGCAGAGTTTGATACGTGAGAAACAGGCAATGTAACTGGTGACACGTCAAAATTTGTGTGTGACAGATGACAGGTTATATTAATATTACTGTTGACATTCTCTTTAACTGAACAAGATGTTTATATATATATAGATACCTATCTGTATATAACAGCGTATCTTAAGAAATGATTATCAATAGTAATGTTATTTTCTCATCCAATTTAGTTCAGTGCCAACTATGTGAGTACACATCTTCTATCTTTTTACTGAATCATTATGTTAGACATTTGTATCACTGTATCAATAACTAACGAAAATAATGTTTAAGTATACCTTTATTAAAGACGATACGATGCATAATATAGCTCATTAATATTACAAATATATATTTTAGTTCATACTTACAATTAGGGCGATCTAGTGATCGCGTTCTTCGATGGAAAAGAACCGTACCTTTAATCTATGAATGAGTTTCCAGCCTCGTTTTCAATGAGGATAACCAGCACGTCCATGCGCTTTGACGTCATAGCACTCACAATCAATTGTTGTGTGGAACCTGTCGTGCTGTATTTCTAAAGTATGATGTTTCATTCTGTCATTTGTTCAGTTTTGTCACAAGCTGTCTCTGACTCACTAAATGCACCTGTTACTGTAGTAGCTACGTGCTGCATATCAGGGCAATAGAATGCAAGTTTTGGCCAGGGTAAAGTATACCTCAACTTACAAAATATATAAGAGATACGTTACTAAAAATAGCTTTTATGCTCTGCAGGTACCCCCGTAGACAGTGGCACATCTCTGGTTACCATGACAACGTGTCAGGTCGCATTAAATTCTATTGACGTGACATAGATACTGGCTAACTGGGTCAATCGATCCTCGATGACGTCACGGCCACACTTCTCTTGGAATCTAAAATTACACTTGTTATTGTGCGAGAAGATAATTTAGATTGTCACCTTTTTGTTCCCAAAGGAAATCACAGTTGCAGTTTGTGACATTAAACAGTTATAGGAGTTGAACAACATTAGTGTAGCACTTAGGGAAGACAATTCATGAGACATGAACATTTAAAAATATTAGTGCTATTTATAAGAAAAATCTGGTTTGTATTTTATATAGTCTAGCGTCAGGGCAGAGTCAGCGATTCCCAAGTTCTCGGGTTCAATTCTAGATGTTTTTTTCTAAATGAAATTTAGTGTTGTTTTTTTGTCTCCTGTATTGGTGGTTACCCTTGGTATTCATACATCTTTCGTTGAGAGAACAGCTTCATTTTGAGGCAATTACAAGCGATTGCCTATTTTACATTTCCTGTCCTAGAGACGGGATATTGGATGGGAGGGGGAGGGGTTGAAGCTATATGAAAGTACAAAGTGAAACATTCAATATGAAGGCCTCCTTGCAAGTTTAGACTAGTAGAACTGATTTCATCTTACTAGTTGTCGCACCCGTCTTTTCTTCGGGGGTTTGTAATTGAGAGTTCATCATTCAAGCAATATAAGAGATGTATGATCACATTGAACAAATAAAACTTCCACTGCAATTTATTCCAAGAGCGCACTGAGCATGCTAAATTTAATAGCATGGATAGAAGCCCTCGGATTAATTCCCATTAAGCTTATTAATATTATTATTGAAAGGAATTTATAGTAGATAAAATGTCTAATATAATTTCATTTAGTTAGAAACCTTTCGGCTAACAATCATTACGTTTATTCGTTTCAACTTAATTCACAACATTGTCTACACGTTGAATAGACATCAATATTTCTAATTTTAATACTATAAGTGTTTTCATTCAATGTGATTAGAATAGTTTTGTCATTTTTTAAAAGCACGATTTTTTCGCATACATTTTTTGAAAGATGGTTTCTTTTTTTTTTTTACATTAGAACATAGGCTAATAGTGTAAATTTTTAATAATATTGTAAAGGGCAGTCCATAAATGACGCCACGCACCTAGGAATGGAAAGGTGGGAGGGTTGGGGGGGGGGGGGGGAGGGAAGGGGGGGGGGGTAAAAAAAATTTGTGACGACGTGTGACGGGGGCAAAAAAATGTGTATCTTTAAATAAAATGTCCACTTGAACAAATTTCACTAACTACAGTAATTATAATGTTTATTGTAAGACAATGACAATGATAGGGAAATGAAACTAGCTAATTTTAAACTGGAAACACGGTAGGTAGTTTTTTTATTTTCTTTTTTTTTGAATGGGAAGAGGGCTCGGAAGGTACACAGCTTTGCGAAGTGAAATTGATAGGGAGTTGATCTATAACTTTTTGTCACGACTTGTGACGATGTGGGGAGAAGAGGTGTAAAAATTAGCCAAAATCGCGTGAGGTCGATTATGGACGTCCCCTAAGATCTGCTCCCGTAATAATTTACTGCGCTTTTGACATATTTTAATGTATTGAACAAAACGTGAATTTGATATTGATTACTTTTATTGTATTATGATGATGATTTATATAGCGCGCCTATCCATGCTATGTTAACATGCTCAGTGCGCTCTGGTTCCACGTTTCAGTTGTGAATGTACTATAAAAACAAAACAAAAAACTACTTTAAATTAAAAAACGACAAATTTGACTAGACAAGCTCTTTCGTGGAATCCCCAGGGTGCAAGACGAAGAGGTAGACCAAAGAACACCTGGCGGAGGGAAGTAGAAAAGGATGTGAAGGTGATCGGGAGAACTTGGAAGGAGTTAGAGAAGATAGCCAGAGACAGGGGGACATGGAAAGAGATTGTTGATGGCCTATGCTCCACTAGGAGTTGATAATGGCGAAGGAGAAGAAATTAAAAAATAATTGTATTATTCTAAATAACAAACTATCAGCTTATAATCCAAAACTATTATTTACAATTAAAGCCAACACGTTTATTGGTAGTAAACACAAAAATAGTTCAGGAAAGTAAAATGTGGTACAGGAACAACCTAACCAATCTAAGCACGAGTAAACACAGAGTCCGTTATAGAAAGACAAAGAAAGAAGATGTGATAAATAATTTGAAGAAAAGACTTTGACTTGATCAGTGACATAAAATATAAACTCAAACAAAATTAAGACAATATAATACACTTTATTCGTTGGTTGAAATTTACGGTTACATTTTGACATTTAGATAAATATTTGTATTTTGAATTTGTATTCCCGTTTCTTATACTCAAGCTTTAATTAAGAATGTTTTTTAAAACATATTAAAACCTGGATTGTCGATTATTTTATTGTTTTCCATTAATTCACATATTACGTAGAACCAAGCTGATATATAAATATTTAGACTTGCGGGACACACAGAACAATCAAATTGCACTTGTCTTGCAACACTTCTCTTGCATCAAGGGAAAAAACAACTAAACTTGTCATATCGTGGGGGACTCAGCTTCCGGTTCCAAGATAACTTCTGATTCGTTGGAAGAAGGATGATTGGGCATAAAGGGGAGATAAACAAGCCAAGGGAAATATTTCACCAATTTCGGGTAGACGGACCAGCTGTAGATGTCGTCATCTTTTGTGTCTCTCTTAGTCCGGTCGCTCTCCTGCCAGTGTTTCAGACCACGTGACTCCAGTGTACCTACAAAAAATAATACACACAACACACAATACCATTATAAGTTTATTTAGCTTACACTAACAGTCGAAAGGTTGTGTCTTTCCCATACTATTTGACAATCTCGTCTTTTACACTTCCACAATAAAACACTATTTTATATACATCTTCATATTTGAATTCCGAGGTTGTTATGTTATAAGAACATATTTTTGCAATTGCAGCGTACACTATGTTGAAAACAGAGATTTAAAAAAACAAAATTTAACACCAAAACGAATTTCGTTTTTACTTCCTTTCTTTTAACTCGTACCGTCTGTCTGTCTGTCTGTCTGCTTGATAGCAAAACTTTGCATCGATTTTTCGACCACTTCCCGTCGTCCAATCAAGCTGAAACTTGGACAGCAGACTTGTCCAGACTAACAATACATTCTATCAAATTGTCAGCATCATAGCGTTTGGAATAGTCACGAATTCATTAGACAAATTTGCGAATCGAGGAATATATTCCACGTCCAACATGGCTGCCTCTCACGGAAGAGACGGAAGTAAGTAAACGTTTCGGATATGTTCGTTTTTACGAAATAAATAGATGCATAGAATGAAAACGACACAATATAGCCGAAACAAAGCGAGTTATCTTTTTATGGTTTTTGCGGGACAAAGCTGGAAAAAAAAATAATGCGCAAAAGCGAAGCCACGATCGTGGCTTCATGCATCTAAAAAAAAAAATGCGCAATCGTTATAATTAGATATGTATTTGCCGACATTACCGATTCGAAATTTTAGTTTTGTAGTGAAGTAGAAATGGTAAACTTAGTTTACAGAGAAAGGGAGTATAGTAAAAAAAACTTTGTTTTTATGGTTTTCTTGTTAATTGTTATTATGTTTTTACTCTGCACTACTTAAAAATGAAATAGTGTTATTTACTGTACTGTAAATTTTTTAACAAAGTCGTTGCTTTGTTCGTAAATCTAAACATTGTTTTCAAATACGTTATGTTTGGTGATAATTTAAACTAATATTTTATTTACCAAGTAGACCCTACTGAAAAACTTTCTTCTTTTCTTTGAAATTACTAAAGTGTTTAAAACATTTCATAGTCTCACAAATTACTCTTACATACCACACACCAAACTCTGGACTACAAAAGAAAACGAATAAAAGTGTAATGCTGATTAAAAATGATATTATTATTGGGACCAGTTATGTGGATACAGAGTTCTACGCCTTATTACTTATATTCAAAAAACGTTCTATACACGAAGAAAAAGCCAAACTTGAAAGAAATATAGAAACTATTAACATAGGTCTAGCTCTGCAGGAAATTAAAACATGAGATTTTCAATAAATAGCCTACCTGGCACGGTGTTGTCAAGTAGCATGGCCAGGAAGCCACCCAGAAACATAGGCGTGCCCAATATCACGTGCAAAGAGCTGTCCAGGTCTTCAATACCTTTACCAACCAAACAGATACAAACAAATGTAATGTATTTACACATTGTATTCTTACTATGGAGCTGTGGCACTAGCGCGAGCGTGCATGGATGGCGCGAGCGTGCATGGATGGCGCGAGCGTGCATGGATGGCGCGAGCGTGCATGGATGGCGCGAGCGTGCATGAATGGCGCGAATGTGCATGGATGGCGCGAGCGTGCATGAATGGCGCGAGCGTGCATGAATGGCGCGAGCGTGCATGAATGGCGCGAGCGTGCATGGATGGCGCGAGCGTGCATGAATGGCGCGAGCGTGCATGGATGGCGCGAGCGTGCATGGATGGCCTGGACCAAAAGTCCCAAGTTCGAACCCTGGTACAAGCTAGGTTTTATTTTTCCAGGTTCTGGAGGGTGTCCCTTAGTCTACCCAGCTGTCGTGGATTGATGCCTGACATTAGTGAAGTCCTGTGGGCATTTCGCCGGCCACACAATTCGCAAGTATACTATGGCCACAGAAACTTGCTCCATGGACTAACATGGTCTGGAGCGCTTCTTAAATAGACTTCAGCCATTTTATTGTATTAAAATGTTTATAATTAAAATAAATTTCGATTTTTTGAAAACAAAAAATAAAAGCAATTTTAACGAGAGCTACAACGTTCATTGGAATTAAGTCTAACTATGCGCTAGGACAGGGGTCGGCAACCTTTTTAGACGGAAGAGCCCAAAGTTACAATTATCACAATTTCCTAGTTTTTAAAGAGCCACTAACATTTTTGTTTCAATAGTATGGTATTTGATTAGGATTAGGTAGGCCTATATATAAATTTGATTTTTGATTTAAAATAAATACCTTTAAATGTGAAATAAAATTTATTCAAATAAAAACATACACATGTTTTGCAAAAAAACGTATTGAAGTATTTTAGCTAGCTCTGCTAGAATAATAAAATTTGTAATAAAATAATATTACTATAATTATTGAATACTAAATAGTTACAATAGTTACATCAATGGGAGCATTGGCCTTGCATGCCTTTTGAAAGTTTGGCTAAATCTGGCTCATAACTTGATGTTTTCAGTTTCAAGCACGCCTCTAGATTTTTATTTGTTAGTTGCGGCATTTCACCTCGTGGGCATTTCACCTCGAGGGCATTTCTTTTAGAGCTGTCCAGTTGTGTAGTGTGACGTACATACTTTTCTGGAACACCAACTCTTCTAACTTGCTCTTGAGTTCTGCGAGCTTGCCACTTCACAAGTGTTTGATTTCCAAATCCAGCAATTGTATTTGAAGCGAACCAGCATCAATTCTAAATGGCTCAATGTTGATCTCATTTATATTTGTGTTGAGAGGATTTACTATGAACACCAGAGTACTTCCGTTTGTTTTGATTTGCTCAAATCTCTCAGCGAATCCATCCTTTATTTTGTTTACAGTATAGCCCTGCTGAAGTAATTCGTGTCAATAGTTGACTTGCATTGGTTTCATAGTGATATTGCTTCATATTTTCGAATTTACCGCTCTCCTTGTCTTCGACAAAAAGAAGTAATCGAAACTAACCACTTCTTCATAGGCTGGGTTTCCCTTTCCTTGCAGTTTTACATTTAGCTCATTTAGTTTCTTTGTGATAGCCACCATGAGGTTGAATTTTTGCAGCCATTAGTTTTCTTTCAATTTTGTATGGACAATGTCTTTCTCCACTGAAAAATGTTTTTATTTCACTCAAGCAAGAATCAAAACGTTTCAATACGTTGTCCCGGTAAAGCCATCACACTTTATTGTGCAGAAGTAGGCTAGGTCAGAATTCAGAATACTGGTTTTCTATTTCTTAAAAAAAAAAAATGACTTAAAATGGTAGAGTGCTTTTGCCAAAATGCTGTTAATGATCGTAACTATTTTGGCTGGAAATATTAGGGCCCAAAGCGCCTCTTGATGAATTATGCAATGAAACATTAAAATGTCGTGGTTTATTTTTTGCCAAAGAATCGTTGTTAGCCCTTTATCTATTCCTGTCATACTTCTGGCCAGGGGCGAAGCCAGAAATTTTTTCCGGGGGGGGGGCTAAACTTTCGCGTGACAAAGATTTACCAAATTTTTAGCAAATTTAGTGCATATTTTTAAAAAATCAGTTGAAAAATGTATTTTTTTTTAATTCCAGGGGGGGCTTAGCCCCCCTCAGCCCCCCCTGTGGCTTCGCCCCTGCTTCTGGCTCCATCATCCATCAGCTGCAATGGAAAGATTTTATAGTCTTCCAGGCAATTTTGCATAGCATTTGCTATATCTTATCCACGAGTTTGCCCTGATAGCGGATGCAATCCTAGCAGTTCTTCTTTTAGACCTTGGGCTGACATATAAGCTTACCTGATGAAAATGGTAACTTGTGCCGTGTCTTTTATGTCGCAAGACTCACCCATAGCAAGAGATAAAGCAGAAGCCAGTTAAATGTCTTCCACTTGCCTATGTGTTACATTTGAAGACATTTAGCAGTTCTATCTTGTACTGTTTTAGCAGATAATGGCAAATCTTCATCATTTCTGTTTTGTTTTTAAAATCATCTTCAGCTCCAAGTATGAAACAATCTTTGACGTACTCACCATCTGTAAATGGTTTCCCTCTTTTTGCAATTTCTAGTGATGTTGCAAAGCTTGCCAGATTTACATTATTTACATTATTTGAAGATTGCGCCAGTTACTTAACATAGAACTCGACTGTTGTTTGTTTTTGAAGCTCTTTAACAGCCTTTTTTCTGTGCGTCACCTCATGGATATTCAGTAGCGAATCGGGAATGTTTTTTTAGTGAAGTGTCTCTCCAAATTTGACTTATTGTGTGCAAGTTTTTCTTGGCAAATGAGACAAGTCCGAAGGTCATATCTAAGGAAGACTGACTGAAGACTGAACACTACCGTCCGCTGGGTTGCTGGCTGGGTGGTAGGCTTAGTCTTGACTAGCCGCTGTCCGCTGTCCGTTTACTGTCTACTCCACATATTCTCACTGTTCTCTGTTGAGTGTTTTAATTATGTTTGCAGTATATAATTTTTAATGAGTTTTTTAAATAAAATAATATAACTATAATATTTGCGCTTGAAACTCGAGAGCCGCATCTCGACATCGAAAGAGCCGCATGCGGCTCGCGAGCCACCGGTTGCCGACCCCTGCGCTAGGATGTTCAGTGATTAGTAAATCTTTATAATGTAGAGTTGAGCTTAAATGAATAGTAGGCATATGTAGTTGATAGGTAACAGGTGGACAGTTGCAAGCAGTGGCAACCAAGCTAAATACGATACGCAAGAATTAAGTAAACAAGGTAGTGTGCCAGCTGGGAGACTGCCTATATTTAGCCAGTTTATAAAATTTTTCTGTAGGCTATAACTAGAATTATTTAAAATCGCAGTCAGTAGAATACAGTAAGTCGAATTGAAAGCACGTCCTTTATTTCATTGAGAGCTTGAGAAATAGAAAGATAAATAGCCAAGTCAGATAATTAGACAGACATGCAGACAGGTAGATAGATCAGATAGATTAGATAGATAGATTAGATAGATTAGATAGATTAGATAGATTAGATAGATTAGATAGATTAGATAGATTAGATAGATTAGATAGATTAGATAGATTAGATAGATTAGATAGATTAGATAGATTAGATAGATTAGATAGATTAGATAGATTAGATAGATAGATTAGATAGATAAATTAGATAGATTAGATAAATAGATTAGATAGATTAGATAGATAGATTAGATAGATTAGATAGATTAGATAGATTAGATAGATTAGATAGATTAGATAGATTAGATAGATTAGATAGATTAGATAGATTAGATAGATTAGATAGATATATTAGATAGATTAGATAGATTAGATAGATTAGATAGATTAGATAGATTAGATAGATAGATTAGATAGATTAGATAGATTAGATAGATTAGATAGACAGATTAGATAGATTAGATAGATTATATAGATTAGATAGATTAGATAGATTAGATAGATTAGATAGATAGATTAGATAGATTAGATAGATAGATTAGATAGATTAGATAGATTAGATAGATTAGATAGATTAGATAGATTAGATAGATTAGATTAGATAGATTAGATAGATAGATTAGATAGATTAGATAGATAGATTGAGAGGTAGATAGATAGTGAGAGAAAGAGAGAGATAGAGAGAGAAAGAAAGAAAGAGAGAAATATGGAATTGATATTAAAAAGTCTATGCCATTAGCCTCTACAAAATTGTTGGTTTCTCTTTAACTTCATAATTTCCAATGTACCTGTTTTGATGACGTCACCGTACTGCTCCAGGCAATAAGGAATGGAGATACTGAGCATGAACGGAACGCCCACCACCAGAATGTTTCTTGAACAGGACATGTCCACGTGCTGGAGATTAGACAGGCCAATGGTCACCAAGGCACCAGAGATGGCCATGAGAACGCCACCTGAAGAGCAAGATGTCCAAGAAATAAAATACTGTTACAGCGGGAAAGATTATTTGAAGCTCGCTGAAAGCTTTAAGTTAATGTTAGTTGTAAGACAATCTGTCTTAATATATAGCTGGTGAGTTGGTCTAGTCAACCCGAGCGAGACAAGGCATTGTCATTCCAATGTTTTAGTGGTTTAGATCAGTCTCACGTTATGGTTTTAAGTAAGCTGGCCCTCCTTTCTTAGTTACGGTTGAGATGGTTATAAAGTATAGAATATTATAATTTACATAGTATAGATTTTAGGCAGAAGCGAAACTATATTGGGAGGAGGCGAAAGGAGGGGGGGCAGCCCCATGCGCCAATGTTTGGATAGGAGCTGAACTAGCACTTTCTTAACCTAAGCTTACTAATACATCAAAACTAACATTCTTAATAGGCGCCACTGTCGTCTCAAGTGATATGTGCCACATGCGCCATGTAGCCTAGTTACGCAACTGGAATTAGGTATAGTTGCTAAAGTATATAAGGCCGACCTAGTACGTGGTTTGTATAAATAGTTGTTAAAGTATATTAGGACTTACCTAGTATAGGGTTTGGTATAGTTGTCAAAGCAGCCCCAAACTTTCCTAACAGAGAGGCAGCTATAAGAAAACCACCAGCTAAATACATGACAACTCTACTTCCTGTCTGAGAGAAGGTGAAATAGCTATCATTAAGCATTTCTAAACTATACTATACACACATATTTGGTCTGTTTTTCAATCTCATCCGATAGAGCCACTACCTTTATATTTATCAAGGCTTTTTCCCTGACAGACTTAATAAATAAGATTTAAAAGCTTATTTTATGGTAAATCTTTCTGAAGCGTCAGGCCCATAGGCTGATATTTCATTATAAATTGGTCTTTTATAGAAACCATATTTTGAGTTTAAGTAATTGGATCAAAGAATTCAAGTTTAATTCTTACTGCTTTTAAGACTTAGCAAGCTTCTAAGACAACAAGTTAAAAAAAGCAAAAATAGGTTGCCGTCAGCTGGCTTATTTAGGTCTTGAGTTTAAATGATTTGAAATTAGTGCGACAAGATTTGAAACGTCTAAGTTTATTTCGAAAAGCCTTTACCTAATATGTAGCTTCTGGATTGAACAACAAAATAACCTTACCCTTGATAAGGTGAGCAATGCGATGTTTCCAGTGTAGGATGTAGTGGCGTGTCCAGCACTTACGCTGCCAGAGAGGACACTTCCGATGCCTTCGATCAGGATGCCCCTGGAGATGGCGTGGTCCGGCAGGCTGGACAGCTCACAGGCTTTCTGGGCAGCGTAGTAGTCTCCTACAGACTCGACCACCGAGGACATGCAAGCCACAATGAAACCAATGGTCAGGGCTATGTGAATCTTGGGCAAACCAAACTGGCCTGTGTGTGGAGAGGTTGGTCACTTTAAAGTATCCCTTCGGACCAAATTGATCCATAGGGCCGGGTAAGCAGCGTTCACCAGCTTCTGTGGCCACGGCATATTAGTGGATTTTATTGCCAGCACAATGCTCAGTCGCCTTTACTGTACCCCAACTAAAGTCAGATACCCATCAGAGCTGGGTAGACCCAGGGACATCCTCCAGACCCGGGAACAAATCCTAGCCTTCACCTGGACAAGGTACACCAGCCGAACTCGCTGCCGCTCGGCCAACGAGTTTAAAGTCCTGCACAAATTCATGTTATTGTTTCTTAAAGTCGCTCTATAAAACGTATTGATTTGTTGACCTTATCTTATCTTATCTTATCTTATACATTACAGACGCTCCTTCTATAGAGAAGATTATTATCCTACGCTCATCTGTGGTCCGAGTCTAGTCTTGCATTTTTATTAAGGTTTTTCATGATGTTAAGTTACCTGGACTTATTCTACAATGGAGATTTTGCTTGCGGGTATAAACTTTATCAGCTACGTTAGAGATGAACTCAAGCTACCATGAGAAATTTTATGTTTTACGTTCAACAAAAATAGAAATTCAAAGCGTGAAAGTTGTCTGGTGAGTTTATTTCTAAACGAAGTAATTGGTCGTAGAAAAGGAAGGCAACTTGACCATAACTAAGCCAGGCCCACTTTTAAACTTATATTACAGAGAAAAATACGGTAACTATATCTAGGCTATAAAACAAATAGCTATATCTAGGCTTTAAAACAAATAGCTATATCTAGGCTATAAAACAAATCGCTATATCTAAGCTATAAAACAAATAGCTATATCTAGGCTATAAAACAAAAAGCTATATCTAGGCTATAAAACAAATAGCTATATCTAGGCTATAAAACAAATAGCTATATCTAGGCTATAAAACAAATAGCTATATCTAGGCTATAAAACAAAAAGCTATATCTAGGCTATAAAACAAATAGCTATATCTAGGCTATAAAACAAATAGCTATATCTAGGCTATAAAACAAATAGCTATATCTAGGCTATAAAACAAATAGCTATATCTAGGCTATAAAACAAATAGCTATATCTAGGCTATAAAACAAATAGCTATATCTAGGCTATAAAACAAATAGCTATATCTAGGCTATAAAACAAAGAGCTATATCTAGGCTATAAAACAAATAGCTATATCTAGGCTATAAAACAAATAGCTATATCTAGGCTATAAAACAAATAGCTATATCTAGGCTATAAAACAAATAGCTATATCTAGGCTATAAAACAAATAGCTATATCTAGGCTATAAAACAAATAGCTATATCTAGGCTATAAAACAGCATTTCACCGTGATCACAGAGTAGGCCTAATTCCAGTAACATGACTGTTTTAGTTTAACTTCACCGTGAGCTGTTGTGACAAACGTTCAACCTTTATTTAGAAATACGTTTCCTTCTCATAATGCTACTTTAAAATCTAGGCCATTTTTACAAGTGAGTTCGCAATAAAATGATTAAAAGTATAATATGTTATTAGATTCCAATGCGATAAGTAACTACGTTGGATTAGCCTAACCATTCAATGACACCCAAAGCACTGCTTTCAAATTACAGGAGCTATTTACATTCTCAATTACATTACTATAAATATAATCTATATTACCTTTATAAGTATAATGGCAAATATTACATAGGTACAGTTTATGTGAATTGTGTTACCTGGATAGGTCAACCGTAACCAGTCCGAGGAGTGAATAATGTCAAGCTTGGCATCGGCTCTAGCTAAATATCTGATATCGTTTTTGTCATCGGTGAAGACATTGCACAGAGTTAGAATCCAGGAAACTATCCACATGATAACAACAGCTAACAAAATCTGTCACAATAACATTAGACTAAATGTATCTGATTTAACACACACACAAAAACTGAGAGTTATAGCTATGTTAGTAGATGTTACACAATTATTATTTGCACTGAATTAATTTAGCGGTTGCATACTCACGGGAATTAACTGGAAAATAGCAAACCTCGAGGGTTTTTTCGAGTTCTTTCCCTTATTGCAGTTAGGCATAGGAATTTTGACTTTGTTTAGGTAAAGTACAAAAATTAACACAAGAACCAAACAGCTGAAATATTAAATAATAAAAAAAACTCCATTAACATTTTTTAGGGGCTACCATGTTTGCAAAATGGTTCATAAATAAGTGTAGGAAAAAATATTATGTAGAGAACTGTTGGTCTCAGTTCTTAAACGGCACCATGGGGACCAGAGAATGAAAATATCGACTGAGAAACTACAATTATTTGTTTTGCTTCTGGTGAGTTAGCATTTACTTGAGCACATTGAAGAAACACGTCGAAACAGAGTACCGGTTGAATAAACAAAGTTTGCAGCTGCTTTAAAACGCAATGCCTACAGATTGCATAAATCCAGGTTTGGTGACACAGTGATGTTTGCGTAAATCAATAGATCTGATCTAAAGACACTCTTCAGGTCTCAAGAAACAAAAATGATGTATTTAAAAACACAGCAGCATCGAAGTTGTTATTACTTTGATTTAAAAAAATATGTTGGGAAGTTCTATGCATAAGAATCTAAAGCACTATTTCCTTCTAAAATTCTTAAACGATCTAGTTATGAGGATAATTGCAGAGATGTCTGCAGTTGGTGATCGAGATAATTTTTATTTTTATTTCTTTGCGATCCATCTTTATAAAACGACGATTGTCGAAAATGTAGCTATCAGTTTTGCATTTGCGTACAATATGTAGGCCCTAGATAACAAGAAACTTAGATTATGGTTATTCGTTTTTTGGACAGTTTTATATCTCTCAGTACCAGTGCATTTGATAAAATAAAATTTGAGAAGCGCATGAAAAGAGGTGAGAACATAACATTAATTTTTCATGTGTACTGACTGCGCGCATGCAAGTCATGATTCCTTCTATTGTTGTCAGTCTTTTGTTAAGATAAAAGGCCAAAATATTATTAATATGGCACATTCCACTATTCCTGACTAAACTATAAGGTTGAAAATCATGACTGGTGAGTTTTAAAGTATTCTATATGAATTTATTTTAGCAGTGAACCACTCAATCAAATACTGTCAACTAACTTTTGTAATTTCATTTAAGAACAACCTTCAGATTTGATAAATTATTAGGTGCAAAACATTTCAGTAAATACATAAATGATGATGTGATATTTGGATTGAAATAACGCAGTCCTATCCCGATGTGCTTAAGATGACTCACCTATGAATGTGAGATAAGATCTCTACACTACAATGTATGAAAACAAAAGATTAGACGCAAAACAAAAGTTATCAAATTTTTCACTGGTCAAAACAAAGCCAAACAAGGAGTAACAGGCTCACACAAAGCTGGAGCATCCATCCCATTAACATTTGAATTTAAAGTGTTGCTAAAAAAATATCTTAATACAAGTATCATATGTGTTGATTGTAGTTTTTTTTTATCTTGGAACTTGAAAACAGGTGTGCGAACAATCAACTTAATTTTTAAGTTTTTGCAAGAAATCCTAGGAAGTTTGCGAAGACTGGTACAGGAGAAGGTTATAGAAATAGCGTCTGTATATAATAACATATCATAGTATAAGTAAGCGGTCTCAACAGTTAACACTAAAATTTCCTATATTTTTTTGTATTTATTTTCTGGAAAAAAAAGCCACGTACCATATAGCCATGATGAAATTCGGTCTTCCATAAATGACTGGCAGACGGAAGAGTGATACTCCGATAAGAGAAATTGTACAAGCAACGGTGATTGGTCCAATAAATCGCAGAACAAAATTTAAAAGTCCAAAACCTCCTAAAATTATTTCGACAAGGGACGCAACCATCAATGATCCAGCCATCTGTTGATTAGTAGAGAGATGAAAAAAACGTGATCAATTCACATAGAATCATGACAGTACAAAGTAACATTCTAAGCCAAAGTGCATTAAAGATATATAAGCTTTGTTTTTAAAGAATGTATTGTGGAAGATGTCGTCATGGACAATGAAAGGTTATAGACTAGATCTATGTCAAATAAAAAAAATTGAAAACAACTAATATTGTGGGGAAAAAAAGAAATTATTCTAAATTTCTATGTGTAGGCCTATAAATGATTTACAATGCAAGTTGACCTGTGTGTTTCATGGGTCAGGCTCAAGAAGCATTTTTGAAAGTTAATTTTGTTTAATTATGTGTGTGCGTAAATTTGTTTTTTGAGGAAATAAAGTCTGGGATAATGTGATTTGTTTACTTTGTGTACTTTAATGTAGATCTATCTATTTTAAATAAAATTTTGTTTCATAAAAGTAAACAGGTAGCATTCACCAGGGGTCGGCAACAATTTGATAATAGAGTGCCGAAGTAGGATTTATAATTCATTCAGCGTGCCAACAGCATACAAGTAATTATTTTCTAGCAATCAATGTTTTGAAGAAGTGACATGAATTATTGTTTTCTGGGGTGTTCCGCGTGCCAATGAAATTAGCTCTGCTGGCCAAGTCTGGCACGCGTGACATATGTTGCATTGAACAATGCTCTGAGTGCCAAGTTGGCACTTGTTGCATAGGTTGCCGACCCCTGAAATACGCTACGCATTGCTTGTGAACTATTCCAGATTGCGGATACAGTTTATTTATTTAAAGTTATTAGGGTTCCTTGTGTACTACAACTTTTTAGTTGTTGTTTTTTTTTCTTCCTGTTTGTATTTAATACAAACTTTTTTTTGAAGATGAATTAGTTGCTATTTTTTTTACTTTTCACTTTAAGTTAAACCGTAATTATTGTATTTGCGCTATACAGTATTTATTGTCAGCATTGATACTTTCTATCTTGCCTTTTCTTCATTGAATTAAAATTGTTGTCTTTTCTTAGGTCAGAGCTGAATAATATCCACGTCCACGTTAGTATGGTTACATCTCAGTTGACAACGAAATCAATACTTGGTTAGGTCCAAATCAATTCACGTGAATTTTATGATTTGTGTTGATCAGCTTACTCTTTTTATAAAGTTAGGGATAGGATTTATGAAAACAAGCGAGATACTTGTCACTTGAGACTGGTCAATATGGCAACATAAATGTACAATGTCATTGCGTAACGTCAGGCTAGTCGTTGAAAAAAAAATGAAAGAGGCAATCATCTTTTCAAAAAAAATCGATCAACTGTTAGTTTACATTTATTTGGCCAACAATACCTTTTGCAATCTCCACTGTATGCCTGGTAGTGGCTCTATCTCTTCCACTATGGATGACGCATTCGTTGCCAGGGAAACGTTGGACTGGAGCTCTTTGGTGAAGTAGTTAGAAAATGAATACGTTAAAGTGTCATTTCGACATACTTTAAAATAATAATAACGATAACAGCCCCCCATTGATTTATTTTAATTTGTATTGACAGTAGCGGGGCAAACATGGGCGATTGTGTCATTGTGTGATGTAATTCACATTAGAGAACGACATAAATTAACATTTGGACTTTAGACACAATCATTTGAAACAAATGGAATATGTGGGCTTTTAAGCCTGTGTCACTTACGGTCGTTCCCTGCGTAGACATTTGAACACATCCAGTGAGTATCTTGTTTCAATGCTAGTAGTGGAACTAAAAATGACGAGGAAGGTCCTTGAAATATTGGCAATCTGGTAAGAGATATAACTATTTCTTTTTTAGAACATACACTTAACAATATATGCAGTCATACCTTATTACAGTTAAAATCTTACATTTCTGACAGCAAACAATTTGATAATCGTAATGGTTTGAATGAGAAGCATATATACTTAGGCTTCACTTACGTATATAGATCTATATAGAGAAAGAGTAAGCGAGAGAAAGAGGCCAATGTATATACCGGTATGTATTTGAGCTTTTGTGATTATCATTTATTTATTTTTTGTTTTGGTTCCGACTTTGTCGCTATATTTGCCAACTTCTTTTTATCTTGATTATAACACTATAAAAAATTTTATAACACTGAAATATTTTTTTGCAAACATTTATTCCGGTCCTGTAAGGTCACATCCTTTTCCCTTTTTTCTCCGATGAACAATTTAGAAAATAATACATGAACTAAATGCTGTCAACAGAAAATAAGGCAAAGAATCAGAGCGCAAATATTTCAGACTCTTTTCTGGATTAGACCTTCTTGTTTTGTGTGTGTGGGAAGACGTGTGTTATGAAATAATGGAATGTGGATTCACCTGACACCAAATGCCGTCTGCATCAAGGTACAAAAGCCAGCCATGAACAGAGTAGTACAGAACAGTTGTGACCTGACAGGATGGTCGTAAGGGACACACGCTACATCCGCAACTATAGAAGACGTAGTCAAACTGCTGGACATACTAAGTAGAATGTGCTAGAGGGAGTGAAGACAAGGAAATGTTAGTTTCTTACATGGAAAAATACCTGGGAATGAATAATGGATATAATAGATTCAAGTGAATAATAATAATATTAAAACTAGATTAATCACTTTTGTGAAACTTATTTTCTGTTTACTAAACGTGTATGTCCTGAATTAGTTCATCTATGTAATTAATTATTAAATGAAAGTGTGTGTTAGTTGAAAGTTTTTCTCAGTTTGTGATTATAGAGCACATTAACAAAAACCCATTTTTCAAAGTATCGTGTGTCTATTTTGTAGTAGCACTTATAAGTACCGAGGGAATGCATAGGCTTTGGTTAAATATAATGCCCTAATAAGCTGGAGTGGTTACTGTACTACTCACCTGCAGTGCCGCCATGAAAGTCACAGGTATGGGAGGCACATCCGTAACAGTGTACTTTAATATCCTCTCTAAAATTCCATTTTGTGTTTCAATGGAAAGAGAGACGTCTGACTTAGACTTTTTGTCATTGGACGTTTCGCAAGACATGGTCAGTTCTTTGTAGTCATTATTACAATGCTGCATGTTGGCAAAGGCTTGATAATTATTTACGTCGCGTGTTTTTTTTTTAATTAATTACATAAACAACAAAATGGCTTTACTTTTTTTTTAAGCCTAAATTAGACTATACACAAACTAATCTGTGCAGTTAGTGGACGATGTCACCAGTAGTACATCAAAATATATAACGTAGTCTTTTTTTCCCCTTGCCAATATTATCAGCAACTTGTCATGGTCACGTTGGAATTAGTATCTGGGTGTAACTAAACGGTAAGACAATGGAAAACCATTCCAGTTAATTATAGTCCTCTACGATGTTTATAGTGGCATCTGTTTTAACAGTGGTAGTAATGCAACACGCACTGTTCATTTTAGTGTCATAGACATAGATATATATTTCTGACATAATATGGCAGGGGTGGGCATCAAGTAGGTCAATGAAATCCGCACTCCGATTGTTTTATATATTATTTTGAAGAACCACTTCATGGTTAGGTAGGCTTACATATGTAATAAAATACACAAGTTCATTTATATTAATTTATATTCTAAACAAGTTCCAAAACTTGATGATGTAATTTTCACATTTTAGAAAAATATGAGTTCTGGAATTTTTTTAAAGAATGGGAGCCTCATCAAACTTATCAAATGAGCCCACCTGTGACCTATATAAATAGTGGCCTATATATTCTACGAGATAACTGCTTGGCCCACTTATACAATTTTTTATTTCCAGGCAGGAGGAGGGGGTGCAGGGGTGTCATCCTGAAATCGTGGGCCTCAAAGAGGATGTATCGTTTACACTAACTCTCTGGTATAACTTTTATTAACAATGATAAAAAAAAAAGTTTGCAAATATAGTATATACCAGGCGTCGGCAACCGTTTCATAACAGCGTGACAAACTAGAATGTCTAACGCATTCAACGTGACAAACTATAATGTCTAAAGCATTCAACGTGCCAAACTAGAATGTCTAACGCATTCAACGTGCCAAACCATAATGTCTAACGTATTCAACGTGCCAAAAGCCCAAACGTTATCCTGACCTTTTCATGTAGAAGAGACGTGAATGGCTTCTTTGGAGGATCTTTCGCGTGCCATTGACAATAGCTATGCGTGCCAAGTCTGGCACGCGTGCCGTAGGTTGCCGACCCCTGGTATATACCACAAACAAGATATGAGCCTATTGATCAACGTTTTCATTAATTCAGAATTTATTAATGGTCTCTTGATCATTATTTTTCTTTTTTGACGGTTCCATAAAGAAATAACTATAATCTTATTTATCTCCATTCCTATGCTTTAGACCTGTGAGTGTCGACCTCGTCTCTTGACCTTTTGATGTCATTACCATTTTAGTGCTCATTCTTTTTTAACGTTTGTTTTTAACTTTCAACTAAAAGTTTTTAGTCACGTTGTTTAGTGGCCTATTGTTGACATATTATGTGCTTACTAGGCTACATGTAAGCCTACCTACTCCTGTTGATCACTCTATGTTTACATAATATGTTTGTATCACTGTGCCCACATTTATTATTGACCCTGTACCTACATACTTTTACGTTTGACGGTAGCCCTGCACCACAGAATTGAAGGTCTTATATATGTCCACAGTTGTTTATTCTTGTGCATACTTCCGTTGGTCACACTCTGCCGACGTTTCTTGTTGACACTTTAACGTCTCCTTTTTTTATGGTCACACTGTAACGACGTTATTTATTGTTGACATTGCGTCTATGTTCACTGCTTAATCTATGCTTACTTTTCTAATTGACCTGGTATTTACTTGAGTAAATCTTTATATTATATATCTACGTTTGTTAGCTATCTCGTAAATACGTTTGTTTTTCACCTTTTCTAAACAACGTAAATTGTTAGGCCTATACGTTACATTTTTTTTATCACCATTTACCTAAGTTTGTTGAACTCCATATGCGAACATCTTCTTAACATCCTCAGTCTACGTTTACTGATGACTGGTGACCCTGCATCTACGTTTTTTTGGTCACCATTCCCTTAAGTTTTTTTTGGGGGGCCCTTGTCCTACATCTGTTAACAAGCTGTCGTGTCTATTTCTTGGCGAATCTGTACTTTCGTAATTTGGTCATCCTTTGTTAATTGCATGTCGATCACACTGTACCTAAGTATGTTAGCCTTGTAAGTGTTGGATTAGAGCTATATTTATTGCATTGCTACACATATCTTGATGTTCTTACATGGGCCTAACAATGCCAAATTTTGTTAATCGGGTAGATCAATAATGTTTAAATATACAGAGAACTGAATTAGCCTAAATATATAATGGTATTTTGTCCATTTGTTATGTTTTCAAAGCATTAGAATAGTATCAAAATATGATATTTGTTTGCTCGATGTTTAAGCAATAAAAAAAAACTACATTTTTTAATAAACAATTAGACTTTGTGCATAGACTAGTTGTTGTTTTCTTTTCCTTTACTTTTTGTCAGGCAACAATAACCTTCAAGATTAGGAGTGTCATAATTCGATGTGCTTCCAGTGTTGAACGTATTGTGGTCAATTGTGGATATCTATTCCCATAGTCCTCAGCCACGAATTTACATGTAAATAACCACCTACAATTTAAAGTTCATTGCACTAAAGAGTTAGCCACAATTACACGAATTTGAATCCCAGGAATAATGTGGGCTTTGCAGATGTAGCCTATGAAACGTATTACAATAAGTCTCTGGTGTATTTTTATATTGTTTTCGTATAATAAACTGTTATAATTTTAATAACAAGTAGGAATCGGGGTGGGGGTGGGAAGGTGGAGAGGAAACACCAGCAACAAATAAATATAAAATTTGTTCTTGAGCTTGGTGAAGCTCCCGACACAAGACTTATATCCAAGCCTATTGTTAACCTTGCAGGACATGATACAGATCTATGTGTTTTGATCTGGCATTAAAAGTAGTCAGTGCTAATGCTATGATATTTAATTTTCTCTATGGTTCAATAATTATATGCATATTATTTTTATAGTGTTAATAGGCCTACCGTGCTACTATATATATAGTATTGCTGATTAAGATGACAATAATGATGAATTTTACATTGTAAACTTACAATTAATTGTCAACACATATTTGAGGACAAAAAAAATCAATAGATTTACAGAATATTGTTTGTAAACCTATTTTCGAACCTTGTAAAAATAAGAAGAAAAAAAAAATTATAATGATTTTTGTCAATAAAAAAATTAAGAAAAATATAGAAATTGTGCACTATTGATATATTATTTCCACTAATATTTGCCCGCGCCCTGGTTTGTCTATAAAGTGTTTGAGATTTACCAACACTGCTACAAGTGGAGAGATCTTGGTCAATTAATAAAACTGTTTCTAAAGCCACTACACTAATTGAGATGTAGGTTATTCGTTGGATTCGTTAGATACACAGTTACTGGTGAGTATCTTTTGTTTTTACTAACGTTTGGTGACAAAATACGTTGTGGCACAAATGCAAGTCCGGATAACCCAATTACAATTATCCCTCCACCTGGAAACTAAATTTAATGTGATGCAATTTTGTCGAGGGCTGCACTTTAGGCCTACATAATTTTATTGTGAATTAAATACATGAAAGAAATAGGGGGTACCTAAAAAACCTTGTAAATAGTAAATACATAGAAGACTAGTAAAATTATCATGCCCCGCTGGAATGATCAGACCGCAAATTAAATAGAGAAAAAGTTTGGTAAGCAATTATCCAAGTAGGCCCCCTATCAATAAGGTTATTGCCTTCCGAATCTACCTTACAATTTTTCGGAAAGGTCTTCTGCAGTTGACCGTTCGTGTTCTCAACTTAAACTGATGAAAATGTATCTTCGGTTAACTATAAAACAAACACGCCTCTCTCCCTTGACACTAAATCTACTTTCAACTGAAAAGAACTTGATGTGGCAAATGTCATTTGCAGACTTCAAAATATATGTGACTTTGACAATGCCAAGAGCCGAAAAGTTAACGTAGCCAGCTAGCTGTAGCAAACCTCAAGTTCTCACCTTTTATTGTCAGAGTTGCAAACTATATTAAATGTGTAAGCTTTAAGCTTATCTTATCTATTTTCGCTATATTCTTTTTTAGTCGAAGCTCTCCTTCGTACTTTAATTTTTGACCATGAAATGTTCGTATACGCCGTAGGTATAGTGCCTTCTAAGCCTAGGCTAATGCGATCATGACTGTCGACGGTGTTGGTGATTATGCCTAAGCTGAAAATGAATTACATGTAGGCCTAAGCTTTAAGCTTATTGATTAGCACATGTTTTACTTTTCTTTTTATTAACCCCTTCCCCGGCCCCTTTTCATGGAAAACAAAACCGCAGAGTGGACGTCAATTAATTACGTCAACAATTTTTAGGCAATTTTTACCTCCCTTTCAGAGACCCCCCTAAATAATTATGTCAACAATTTGTTACCCCCCCCCCCCTTTAACAAGTAACCAAATTTTAGACGCTGGCTTTTATGTTTAAAATAGATTTGAAACGGAAAGGTCTATACTATAATCAATTGTAATAAATTTTAAAACTTGTTTTAAAGATTTTAAATTGACTATAACTCTCATAGGCGTAGCCACGAAGAGCTGTAATATTGTTTCTACCCCCCTACTCACCAATTTCCACATTTTTTTTTCCAATCCGAGGATTTAACAATATTTCTTTTCTTTTTGTTTACTATTGTTCTTTTCATAGAAATATTTTATCATTTCTAATTTTACGTTTCACTAATGAACTTTTAGTAGGCCTACAATGTTAATTGTTAGATAGTTTAGAAGGAAATTCTGCACCGACTGTGAATGAGCCTTCTATTTTAACCATGTTCACTATTCCTTCTTGCATTATTGCTTCCCCCCCCCCACACACTATACACAATGCAGTTGTTTTCCCCGTCTTATACCTCCCCTACCTTGCACTATTTGCCACCCACACCTTGCAATCCTGGCTACACCACTGATACTAATAAATATTTATATCATACAATTTTTACAGAAAATTAGAAATTAAAACTTTAAAATTAATAAATAGATGTATATACGTTGGCAGTCAACCTGAGGCTGTGTAGCACTTCACATACCTTGGTTCCACCATCACTAGCAATCTATCTCTAGATTATATCTCTAGATTCAGAGCCTTGACTCAAGAATTGGCAATGCCTCCACAACACTGGCCAGACTATCACACAGAGTGTGGAATACATTTTTAAAAAAAGCTGACCATAAGAACCAAGGTTGCCGTGTACCGCGCATGTGTGTTAAGCACTCTTCTCTATGCCAGCGAAACCTGGACCCCATATTCTAAACAAGAGAAGAGATTGAGCGCTTTTAAAATGCGTTGTCTCCGGTGCATACTCGGAATCTCCTGGCAAGACCGTGTCACAAATAACGAGGTGCTACAGCAGGCTAAAATGCAAAGCATGCTTACTCTTATCCGCCATCGTCGGCTCAGATGGCTAGGACATGTGTGTAGGATGGAGGATGGCAGAATCCCCTAAGACTTCCTCATCCTATACTCAGAACTAGGACCACTATAGGCCGGCCCCACACTCGATTCAAAGATGTCTGCAAGAGAGACCTCAAAGCCCTAGCCAAGGACACAAACAGCTGGGACGAACTTGCCAGAGACAGGTCCAGCAGGAGACAAGCGTTGACCTCGGGGCTGGAAGAAGGAGAAAGAAACCTGCAACCGCTCACTGACGAAATCGTACCAGAAGGGACCAGCCAATGACTGGGCTAATGCTGCCTTCTTGTGCCAGGAGTGCAATAAAGACCATCACTCACGTGTGGGCTTGTACAGCCACAACAGAAACGGCAAGGCCAGGAGCGCACACTCCCAAGGGCACACTAAATTCTGTCGTCTTGCGATACTCATGGAATCCAACAAAAAACAATATTATAACGTAGTCAGCAAAAATATATCAGTCTATATATCAGAATTAGGGCTGTTAAAAGAAAAGGTAGGCTAAGTATTTCGGACTTCATGTGGTGGGACACGAATTATTTTTCTGAAGGTAGTAGGCCTAATATTTCAAAATAACCATATTGGATTCACACAATATTATAGGCTACACTTCATTCAATGCTTTGCAAACATTAATTATAGTCTCAGTTAGGGCCTATTGTTGTTTTTAGTTCTTTTGCCAATCCCAGCTGTCGCTTACATATTATGGCTTACACAACGAACGCTAGTCTCTTGCGCCTAATTTAGATGTAGCTTACTGAGCGACAAAAAACTGGGTTTCTGAACGTAGGTCTACTCTGCAAATTGTTGGTGTGTTTGTGTTCCTTTGTTATTCTAGTCACCAAGTCTCGCTAGACAGCGAAGTCGATGTTTTCTACAATTGGTCAGTCGCTTTGCCTTGCTAACAATTCACTGATCTATAAAAAGAAAAGAATAGATCAGTGTAACAATTGCATTTGTTTCCACCCATACATAGATCTACAAATTTACAAGATAAACACATAAAAAACATGTCAAATGTAGCTACCATAATTAATAGATTTGTAACAAAGTAATACCATAGACTATAATATACATGGACCGCTTGCTTTAGTTTTTTATGCTATTATCTTTTTTTTTTGTTGCGATTTTCGATTCTAAATGAAGTAATTGTTATACAAGTCCCGTTTTATTAAATCGCATTTTTACTCCCTTTATTTTAAGTTGCATTTTCTGTCTGTCTTTCTGTCTGTCTGCCTGCAATGGTGCAAAATTTGGCTTCAATTTTTCGACCACTTTCCGTGGTCCTATCGAGCTGAAATTTGGACAGCAGATTTGTGGCGCCTAACAATACATCCAATCAAAATTTCAGTTAAAACGACTTAATAATACTACACTTATGACAATATTCATTTCTTAAAAGGAAAGTATAAGAGATATGCCTGAGCAACTTTTTATAGTTTTTCGGCACAAAGGTAGAAAAACAAATTATGCTTCACACATTCAAAAAAAAAATGCGCAATCGTTATAATTAGATATGTATTTGCCGACATTACCGATTCAAAATTTTAGTTTTGTAGTGTTGTGTTTACTGCAAGCCGTACATTACCAATTGGAAATTTTAGTGTTGAAATTCATAAGGTATGATATTACTTATTTGTTCTATACATTAAAGACCAAGTGAAGAGGTTTTTTTCAAAGTTACGAGATTCGGAATAGCCTCATACGGCAGTGACGTTAGAGAAAGAATACAAATAAACAAAACTCGACGCTAAAAATCTATATTTAACCATTTTGTTAAAAATAAGAACCGGGAAAAGATTCAAAACATGTGGCAACAGATTCAAAACACGTGACAATATTCATTTTTCCTACTCTAAATTCTTTCTCTTACGTCACTTTCCTATGTTGCCGGAAATAAAATCATCTCAAATGGCTACGAGATTTGGATTTGTCCTCCAAAAAACACACACATTTTTAAGTGCAAATATTGAACTAATTACTTAAAATTAATCTTTGATATTCTGTTTAAATGATTTTTATTAACATTCAGATACTGAATACCCTATTTACTATCAAAATCTAATGTTAACTAAATTTTAATAAAAATCTCTTCACTTGGTCTTTAAACACATGGTTTGCAAATAAATAAAGGGAGTATAATAAAAACTTTGTTTTTACGGTTTTCTTGTTATGGTTTTCTTGTTACTCCCTTTATTTTAAGTTGCAGTTTCTGTCTGTCCTTCTGTCTGTCTGCAATGGTGCAAAAATTGGCTTCGATTTTTCGACCACTTCCCATGGTCCGATCGAGCTGAAATTTGGACAGCAGACTTGTGGCGCCTAACAATACATCCTATCAAATTTTCAGTTAAAACGACTTAATAATACTACACTTATGACAATATTCATTTCTTAAAAGGAAAGTATAAGAAAAATTTTAATTTCGCGTTAAAAATGCCTGTGCAACTTTTTATACTTTTTCGGCGCAAAGCTAGAAAAAAAAATTATGCGCTAAGATTATTTTTAGAACAATTCATACAGAGTTCGGAGATATTTTTGAAATTTGCGACACAGATATTTTTTATTTACATGATGGTAAACTTAGTTTGCAAATAAAGGGAGTATGATAAAAACTGTGTTTTTATGGTTTTCTTGTTTTTGACTTTAAATGAATACGTGTAGGCCTATTAATCCTATTATCATTGATTATAATAAGATGGACCGCCTGCTCTATTTTTTAGAGATGATGTTCTTTTTCCGTTCGTTATGTAAGCCATTTAAGCGATGGCTGTGATTGACAATAGAACTAAAAACAACAATAGGTCCTCTGTGAGACTTTAAGTAATGTTTGCACAACATTGAATGAAGTGTATTGTGTGAATCTCCAACATGTTTTTTTTTTAATATTTCCTTCAGAAAAATAATTCGTGGCCCACCACATGAAGTACCAGTGGCGTAGCTAGGGTCATCTGCGCCCGGAAACATGACACAAAGTCTGCGCCCCTTCTCGGACCGACAAAGACTGGGGGCTCATTGAGCCCCCAAGAAAATTTTGAAATTTTACGGTTTATATGGTTCATTTTCGAAGCATCTGGTATTTTAATGAAATAGAATACAGACTAATAAGTCTCTATATGATGTGAATAATTTATTTGAAAAAAAAATATTCTTCTAATTATACATGACTGGAATAGACATAGTCAACAACAAACTGATCCTCATTGATTTGACTGTCGCAAACTCGTCAATCACGTAGTCAAAATTAATATTCTCAAGTGTTTCTCTTTCGATGCTAAGGAGTGCAAGATCACTCACACCAGGGGTCGGCAACCTTTTGCTAATTGTGTGCCAAACTAGGATTTCTAAACCGTTCAGCGTGCCAACAGCCTAAAAGTCAACCTGGTTTATTATACTTGTTTTATTTTTATTTTTTTATAAGACAATTTAACTCCGTAGCAAGACCAAGGCCAAAAGCAAAGGCAAGTTATGGAAAAAAAACGGTAAAGCGTTTTATATTTAATAACAATAATTAACGCATTTTTGTGATTATCAGCCTTTTTATACCAAAAAAAGAATATTACCAAACTTTCACATTTTTGGTAATGATTTTGTAAACATTATCATGTGGTTGTCCAGATAAGGATCTAGCAACTGATAATATTGATGATAGTTTATTCTCAGTTTAACTGAGATTGTCTTTAATTTGCTCAATGCTTGTTGTCGTGAATTATTTGCTATGGTAGAGCGGAATTCGTATGTAGTAATCATAAAAATGGGTAGTTAATGTAATGTTTAAAAAATGTGCATGAAATGTTTTAGTCATATAGATCTAATATTTATATAATTTTCAACTACATTTTACAGTTTGGTTATTATAACGTTTTAAGTTGTAGGCCATTTAGTCTATTAAAAAAGAAAAATAAGAAACACAATATTAGAAATAATAGCATAAATAAAACGGGCTAATTATCTCCCTTTAATTCAAATAAAGTTTCTAATTTTGATTCAATATTGATGTCAAACAAGTTATGTTTGGTAATATAACATATATTACTGACAAATTTTTTTATAACTCCAGCATTATGGTATTCATTACAATATTTAATTATTAGAGGTATACAATTGATTTACGTTAAACAGTTGTACATAAACATTTCCTGCATTTATTGTTTGTCAATTAAACCCACATGATTTAACCCGTCCTTGTTAGTGCGTTCAACTAACTGAAATGTGTTGCTCTATCATTCAGAAACATCGTCTTCAACAGTCAGTTTTCCCCATTAAGAACTGGAAAATGTTTGTTTTTTCATCAATTAAAAAAAAACAAATTTTTTCATCAATAAAAAACAACACTCTGAAGTCTCTCGCGTGCCATTGAAAATCACTCTGCCTGCCAAATTTGGCACGCGTGCCCTAGGTTGCCGACCCCTGGCTCAGACGATCTTGTCCCATTGAATTAAATAAGACAAAATAAGCTTCAGTTTGCTGAAGGACCGATTACAGCTTGCAAATGAAACAGCAATCGTTAGAAGTATTTGCAGTGAAATGCGCAGATTCGGAAATACGTCATCTCCATATGAAACAACAAAACCAAGAAGATCCAAAGAAGTTTCCGGTAGAACTTCAGTCCGGGCACCGAGAAGCATTTCGTAGTCTCCGATTGATGTGCACAATTCGTGACCATTGACGTCAGTATCGTAGAAATTTTGCAATTTTGACGAAGTGTATCGACATTTAACTCAGCGAGAAGAGTGTTGACGTCTAGTAAAAATCCAAATTTGGTGTTTATTTTTTTTAAACGTAAAATCGTATTGATATCTCCTGAGTCTATCAATTACGCTGTTCATAACACGTGCAATTTCTTCTTCTGCAAAAAGTCCCGCAACTCTTGCTAATTCTCCAGGCATCCTCCTTTGTCCTCTAATTCTTCTGTCAACCTCGATTCCCAAAGTTGCGCATCTTGTTTTTCCATTGTCTGCCGCAACCTGGCTCAAATTATCACGAATGTTGACAAGTTCTCGCTCCAGCGATTAAAGATCAGATGCTTATTACTGCTTCCTTGAAATGCATACTAGAATCCTGCAACCGTTTCTGGAAACGATCAATTTTCCCAAGTATGATGTTCCAGAAATGTAACAAAACTAGGAAGTTAAAGTTTAATATATCTGCCAGCAGAGTTTCTGCATCACTTCTGGTGTCAGGCGTCATAGTTGCATCTTTCGATAATTTTTCCAACTACTTCATCTAGTCCTTCATAAATAGCTTTAACAGCTTCTGGTCGTGCACTCCAGCGTGTGTCAGACTCCCTCTTCACTGTGATTGGCACAACTCTTTTTAATTCTACCCAACGAGTTGTTGAACGAGAGAAAAACAAATATAAACTTTCAAAAGTTCCAAAAAATGTGATAAGAACTGAATCCTGTTTAGCTGAGTATACTCATGCTAAGTATATTCGACTCGAAATTATCCAACCTGTATAATTGTTAAAACCAGATGCCACTCAGTATATGAAGAATAATATTTGAACCCGAACTGATCTTTGTTTTAAAAAAAAAACGCCGTCAGCAATATCCTACATTGTGGATGTGTCATTTGTTGTATGAGTAGAATGGCGCCCCTTAATGCTCAATGGGGGTGCCAAAATCATGCTTGCCAACTGGTTTGTAATGAAAATATTTGCGGGGCTCCAAAATTCAATCTTGCAAACCTATTTGGGATACATTAGTTTACATCAAAATAAAATTAAATAATTAGTTTTAATACTCATTTTGGCGCCCCCTAACGTGGCGCCCGGGGAAAAATCTCCCCCCCCTGTCCCTCCCTTGCTACGCCACTGTGGTACGAAATACACCACTACGAAATACTTAGCCTACCTTATTTCCTTTTAATAAATATAATATACCAGTACATCAGCTCTACATAGACTACAAAATGGCTTATGATAGTATTAATAGAATATATATATATATGAAACACTGGAATTCTTTGGGATCCCTAATAAGCTAACTAGACTGATATATATGACACAATGTAAATCTAGGAGTAAAGTCAAGGCTCAGGGAGAATACTCGCGTGAATTCCCAATTCAACAACGACTACGACAAGGAGACTCACTATCGTGCATGCTATTTAACCTAGTATTAGAGAGAGTCATTAGAAACATTAATGTAGACACTAGAGCAGGGGTCGGGAACCTTTTGTCTGAGAGAGCCATGGACACCACATATTTTGAAAAGTAATTCTGTGAGAGCCATACATTATGTTTAAAACTGAAAATTCAAGTAAATGTGTGCATTTTGTGTAATTTCAACACTAAAAGTACAATAACTATGTCTCCAAATTCTCCTGATGCAGAGCTGCAGTAGACTTTAGCTCATTTCTAGAATGAAATATTGATATGCAATTAATATGTAGATCAAAAAATCAAAAAAAAATTTTTTGAATAATCGAACATTTGTCTGCGAGCCAGATGATACAAAGGAAGAAGATAAGGAAGACTTCAAAACCAAGAATCGCACATTTGAAAGAGTAGATACTTTCAAATACTTAGGGTCAAGACTTAATGAAAGGAATGAGATACTACATGAAATAAAAGAAAGAATAGCTGCAGAAAATCGTTCCTATTTCAGCCTCCAAAATGTATTCCGCAACAAAAATATCTCAAAAAGAACAAAGAAGAAGATGTACAAAACCATAATAAGACCAGTGGTGATGTATAGCAGTGAAACATGGACAATGACAAAATCCATTGAGACATTGCTTAATACCTGGGAAAGAAAAGTGCTGCTGAGGATATATTATGGAGCTGTGCAAGACACAGATGGCTTGAGGTTAAGAACAAACGAAGAACTGTACACACTGTACGAGGATCCAACGGTGGTAGCCGAGATAAAGAAGGGCAGACTTAGGTGCGCAGGCCACGTGGAAAGAATGACAGACGGCAGAGCAGCCAGAACAGCACATCACCAGAGACCAAGAGGAAAGAGACCAAGACAAAGATGGCTCGAAGCTATAGAGTCAGATCTACAAAATCTTGGTGTGCGGGCTTGGCGAAGGAAGGCTCGAGATAGGCCCGAATGAAAGGAGGTGGTGGAGCAGGCCAAAGCCCTACATGGGCTGTAGCGTCATAGGGATGGATGGATGAATTCTAATAGGCTATGTAAACAGATAGATTTGTTGACTAGGTTATAATAGGTGAAACATTAAAATTAGGTCGATTAGGCTACATAGTTCTATTTAGTAATTTTTACGTTTTAATTTCTAATTTTCTGTAAAAATTGTATGAGATAAAAATGTATTAGTATCAGTGGCGTCGCCAGAATTGCAAGGTGTGGGTGGCAAATAGTGCAAGGTAGGAGAGGTAGGGGATAGGGAAGGCAACTACCGGTACAGTGTGTATAATGTGTGTGTGTGGACAATAATACAAGAAGGAATAGTGAACATAATATGGTTAAAATCGAAGGCTATAATTAACAACTGGTGCACAATTTCCCCCTACCCTATTTAACAATTAACATTGTACCAAAAGCTCATTAGTGAAACGTAAAATTAGAAAAAAATGTAATATTTATATGAAAAGAAATATAGTAAACAAAAAGGAAAGAAATATTGTTAAGATCCTCGGATTGGAAAAAAATGTGGGAGGGGCGAGTGAGTGGGTAGGAACCATGTTAAACCCCCTTTTGTGGCTACGCCTATGAAAGTTAGGGCCTATAGTCCTTTTGAAATCTTTTAACAAGTTTTAAAATGCATTACAATTAAGTATAGTATATATAGTATAAACCTTTCCGTTTTAAATCTATTTTAAACATAAAAGCAAGTGTCTAAAATTTTGTTTCTTGTTTTGAGGGTAGGGGGGTAACAAATTGTTGACGTAATTATATAGGGGGGGTCTCTGAAAGTTTGACAGTTGTTGACAAGGGGGAGGTGGGGGAGGTAAAAATCGCCAAAAAAATTGTTGACGTAATTAATGGACGTCCCCTTAGTTAGGCCTATATAACTTACTAGAATATGCAGCATCTGTATGGGACCCATCAACTAAGGAAAACATTAAAAAATTAGAACAAATTCAAAAAAGAGCTGCAAGGTTCATAGCTAGTGAATATTCCCAATTAACAAGAGTAACACCATTAGTCAAATCACTAAACCTAGAAACACTAGAGGACAGAAGGGCAAAGAGTAAAGTAGTAATAATAGGCCTAGCCTACATACGGCATTAAACTCTAATTTAGAAATACAACACAATAACAACCTGTTGCAAAGCTCAGATAAACATAAAGACAAAAACACTTTCCTTGTCCCTTATGCGAGAACAAATGCATATAAGTATATATACTCTTTCTTCCCGAGTGGCATTCGGGCATGGAATGGGTTGACTGAACAAACCAGGAAAACCAATAACCTAACATCATTTAAAACATTAATAAAAATGCAAGACTTACTAGACTCGGACCACGGGTGAGCGTAGGACGCAATAATCTTCTTTACATTTTATCTAATAAAATATTTTAAATTTAAACAAATTCTTGTAGGTCTAAGTCTAAGCCAACTTGCCTGGTTAAAATAAAACAAAGGCTATCTGGCCCAGAACGAAGTTGAATTGAATACGCGTGAAAGTATGTTTTTTTTGTCATTGTTATTCTGCCCCATCACCTGTAATCATTGTAGGCCATTCCTATTAACCCATATCTATTGTGTATTTTCCCCTTTCACCCACACATACAGTCACATTTACTCGCCTTTTGTTGTTCAAAGATAAGTGCTTGGCGATGTCCGACCTCACCATGTATTTTCAGGATGTATTGACTAGAAATTACAACGATAAGGTGGCCTTGAATGCCCATCCTATGGGGATGATACTAGTAACCCAATTTCACTGTTGTAATCAGAAGTGTTAGCCCTGTGATAATTAAGCCCCTCCCCTTACTCTTCCATTGCAAGCTACACCCACCCCTATGTATGGTAATATAAAGACAACTGGTTATAAGGGTCTTATAAGTTTACAGACGTTCCTTCTAAATAGAAGATTATTACGTCCACTAGGCCCAAAACTCCTGCAGGGCGACAGGGATCCGCCGGTGGCAGGGCTAGAACCCGCGACCTGTCAGTTGGTTTTTGGTTGACAGTCCGGTGATTTAACCGCTGGACCAGCCGGCTTGGTTACTCCCAACCTACCCTCTCCTCACTTGGCACCCCTACCCTTCTTGAGTTGATGTAAGTTAAATTGTTTTCCCCACCTACCTACAACTAAACAATCTAGATATCTCCAATTCGTCCAATGAATGTAAGTTTACATTTTTACATCCACGTGATTTTAACGGCCCAATCTGGTTAAGGAAAAATTCTGGCAGCGGAATCTCTGACCAGTGCGATAACGTAGATAGTAGATAAGATCGAAAAAATTTTTTTTCAAAATTTGGATTATTTTTTTGAAATTTGGATTATTTTTGGCAGTTGTTTGGATTATTCATAAAATTTTATCTGGCAACCCTGATCAGAAGTCAAAGAGAATAAAAACTCGCGAATCCTGCGCCCAAAATTATTAAAGAATCCGGAAAAGTGGCAGCCCTGGATCTATATTTAGAAAGTGGGAGTGACATATTAATATTACATCTTATGTTAGTTTTCGGTAAGTAGTTGACATCTTTTCTTAATTGTGTTGTTGTTTTTTATGATTCTAGACTACAGGAGGGCTTAGGGGCCTATACTTTAGACTGGACTATCTATAGTATAACTATAGTATAGTATAGTAATCTATATTCTATACTAGATCAAGATCTATACACTATACTCTATACATTTTCACATTTTCTATACACTATACACATTTTTTTTGTTTATTTAGAAAATATTATTCGCATTCATTTATTTAATTTATTAGGATTTAATTCATTGTCATTATTATTAGAATAGTAAATAAGTAATTAGTGACTCATTAGTCATTACTCATTAGCATCAATCTTCAGGCATGATCAGGTCTATTAGCCATTAGCTATTACTATTATTAACCGATTATTATTTATCTATTCTATATTTTATAATAATATCTTTAATAATAGGCCTAATAAATTATGATAGCCTAATTCATATTTATGCTTGAATCTTGAATTGAATTTAAAGATAAAATTAAATTTTATTAAATGTAGTCAATGTAGGCCCAATCCACCTATATCCTACCTATATAACTTATATAACTATAACTATAAGTTTATAGTTATATATAGGCCCTATAATAGGGTTAAAGGCCTAAGCCTAATATTAGTAATATTAATATTCCTATTATTATTATATAATGAAGATGATTTTATGATTTATGTATAGTATAGGTATAGGGCATAGGCCTACTAGGGCCTGAGACTATACTTGAATATAGTTATAGGGCCTATGCCTAGGATATCGCCGGATATCGGCTATATGAAGTATATGCATAGGAATTTAGGCCTATAGCGGCACTATTACAATGCTCAGATTAACTGATTAACATAAGGACAAATAAACACTTTCCTTATCCTTATCCCTTATCATGCCTTATATTTGTGCAAGAGCAAATGCATATAAGTACTCTTTCTTCTCAAATGGCATTTGGGCATGGAATGGGTTGCCTGAACAAACCAGTAACTTAACAACTTAACATCATTTAAAACACTAATAGAATTGCAGGACTAGACTCAAACCACGGATGTGCGTAGGATGCAATAATCTTCTTCATAGAAGGAACGTCTACTGCATGAGTTTACAGTGGCAAAGGTATTTGAGTTATACTGAAGACCGTAGACCTACCAGCTATACCAGTACTATTATCATCACATTGCATAGCCTACACAAAAATGTAATATAACTGGCTATATACAGGCAGTCTCCCAGTTGGCACACTACGTCGTATAATATCGACTGGGAAAATCTTGGTTGCCAAGTGTTTTGCTGGTTTACAGGTGTTTTCTCCATCGATACGACTTGGTGTGCCTGCTGGGCTAGGCTATATAGACTACTAGTATATTAGCCTATATAATATAGGCCTACACAAAATCTTACATTAAAATCATTGAAACCCTTTTACTTTTAGTTAATGAAATAAGTTTATTTTATTAATTGTATAGGCATGCATGGTGGCTAGGTAGGATCTTTTTACTTTTAAATTAAATGTATAGTAAATAGGCCTAAAATACTTTCACACAAACAATTTTAAGATGTTGTGTAATTTGTGTTACCTTAATTTATCTTGGTCTTATAATAATTAAGTAATAAATAAGGTTAAAATAAGGTCCTATATTTTGAAAAAAGAAGCATAATCTGGTGCTGGGAATGGCTGGTGGCAACAACTAAAACGACCAAGCCGAGTTGCCCTTTGGTGGAAGCTCCGCAGTAAGGATCAGGCAATGCTTGCCAGTTTCGTACTGGACACTGCCCTATTTCAGCAGGTCTAGGTCCTACCTGGACATGCAGGGTTAAAACTGCAGAGAAGCAGACAAGACGGTCAAATACATGTTTTTAGACTGCTCTGCCTTTCAGGGGCTTAGAATATGGGTGGAAACTGTCAACAGTTTGCATCAAACTTATATGGTGACTTGGCTACACTGCCTAGCACAAGTGTGTTTGTTCTCCGAGCCCTAAGGCCTAAGAGAGTAGTCTCGGCTCGTGTTCTTACTTTGGAGAAGTGGGGTTCACATCTTGTGCTAGGTGTATTCACTTGCTAAAAAGTAAGAAAAATATTTATTCTAAAATGTGTATATTTATTTAATTACTTGTATACAGTTAAGAAACACTTACTCAATTTGTTGATTTTTATTTGCACATAATTCTATTGGCTGTCCAAAATATGAGGCCATCTATATTGCATGTTTTTAATAGAGCAGGGTTTCCCAACCTGTGTTAGGCCTATACATTATGATATTCTCACAAACAAAGAAGTTGCAAACTTGATAAGTTTAAAGTTAATGGTTGTTCTTTGTGTTATTTGTGTATAGGGAACCAAATAAAAACCCAATGATGTTTTTAATGGTTTTTTAGTACAGTCATTTAAATCATTTTGCTGGTACAATTTTAATATAAATTTTGGGGGAATTGGTGGTGGGGTACAACAAGAAATGGGGTACCCATTAATGAAAAGTGTATTCAAGGGATACATGATAAAAAAAGGTTTGGGAACCACTGTACTAGAGGAATTCCTTATAATTGGTACAATCTACTCCTAAGTCTAATTACCAGTAGTAAATAAATGTTAACAAACTTGATTTGATATTTAATACTACTTTCACTCATACTAGTGAAATAATATTTTAACATCAACACTAGATTAGTATTGATATAAAAATGTCATTTCGCTTGCTTTTATTTATGCAATAAATGTTATTTCACTGGTTTGTAATAAATTGAAAGCTCTAATATCATTGTGTTTTAAAAAAAAAGATTTTTTACTTTCTTTCATGGGCGTAAAGTGGACCATAGAAGTAAATATTGTTCACCTCATTGACACAATTTTTTTTTATGGTCCTGCCCTACATTTTTTTAATTTTATTTTACTTTTTATTATATTATGATTCACTGCAAGTAGGCTGTTCACATCTGAGTATTTAATTACCTCTATTTTTTTTTTATCCTTGTCCACTCATATTTCTAATCCTGATATGATTTTCTGTTTTCTGATTCAATAATCTGCTTCTCGTTATTATACTAAAAAATCTTGTTTTAAAAATAGCTTCAGCACAGATTATTTGTATTCAAAGGAAAACTAAATGAAGAAATCAATAAAAAGCAATAATGCTATAAATAACTAATGACTACCATTGCCCAAAGTGTGAAGCACCAGAGTACAGCATTATTTATGATATGGCAAATAGCCTACGCCTTGGTTATTGATCCTTTAGTTATTGATTATTAAAACCTACTTTTCATTTTTATCAACAACAGGTTCTTTAAATATTGTAAATGGAATTAAGTTTTTATATGCCTACTGGGTAGGTTTTATTTGTTTTATAAATTTGTGTATTTAGCCTAACTATTATCAACATTTTTATGTTATATCTTTAAAATCTATTAAATATATAATATGTACAAGCTATTTCTATAAAAAAAAAATCAAAATAAGATTGAATACTTTCCATATTTCTTTTTTTTTTTTTTTATTAAATCTATCCAGCCTTGTGTCTTTACATCTTTGCCATGAAATTGATATCTTAGCTAGGTCTATAAATTGAACATTAGATAAGATAGTCTAATATAATTAAATACTATTTGTTGACCATTTGTACTGATTCAAGAAATATTTTTTGTATTGTCTCTCTTGTTGAATGCAAATTATTGCTATAAGTGATGTTCATTTAAAGTTTAATTACTAGAAATTTGATTTCAATTTATGGTGATCATCAAAGTGTGTATCAAAAATGTTGGTAACTAACTTTCATTCTTCAATGTAGGCCTACTGGTTGCAACCATCATTCCAAATAAAGATGACAATAGTGTTTTATTCAGTTATTAAATGAAAAGATTTTGCTAGGAAAACTAATTCGTTTATTGCCAACTAACAAAAAGTTACCATTCCCACTTTTTTTTATTTCTCAATACAGGATAATTTAAGAAAATGAGATGAAAATCAATCCTAGTGATCTAAGTTCTGTTCATCTGTTTCAATGGGAATGTATCTCCTGTCATGGCAGCAAACACAGTAACGTTGACGCCCCTAAGCACTTATATAAACAAAGGCCTTCTGTCCCCTGCGGCAGATTTCACCATGCCGCTTGCTCTCAAGGAAAGTTTGTCTACATATTGGGAGGGAAAGACAGATGCTCACCCTTAAAGGATTTCTGGAGATTGGATTTAGGTAAGTTGACTGCATTTCATAAAATTTATAACTGTACTTTGAACTAAAATGTAAAGCAGGAAAAGAGGACAGTTAGTAAAAAAAAAATACAATATTTTCATAAAATAAAAATTTTTGTTGCCTTTTCAGTGAGCAGTTTATTGAGCTTGAGACTTTTTACATTTAAATGAGTACATTTATTGAACTTTATGATGGCAAATTTTCCCAATTTAGTGAATGAAAATGTAAACTTCTGTTTTTGTTTCTCTTTAAAGTGTCTGAAGAGTGGGATGAAATTGATGGCAAGAAAATAGCTCTGCCTCATTTAGAAGGTCACTCAATGCTTTCTTATAAGGTTTGTAGGCATATACAGACAACCATGAGCTAGTATTTACATAGAGACAGTATTTACAGTGAGAGAGTTAGAATTTAGCTTTTTCCTCAATTTACTAAATTTATTTGATTAGTAATTTACTTTTCTTTTCTGTCAATAATTTTTTTAATTATCCTGTAGCTCTTACTAAGAAACAAAGTTATGAACTTTTTGAAACTAAAAATATGCCGCTTCTTTATACTGTCTTTAACAAGCATCAATTCTTTTCTGTTTTGCTAGAGTGAGCTTCTAATCTTTGGTGGTACATTTTCCGATTCTGGTGATGACACGCCCTTGTGGATATTTAATACAGGTGAGTAAAAACTCAATTTCTTAAAAAGAGAAACAAAAGCATCACATACTAAAACTATTTTAAACTGTTGACTTTATCCAACAAATTATCTCTTCTTTTTGATAAACTATATAGTCAATAGATAATAGTATTAAATGATATAACCTTTTGTAAACATTGACATGTTAGGGCGTGTAAACATATGTAATGGGGGGTGATTGTTCTGTTATCAGCTTTAAACATTTGTGGAAAAAAATCAGTTTTTTTTTTTAAATTGCACAAGTATGTAATATTATGATATTGAATGTGTAGGCCTATTAATTTAGTGATTAATTAAATTCAAATATGTATAAGTGTATAAGTATAGTATAAATTGTGTTTAATTTAGTGATTAATTAAATTCAAATATGTATTAGTATAGTATAAATTGTGTGGTTAATTTAGTGATTAATTAATTAAATTCAAATATGTATTAGTATAGTATAAATTGTGTGGTTAATTTAGTGATTAATTAAATTCAAATATGTATTAGTATAGTATAAATTGTGTGGTTAATTTAGTGATTAATTAAATTCAAATATGTATTAGTATAGTATAAATTGTGTGGTTAATATAGTGGTTAAAGTTTTTACTTACTTTTAAGTCATGAAATACTGTGCTTGTGTGAGTAATTTAAAAATAGTCAGAAAATATTTCACTGAATTGACTCATCAAAAATATATATTTCAATAGATCTGTTTTGTGTTCGTAAATGGTGTGAGCCAAATAGTCCTCAGCCTGGTGGTAGGCGAGAGCATTCTGCGGTTATTTTCAAAAATTCAATGTACATTTATGGAGGATTTCTGGATAATTCTGGATCAACTGATGAATTTTGGCTCTTCAACATAGGTGATTAAAAAAAATATTACTGTTATTATATTAGGAATATTAGACTGATTTTTTACTAAAATTCTAGAATTGTGTTTTTAGCTTGCCTTTATTAACAATTTTATTTTCTGTAAAAAAATATACTTTCAATTGAGTAAAAGAGCTTGCTAGATTTGTTAATATAAGAATGTGTGTATATTTTATTGAATCAATTTATAAAAACACAGAGGAAGAAGTCTGGCAGCAAATTCCACGTAGCCAACCTGGCAAACGCCATGGCCATGTAGCAGTGGTAACCAACAACAACATGTGGCTACATGGGGGAATGAAGGAGCTTGTACCACTTTCTGACTTGTGGGTTTACAACTTTAGTGAGTCATTTTCACAATTGATTTAATCATATTATATAAACTAAAAGAAATAAGGATATAGGTGAATTATTACAACAATGTAACCTCTTGAAGTCTCATATTTTCATATCATCTTAAGTAGCCTAATATCCTTCCTTTATTCAGATTTGTGCACTTGGACAAAGATCAAAGGCCAGGGAGCTAGTCCAACATTAGCTAATCACACTGGACATGTTGTAAGATTTTATACTAGTTTGTCAATAACCATTACTAAGAAAACTTTCATTGCAATTTTTTTCTTTAAAAAGATTATAGTAGATAATGAGCTTATATTTAAGCTCTTAAAAACTTTTAAAATGTCTATGCTTAAATAACCTTTAAAAAAATTTGTTAAAAAATGTTTTATTTTGATTTGATTATTTTTAGTTTGATAAATGGCTAATTTTACTTGGAGGCACACAGTCTGGCCAACAGTTGCATAATATTTGGTTATTTAGACTTGGTGAGTAATATTTGAATGATTAGAAATAAAAATTATTGTATATATTTTATAGATTTCATTATATATCAATCAAGCAGTAAAAATATACTCTTTTATACCATTTTAGTTGATAAGGCTATGGGGCTGCATTATTTAGTAACAAAATGACAGAAAAATGTAAACTTTTTTTCATAAAAAGTTTTTCTGCTGTTAAAATAATAATTGAGTAATAATTGAATTAATTGTCTGCTTTATTAAAGGGATGTAACTCTTCCATTTTTTGACATAATTATTTTTTTTTGTCCAGTTCCGACTTTTTTTTTTTCACGGGTTGCAACTAAAGAAAAGGGAAACAAGAAAACCCTGATTATATAGCCAGTTGGGGTTGTAACGTTTTATTTAGTTATATCATTGAGCATGCTGGGTCCTTAAAAAATACTCAGCCATGAACTATATTATATTCCTAAATATCATTAGTAGTTGTTTTACAAATTATTGGTTAAGATTTAATAACGTTACCCTAAATTAACAAAAGTGACTAATTACTAGGAACTATATGTATTTCGTAGCCATTTTTAATTAATTTGCAGATATTTGTGTATGTTTGATCAATCTATAGTTAACCTAAAATGAAACTAAAAGAAAATTTTGTAATAAAAGTATAAAAAAGCTATATTTAAAAAAAAATATTTCACCTTAAATATTTTTTATGATTAAAAAAAATCATGAAGCCCTCTTATTGTGAAATTTTGTTTCTCTTTTATTTAGATACACAAACTTGGACACAACTTTCAGGACAGGGTGAAGATATTTATCCTCCATTATCTCTGCATACCTCAGTCTTATTGAAGGCGTCAATTGTTAAAAGTCAACACCTTGATCAGGTGAAATCATTGCCTCAGTTGACATCAACTGCAACGCGGAACCCATGTGACTCTGTGAGGCCACACACTGCGTTTAGTAAGTCGGAGAATTTCTACAATGTCCATGACTCATTTTATATACCTTCACAAAACAGGAAAGACTTACATATGCTACACTGTGCAGGCACTCCAGGACATTCATCCCATGAAGAAGCTGACATTCTTTGTTTAAACTACATGAATTGTGGCACTGAAAGAGAAAAAGTTTGCATGCAAATTGAAGAGGAAACCTCATTTTCATATAAACCTGTAAATGACGACCTTTCGCAAACAAAATGTAAGAGGCCAACTAAAACTTGTGTAGAGGGCAAAACAAGTCAAATAAATACAAGACCAGCATCAGATGAACTTGTGCATGATAGCCTCCCTTTACTGGAAAGATTCCACTCTGTCACATCCAATGAGGACCTTGGCCTACATAATCTAAGTGTGACAATATCAGATGAACAAGTGGACATATCCACCCAGCTACCAGCATGCATCTTGCAATCAACAAATCCTGTTAATAACACTGTTAACAGAACTAGTCTAAATGAAATAAACAAAAGAAAAGGCAAAATAGACAAACATCAAGCAAGGACATCGTTAATAAAAAAAATTTCTAAGCAGAAAGCAAGTAAAACTCACCCTGTCAAAGGCAAAAGTCTGGCCACTAAAACTGGAGATTTTGCTGATGAAAATAAAGCTTATAATTTTGAAAACCCTGTCTACTCAGTGTTTTATAATGAAAGTAAGACAACAAAATCAGTTCTTTCAGAGACCTTATTGTCAATAACTTCAGAACATCATCAATATCATCAAAACCGGCAGTCCAAAAGTAAAGATGACTTATTAATTGAAGATTTAGAGTGGCTTGATAATGATCAACTTTTTTCAGCACATATATCTTCTCCTGCCAGCTCTAGAACAAGGAGCACATCTTTCCAAGACATAAGTAGCTACGCTCTCAATGTCTCAGGCTTCAAAACCTACAGTGTCGCTCAGTTTAAAGTCAGCAGACAAAATTCCAAGTCTTGTGAGGATTTAACAGCTAAAAGTGGCCGAAATAGTTTTTACCCAAATGTTTCAGACAAAGAACTGTTTTATTCAAACAATGATGCTGTGAGCACTGAATGTGTTGCTGATTGTGATTCTACGGAGCTTTATGATAGAAGTGAATTGAGAAGAAATCTCATGGATACAAAGGACTATTTCTCTACCAGTAGGACTTTTCATAATAAACTGTATATTTTACAGAATTCTATTGGAATTCAAACGTCAGATTCATTACTTATGCTTGATAAGCCCAGAGCACAGACTGTAGACTCAGTGTTTAGTCCAGTATTGGCTGCTGAGAATTTAGCTTTGAGCAATGCTGCTAGCAATCTGGTTTATGGGCTGGCACCAGATAAGCAAGTCGCACAAGAAAAGCCAGGAATTCTAGGGGAGTCGGAGCTCTGCATCCTTGTACTGGGTGGTCAAACTCAGCACATCAGTTTTAAATCTGAACCCATGAAACTCTGGAAGTGTCATTTAAGTTAATCTAGTCAAAACATATGTACCGGTACAAAGTATGTGAATATATTTATAGAGACTTCAGTAAACATTATGTGTTTATATATGTGTATTGTAATGAATATAATATTGTAAAAACTTCAAGGTTTAAATCTTTGAGGCCAATATATATGGACCCCCTCTAACTCCAAACATTACAAAGATATTCTAATATGAGCAAACAAATAGACCATTGAAATGATTCATTTGCCTTTTTTTTAAACAGAACAATTATACATTTTGTAGAAGCATTACTTTTAGAGATATTAACAACATATGGCATAATCATTAGTCTTTCACAAACTGCATTGTTCATTCTTTAACCAAATAATCTAATTTACTCTTTTGAGAATTATCAAAGGCAGAATTTTTTTCTTGATATTATTCTTAGTATAGGAATAAATTAATGTCACATGAAATATTGTATTAATACTTCAGCTTTCATTGACAGATAATTTAGAATAATCTCATTTATTGGATGATTTATTGTATTGTTTTAATCTTCAGCTTTGTTGTGAACACTTTTCAAAGTATATTATTCTTTACCATAATTCAATTACAATGGTTTTTACTTTTTTATTTATTTGTATTTCATTTAAATTTTAAAAATTGTTTAGTTTTTGTTATAGAAAAAATGTGATGATTCAATTATAAATCTGTAAATCCTTTGCATATATTTTCTAACCACTGTTATACTTATCAATAATTGTTTTTTATATTAGTTTTTCAAAATATATACACTAATATTCCATCCGATAGATAACAATGAAATGTGATGTATATTGTCCATTTCATGTATTTATCTGGAGTAATTAAAAGAAAAAAATAATATATTTTATTGTATAATAAGATACAAGGTGACATCATAGTTTTACAATTAACTGATCACTTTGTTGACAAATTCAAATCCATTTTTTTACAATGGATGTTGATGATTGATGACATATTTTTTTTTGTTGCAATTTTGCACCTCCGTTTTCTTTTACATTCCTTTCTTTGGCTTTCATTGAAGTAGATAAATGATAAAATTTTCAGCTGATGCAAATTGACCTGAACATGTTCATTATTCAATTACATTGTACAATTTACCTTTTGTTTGAACTAAGCTCCTATTTCTGTTGCTAGGGCAGTTGTTTTATTTTTCCATGTTTACTTTATTGTTGTGTACCTGAAGTACTATAAAAACATTTTACTCCTCTTGATAAACAAACACTCCATAAATTGAGAGGGATAGTGAATTAAAAAAAGGTTTGACATTTGTTGATAATGGGAAGTTAAAGAAATAGTCAAAGTATATTTTGTTTATTAATAGATTTTTAAAATATATAGTAAATACTATCAATCATAAATTAAACATGTTAAAAATTATAACTTATTTATTTAAAAAAACCTTAGTGATTCGGGCAGAATTTTATTGGAATGGGGTGGGGGAGAGTGCCTTACAAATTTTTTAATGTTTGCCTAGCTTAAACGAGTTGATAAAACTTGTTCAAACTTCAGTTTCTCATTCAAAAGTAAATATCACTAACATATAACAAGAAATTTTTTTTTTATACCTCTATTCATTTATATATTGAAGTATTTGAAATTGTGTTATTGTGGTGCATGTGCCTGATTGACCAAATCCTCTGGTAGAGCTAAAAAATTGCATTTAAAATTTTGAACTGTTAATTTTGACATGTGTTCAGATTCTATAATTTAATTTATTGTAGAATTTCCCAAGTGATGCTGTGAAAATATCTATAATACAAATTTTACTAATTGTCTGAGTCAGAGATTGTAATAAAACTTCAATGATGTTAGCACTTTTTATATACCGTACCTTATTTAATAACATTGTCTTATGCCTTAAGATGTTATATGAATATGTAATATTCTCTTGTATTTACACATAACTATTTCTACTATTTACATTAAACTGTCATTATACAAACTATTCATCTATACAATATTTACTCAATTTTCTTATAGTTTTAGAATTATAAGAAGCAATATTTTATTGGTATTTTTTAAGAAATTGATATTGGACTTTGGTTTAGTTTGTTTATGTACAGACATAATAATAAAGACATTTGTCATTTACTGGTAGCTTCGTCCAAATCAAAACTTTATTGTTAATTTTCTTTCCTTAATTTAATAAGGTAAGCTGTAGAAAATTTGTTTCTGTATTTTTTTACCAAACCAGGATTGACATTAGTTTTGAGCCTGGGCCCCCAACATTCTACTACAACATTCAACCTTTTGTTCAAATATTTGTTTACTTAACACTAGCGTCTTTTTAGAAATGTAAATTTGCTCAAACATATTGAAGTATATAAAATATTTCAACACTTATTTTTTAGCATTTTTAAATTTGGTATCAAACAGGCTTGTGCCTTTCCACACCTATGTTATAATTCATATTCTATTGCTGATAATATGTTCCGCCTAGCAGGTCCTTTGTTGTCTAGATTTGTTATTGTATTTTAAGTATGTTCTTACATTACATTTGAGTGTTTAGCTAGCCCTTTCTTGAAATGCTTTACACTTTACTTGCTAATTCATGTTGATATGGAAAGACCTGAAATAGCAGCTTAAAATATTTTACACTTTTTTTCTAGCCTAGTACACTTGATTGCCTTTGATATATTTTTTTCAATTTCATTTTTGTATCCCTCATAATTGAATCATTTCTTCAATGATTTTTTTTTTACCAATGATGTAGAGCCCTAATTGCTGAAAAAGTTATTGAAATTATACTCTTGATTTCATGTAAGGGCAGCATAAGCAGGAAGGCTTTACGAAATAGTTTTAGGTCAGTGTAAACACTAAATCACAGGTGTCATTTTGCATCATTTTCCAAGAGAGCCAATGCTAAATCACCCTCAAGCCTGATCTATGTAGCCTGCATAATTTTCTTTTACTTTAAACAAAACTAAAAAAAAAATTTATCATTTAGAGATTGTTTTATTTTCTCTTGTGTAGCATTATAATTTGTTTAAAAAACATTTTAAAATATTTTACATTTATTTATTGACTAAAATAATGTCACTGTGATATTAAAAAATATTACATTAAAATGTTTGTATGGTTTTTATTGTTTTTTTCATGTTAATGAAACATTAAACAACTCAATGCCTTTTTATTTATAATTTATTGTTTTTAAGCCAAGTCAGTCAAAGAAACACAGTTAATTTTTTATTCTATTTTTAAATGTTACAATATTCAATGTCTAATGGCAATGTTTATATGGCAGAGATAAGAGGGCTTGAATTATAAATAAAACTAAAAAAACTAGATTTAGACAAATATATTCAAAATAAATGCCAGCATCAACTAGATTTTAATTTAATGTAGGTTATGCCTATAAGAGCAAATTAGAAAATCATGAACAAAATAACATCAGTTGATAAGTCAAAATACATGTACACAATTAAATAAATAGACCATTTGGTCATCACTTTAGGTAATGTTCTCTTGTTCCAGGCCGACGGTCTTTCTTTACAGAATTACAGATTAAACAATTGGTCTGGAAAACAAAACATTATTCTTGGATTATCATAACAGAAAATTGTTGAACAGTATTTGAGTTCAGATGTTAAAAAGTTATATTTAAGTTCAAGTGTAAAATTTAAGTTCAGTTGAGAAATAGTTGGTTGTTATTAATCTCAGATGTCTATTGCGTTAAGATGTAAAGATTTTGCAAAGTACACCCTTATTTACATTTTAAGTTTACATGAAAAAAAAATGTCAAATTGTGTTTGAGTTCATATGTCCAATTGTTGTATTTGTGTTCAAGTGTCAAATTGTTGTGTTGTATTGTATTTGTGTTCAGGTGTCAAATTGTTGTATTTGTCTTCAGATGTCAAATTATTGTGTTATATTGTATTTGTGTTCAGATGTCAAATTGTTGTATTTGTCTTCAGATGTCTATTTGTTGTATTGTGTTTGTGTACAGATGTGTCATTGTTGTATTTGTACTTACAACACAAGCAGGGAGACAATCCTCATGAAAAGCATGCCGACAGTGAAACACTATCATATTGCTGGCATACCTCAAGTCTGTAAAACAAAATCAACAGGTTATAGTTATATTTAACATGTTTTTTTAATAGACATCTTAAATTATTTTGTTGTCTTAAAAAAGAAAATACAAATAATGCATTTACTATCTCTATCAAACTAGATATTAGTAAATCACTTTTAAATGTACAAATATTCAAACAAATTTTACCATTGACAGTCAATCTTTGATTGCACACAGGACACAGCTGACTTTCTGGTTTTTATAAAAACAAAACAAGAATTCAGTATGTATCAGATATTTAAATGAATATTCATAAAAGAAATTAATATATACTTTTATACATGTTAATTTACACCTAAATTATAGTGCTCATTAACCTATTCAGAAATAAAATAAAATAATTGGATTCCTTTTATGTTAATGTATTTTTCAACTAGCTGTCATAAAATAAAAGTAAATGTTTCGGTCAATGTTTAACTATTATGTTAGTGGAATACAAATTTTTTTTTATTCAGCGGACTATTGCACTGACCTAACATAGAGCTAAAATGTACTAAGAGCAAAGATGAAGCAACCAGTGCTAAACAGTAGGCAAATGCAAAAATATCATTAAATAAAGAACTTAGTCGGGCCATTTTAACTTAAGCTTATTTTTCATGTACTCAAACTCTGAATTATGAAACTTTTAAAGTGACAGCTCATTGAATTAATACTGAGATAATAAAATTGGAAAAAATTTAAATTCTTTTTCCACCCAATAATTTGATTTTATAATAAATTCATCTTGGATAAATGTATAAATGAAACTTACAAATAATGGATAGGAAATATATTTAAAAAACTTTAATAGGATTAAATACTGTCCAGCAGAAGTATGAAATAGAAGGAAAGAAAAATACTACTTAGTAATATTGGTGCTTTTTGCTCATGATACCTTTAGAGAACATCATAATATTATTAAACTAAATATATTTACCATCCACAAAAATTCCTCGTTTCTGAGTTCTCACAAGTCTGTCTAGAAGATTAAAGCTGTCTGCCACTAAAATTTTCCTGCAACCATCTCTCAGAAATAGCTGAAACAAAAACAATCAATGATGTAATATTCACAAACAACGAAGCATGTCATTATATACTCTATGAACACTCATTACCAGGCATTGATTGACACTTAAAGATCTTTCAGGTAAAAGGTATCATAAAATTAGCAGATGCAATAAAACTTGACATAAATCATGCAAAATAAAAAAAATTAAAAACCATATAAAAAAACAATATGGCATTCTTTTAAAATCTTACTTGCAGGTTGTAGTCTTGTAAAATCTTGACCAGAGAATCACGCAGTCCAGGAATCTCCAGGTCCCTCCTGATCTTGCTGATGAGTTTGATTGGATCAATATGGGCACCAACATTATGTAACAGTGCAGTGATGAATTCTTTTCAAAGATCAAAATTGATAGTAAACAATCACATGGGGCAATTTGAAAGTTGTATTATGATTATTAAAAACATGATTGTATTTCTTTAGTCTGTTGCTGTATTTAACAACAAAAATGGTAATTATGGTACATATGGAGACAAAGTTCTAATTACTTGGCTTATCCATGGCATATTCTATCAAGTTATCCCACAGTTCATCATCTGCTTGTTCCATACAAAACTGAATAGCATGATTGACATCTTGTAACTGCTCTGTAATCAACTTCAATGCTTGTATCAAATTTCCCATGCGACCTGTAGCATACAGTGGTCAAAATAAAAAAAGTTATGGACTGCGAAAACAAAAAACTAAAAATGAAAAAAGACACCTTTATTTATCCCTTTATTGATATTATCTGATATACTTTCAAGCTTTCTGACAATATCATGTGCATTTATTTAACTTAACATTTATCTTCATCGACAATTATTTATTTTAAAATATGCTATAATAGTCTGAGGTAATTTGACTGAGAGGAAGGAATTAACTTAATATAAGATCAGTAGAAGATGAACTACCCACAGGTTTTTATCAGAGCTTTGGTCTTTATGTACAATGAATATAATGAATACATCCAACTAGCCATTAAAAGTTAGTAAACAAATTGATATAACTTGTAAAGAGTATTGAGTTAGCAGCCAATTGTTCATCATCTCTGCCTGACACAGTTTACATGTAAATAAAGTCAAGGTTGGATACAACCAGAAAGTAAAAGATTAAAACAAAATAAACACACGACTTTGTTTGTAGCCTAGACAAATATTAGAGACTTATCTCTAATCTGTGTAAACATTGGTACATTACATTTGACTTAATTCTAGATTCTAACACTTACCTAACAAAAAAACTTGCTCTTTATAATAGTCTCTAGCCACACACTCTTCTAGTGCTGACTGCAGTGGATAAAATTCACTTTTCCCCAAGAATGGCAGCAGCTTAATGCGGTCATATTCAGCATAGAGCTTGACCAATTGGCCATGATAGGCCTGGGTGCCTTGAAAATCTTTCTGGACCATCTGGTCAAGATACTAGCATGATACAGAAAAAAAAGGTTTAGATTCAGTGTTCGGAAAATGATTATATTGATTGATGCTCTTTTTAAGTTTATTTTAAATGTTGCCAAAACTAAGACATTAATGTTATCTAAACAGAACAGTTTCTATTACCACATGAAGATATTTTGGTGATTTGCTCAGCTGTTGTACTACTTTTTCTGCCTATAAAAAAACAAAAACAACAATACATTATTTTAAAGAAGCCACCTTCATTACAGAATTTACAGAAGATAATATTTTGTTCTTTACTCTATAAAAAACAGCATCAAATGTTAATTATGAGGTTATGTGCACTAACTGGGACAGTTATGTTAACTAAGAGGGTTGGTGCATTAACTGGATCTTTTATGTTAACTAAGAGGGTATGTGCACTAACTGGAACAGTTTTACTGTTGTCCAGGAGCATCTTCACTGTCTTATCTTGATCTAAATCCATCAGCTGAATTATCTTATCACTAATCTTGTCGTACAGGTTATGGTTGTGAATCAGTTGGAAAACATCCTTGTGTTTCAGCCTAAAAATTTAATGAAAACAATAAACAAAATTATTTGAACATGTGAAACAAAGCCTTTCCATAATATAGATATATAAACATATTTATCATAATAATAGTATAATTTTTAAATGGATGCCACTAGTTAAAGTTGACGCATAAAAAAACAAAAGGGAAATAAAAATTACCATAATATCATGTTGTGTCAATTTATGTGTGTATAGTTCATCAAGCATTTAAAAAGCAAAGCCATTATTTGCACCTTTTTTTTTTAAATGTATTTTTCATCAAGTAGCAAGAGAGTTGGGAATTTGTGTGCATAATAGTCAATCTTTCAATTAATTAAATGTATTTATTGATATTTACCTCAAATAAATACTTAGAGCTTTATCATAAGCCTTCTGATGTGCATACCTGTAGAAATAATTTATGTTAAAAAAAACAAATAAATTAAATGTCTTCATTAAAGTTTTTGTGCAGTAATTCTACATAATTATGTATATAATATAGATCTGGTTAACAAATGTTAAAAAACCACACATAAAATTAATGTGTAGAAAAAAAGGTAATACTTTTACTAAAAACAGAGAATTATTCTGTTAAAAAAACACTTTAAGTCTTAATGTATGATACATGTACATGATACATATTACATGCATTATAAGAATGAAGAAAATTTAATAACACTGGATTTAAAAAAACGTCTAACCTATTTTAAATATGCAAAAACAAAAGTATAAGCATATATTACAAGTAATGAAGAAACTCACAGTTGACCCAAACTCTGCAAGAGAAGCTCTGAGTTTTTCTCTCTGTCTAGTCTAGTCAGAATTGCACTGATGATAGACTCATTGTCATACAAGTCTGATGGCCATTCTTTCACCAGCTGGTAAAATCTCTAAAGTTTAGGATAATCAAACATTTGTTTGTTTAAACATTATTTGTGTGTTTAGGATAATCAAACATTTGTTTGTTTAAACATTATTTGTGTGTTTTACTGTCAAAGAAAGTTCTTAAACAAATTTAATAACAAATATGAATATCAAATTAGAGAAACACTAACTTCATAATCTGTGGACAAAAATTCATTCAGAACCATTTCATATATAGTTGAACTCAATCTGGGATCAGATCTTGGAATGTAGCTAGCAATAGCCTGTAAACATATTAAAAGTATTTTTTTTACATTTCACTAAATATAAATCTGTGTTTACTTACATAAGCACAATAATTATGCATGAATAGTTTAATTCACTCTTTACTAAATGAGATCAATAATACTGTGGTAAACATTGAACACTCTCTATAAAACACATTTTTGAAAATGTTTCATTCTATTATCATAGTTTATTGACAATGGTAAAAAAAAAGAAAGTTCCAATGTTCCAAAAACTTTTGAGTTTTGTGTTTAAAATACTTAACTTCAGCTGCTGCATCTGGGCAAATTTGTAAATTTCTTCTTCCCAAGATTCTTTCTTCTTTCCAAGAATTTTAACACACAGCCTGCCAGCATCATCATAAGCTTCTTCTTCTAACAGATAGTGCAAGTACTCTCTGCCAATATCCTTGGAAGAAAAAAACAACTTTTTGTTAATCATCTAACTTTATTTTTCTTCTTGTGGTAATTATTATACATTAATTAACATTAGAAAAAAAAAGAAATTCATTAAATAACTGAATGTTTCACAAGAGAGCCAAATGTAAATTACAGAGTACGTGTGAAGCTTCAGCTCTTTACTGTGCACTGTGGCTGCTGCCATTGCTTCCTAGAGATGAGAGAAGTTAAATAATTCTTTACAAATAATTGTTCACTAAAACTTCATAGAATAAATACTGTTTTAAATGACACAAAACATACTAAAGAATAAATGATAATAGGTTACAGATAAAGTTTATTCATTTTGATGCTATTTATAAAAAAGATAAGTGAAGTAGCACTTTTATTAAGCAGCTTGTGCTACATTAAAAGCCCTGCAGTATCTATGACAACTACATGGGCCCAACTTCCTCCATTTAGTGAAAGAACATTTTTTAATTACAAAAGAAAATACATGTTTTTCAGGGGTGTTACTAGTTTTGTATGTGTATATAGATATAATCTACCACAAGCATTCATAATAGTAAAAAAGATTATTAACCCTTTCAGCAGCCACTCATATTTTCAATTTTCATCTACCTACTTCCTCCCCCCCCCCTACACACACACACTTCCAAGGGCATATATTTCCATCTGCCAACATAATTCCCTGGGGCACAGGAGAGTATATTTCCTTCAAGGAAGAGTGTCTATTTTAAGAATAAAAATAAGGATTTGACCTTTCAACATAGTCTCTGGAAATTTTTTTTATCAGATAGCTGAATAGTAGAATTTTATTTTGCTTTATAAATTATGAAAATTTGACCAATTACTCAGTTTTTTTTGTGAAATTGAAAGTGCAGTACTAATGGCGATACCAAGTTACCTTCAGCTATGAATTAATATTACAAATAAATATTATTTTCAGTATTATATTATTCTAATAAGGTAAGTTATCAAGTTTCAAACTAATTACTCTCTAAATGTTATGATCACTTTTTACAAACAAAAAAGTAAAAATTTAATTTCGGCACCCTATCAATGTTTCAGCCATTCTAAAATAAAGTCTGGGCCATGGGGAGTAATTAGTAAAATAATAGCCAATAATGGCTATGCATAGCAAGAAAGTAGGTCGTAAAATAATTTCGCATTAAAACTCTCTTCTTTTTTGTAAAATAAGTTTGCATCTTAACATGTTTGATTTTAAAGTGATGCTAAATTTCAGCTAAATATGAAACAGTTTAAAGTAATGAAATGAACTGAGTACCTCGTATTTATTGTGTTCCATCAGCCAAGCTATATGGTCATCCTGATCCCTGAGTCTGGCTACAACAATATCTTTTGGACTCACAATGAAAAATAGATTCTCATCAGGCATGCATTCTGGGAAATACAACAACAACAGTAACCATAGGGAATAATTCATAGAATCTTTTAAAACTGAAAACAAAAAACACATTTTTAAAATAATTTATTTTAGAATTTTAAAAACAAAAAATTTATTTTAGAAATTTTATGTACAATAATGTTGATTTAATAAGAAAAACAGATTATCAAATATTTCTCTCTATCAAACTTTTCAAATGAGTCATAATGCAACAAGTTTTTGTAGTACTTTATGCATTCATTTTAAAACCTGTAAAAACTGTTTCTATAAGTAAAAAAATTAAAATATTTGAAAAGCCAGCTGATGGTAGTTCATAGTAGTAAATAGCAGGCAATAAATAATATAAGATTTTTGTTTAATTCTGTCTAGTTCTTCCAAAGCATGTGTAGCTAAACAACTTTCTTCTAAGTTTCATTGAAACATACATTTTCCAGTCTAATCACAAACCTTATAAAGTTCTACACATTAATAAAACAAAAAGAGTATTTTGACAATATTGACACTATGCATAACATATAATATATAAATGATTTTTTTTTTAATCTTACTGGCTCTTGTGTCTAGTTCCAAGAAACAAATAAATAATTTTGTTACCTAAATGATAGTCATTGCACCTGACTAGCTGAAAACCTCGAATAGAAAGTGCATCATTGGAAATTTCTTCATATGATCTATTATGCGGCTCTAAAATCTGTAGATGGGGTCTGCTAGCTTGTGTAACACCTGTCTGGAAAAGATATACACATAAAAATTAAACAACAAATAGAAAAAAAAATTTAAAACATCAATAATATATCTAAAATGCTTATTGATAATAAACAATATTGAAAATAAAGCAATTAATAAAAGCTAATAAAAGTAAAGCTAATCAGTTTAAAGTATACTCTAAATAAACAACTTAAAAATTTTATACCCCTTGGTTTTCTTGACTTTTTTCACTTGATAATACAACTATGTTTGTAGCCAAGGGTGATAATCCACAAACAATAAAGTCTGTAGTAAACATATGTGCTGCCCAGAAGAAATAGCATATATATAAATTAAGTTTAACTTTAAAATGTAATGCAAACAATTGATATTATTTCTGTTTTTAACTTTAGCCATTATAAAACAAATTTCAATCTGATGATATAGCTGAAAAACAAGCAAAGACTTTATATGGGTTTGCAAAGGGAGAGGACCAATATAATTAATTTTTTTTTGCACACAATTTTAATAAGATGAATGTGCATAAGAAACATGATGACATGCCCCCAGCATACATCAACCTTGAGGAGCTTGCTAAAAGACAGTCCCAACTGTTGTGCAGCTGTCTGAGAGGCACACTGACGGCATACCAGGGGTCACCTCAGCAGCGAGGAAAGTCAGTGAGGATAGCCAGGTGAAAAGCAAAGGGCAGAGACTCCAGAAACTAGGTCAACATTCATAGAGGATGGACAGATGCGTTTTATAATGTTAAATCTAAGCAATGTCAAATAAATAGCCAGTTAATATTTACTTATTTCAACAAATCTTCGAGGACCTTCTTCAGGAGGTTTGTCTGCGTCTCTTACAACACAAATCTGCCAAAACATTAAGTATATTTATAATAAATAAATAAAATAGTTTAACAATTTAACTGAAAAAATAATCAAACACAAACAATTAGGGCAATGTTTTTTTCACAAAACATAATAAAAATAAGGAATATACTAACATTCAAAATGTTTACAAAATAGCTTATGAATGAGAAACTGAATCACCTTTATTTTATCCCCCCATCCAATCAAAAGTGTTCTTGCATCACGCCATACCAGTTGACATATGCACAAGTCATTACGCATGCTACAAATATTTTTAAATGACCAACTTTAGGTTTAATTTCATTCAGTATCCAATTAAAAAATTTTTGAATGTGAATTAAAAACACCCCTCTATTTTAAAGACTAGTTAACAAGTCAGTTCAAGCAAACATTCAATAAAACATAGTCTCAGGGTTGAGCCCTGTACAGGGCATGAAGAAAGCAGGAGTCTGATTGGTTGTAATAGGTCTAGGCCATTGGTGGGAGAAAATAATAGTGAGATATAGTAATGACACCAACGTTTAAAATAATAGCTGAGAGATAGTAAAGACACCAACGTTTAAAATAATAGCTGAGATATAGTAAAGACACCAACGTTTAAAATAATAGCTGAGAGATAGTAAAGACACCAACGTTTAAAATAATAGCTGAGATATAGTAAAGACACCAACGTTTAAAATAATAGCTGAGATATAGTAAAGACACCAACGTTTAAAATAATAGCTGAGATATAGTAAAGACACCAACGTTTAAAATAATAGCTGAGATATACTATGACACCAACGTTTAAAATAATAGCTGAGATATAGTAAAGACACCAACGTTTAAAATAATAGCTGAGATATAGTAATGACACCAACGTTTAAAATAATAGTGAGATATAGTAATGACACCAACGTTAAAAATAATAGCTGAGATATAGTAAAGACACCAACGTTTAAAATAATAGCTGAGATATAGTAAAGACACCAACGTTTAAAATAATAGCTGAGATATAGTAATGACACCAACGTTAAAAATAATAGCTGAGATATAGTAAAGACACCAACGTTTAAAATAATAGCTGAGATATAGTAATGACACCAACGTTAAAAATAATAGCTGAGAGATAGTAATGACACCAACGTTTAAAATAATAGCTGAGAGATAGTAATGACACCAACGTTTAAAATAATTGCTGAGAGATAGTAATGACACCAATGTTTAAAATAATTGCTGAGAGATAGTAATGACACCAACGTTTAAAATAATTGCTGAGAGATAGTAATGACACCAACGTTTAAAAATGAAACAAAAAATATCATTTTGGAAAGGTTATCAAATCCTCTTATCTTATCTTATACATTACAGACGCTCCTTCTATAAAGAAGATTTTTGCGTCCTACGCTCATCCGTGGTCCGAGTCTAGTCTTGCATTTTTATTAATGTTCTAAATGATGTTAAGTTACTGGTTTTCCTGGTTTGTTCAGGCAACCCATTCCATGCCCGAATGCCCCTCGGGAAGAAAGAGTACTTATATGCATTTGTTCTCGCATAAGGTACAAGGAAAGTGTTTTTATCTTTATGTTTATCTAAGACTTGCAACAGGTTGTTATTGTGTTGTATTTCTAAATTAGAGTTTAATGCCTTATGTATTATTACTACTTTACTCTTTGCCCTTCTGTCTTCTAGTGTTTCTAGGTTTAATGATTTGACTAATGGTGTTACTCTTGTTAATTGGGAATATTCGCTAGTTATGAACCTTGCAGCTCTTTTTTGAATTTGTTCTAATTTTTTAATGTTTTCTTTAGTTGATGGGTCCCATACAGATGCTGCATATTCTAGTATAGGCCTAACTAATGTGAGATAGCATTTTAGTTTTTTGTTCTTATTACATTTGTAAAAGTTCCTTTTTATGAATCCTAAAGTTTTGTTTGATTTTTTAATTACTTCATCAATATGAGGGTTCCAAGATAACTTATAATTTATTATTACTCCTAGATACTTAGCATTGTTAGTTTGGGTTAGTTCTTTACCATGAATGAAGTAGTTTGCTATTATTTGTTTCTTTTTCTTGGATACCCTTATTAGTTGGCATTTTTCTGGGTGAAAAGACATACTCCAGTTTGATTCCCATTTTTGTAGTTCATCTAGGTCTTTTTGTAGGAGTTCACTATCTTTTCCTGTCTTTATTATTCTATAAATTATGCAATCATCAGCAAATAATCTTACTTTTGTTCCTGTGTTGATGCAATTTGGCAGATCATTAATATAAATTAGAAATAGTAGGGGTCCTAGAACAGTTCCTTGTGGAACTCCTGAGTTTACAGTTATTGGTGATGACTTAGAGCCATTTACTATCACTGTTTGTTCTCTGCCTATAAGAAAGTCCTGAATCCACTGATGTAAGGGACCAGAGATGCCAAAATATTTAAGTTTTTTTAGTAGACTAGAATGATGAACTTTATCAAATGCTTTTGAAAAATCTAGTAATATAGCATCAATTTGGTTGTTATTATCTAATCCCTTTGACAAGTCATCTATTAGGCCTATTAATTGAGTCTCACATGATCTATTTTTCCTAAAGCCATGTTGGTGTGGGCACAGTGCATTAAGTTTGTCTAGATGATTTACTATACTACTATATATAATATGTTCAAGTAATTTACATGTTATACTGGTTAGAGAAACAGGTCTATAATTACCGGGGTCAGATTTATCTCCTTTTTTGAAAAGGGGGGTTACATTAGCTAATTTCCAATCTCTGGGCACTTTGCCCTGGTTTAGAGAGGCCTGAAAAAGTATTTTAAAGATTGGAGATATTTCATTGGTTAGTTCTTTAAGCAGTCTTGCTGGTATTTCATCTGGACCAGAAGCTTTGTTTGCTTTTAAGTTGGTTAGGAGTTGTTTAATGCCTTTTTCATCTACATTTATATGTCCTATCTCTTCTAGTTTGTTTAAAATTATGAAGATTTCTTTGTCACCTGGATTTGAGAAAGATGATGCAAAGTGTGTGTTAAGTATATTAGCTTTGGTTTCATTATCATTATAAGTTTCATTGTTTTGGCCTTTTAGTGGAGCTATGCCTGTAGTGTCCATTTTTCTTGATTTAATGTAGGACCATAAGTTTTTATTATTATCTTTAGAAATTACATTGTTTACATATTCATTTTGCAGCTGTCTGCTTAGTTTCTGAGTTAAATGTTTAATTTTTAGGTATTTTTTATGTAGTCTAATTGAATTAGTTGCCTTAAACTTTTTGAATAGATTTTCTTTTTGTCTACACAGTTTCTTTAGTTTAGTGTTAAACCAACATTTGTTAATTTTTTTTTATGTTTGTTTTGTTGGCACAGAATCAGCCATTATTGCTTTTAAGTTGGTTTTTATGAATTGCCAAATATCTTCAACTGGACTATTTATATTGTATTTAGTAAGAAAATTGGTTTGGAATTTTATTGCTGCTTGATGTAGTTCTGTTGTGTTACATTTATTCCAGAGGTAAATTATTCTTTTAGGTTTCTTGTTTATTTGGGTTTTTATTTTGTTATTTACTCTGACAATATCATGATCTGAAAGTCCAGGAATTATTTCATAATCTACTACTAGTCCTGGTCTGTTAGTTAAGAATAAATCTAGTATATTATGGTTTCTTGTTGGTTTTTTATTAATTTGATTTAAGTTTAGATTTTGGATGGTATTGATAAACATTTCATTTATTTCTTTTATGTTTTGGTGTTTTTCTATAGAGTAGCTATTCCAATTTATATCAGGGAGGTTGAAGTCTCCCATTATCCAAATTATAGCATTTTTATATTTAGCTTCAATACTTGTCATCTGATTACATAGATCAGTCATGTACTCTGATGTTGAGTTTGGTGGTCTATAAACACTGCCTACAATTAGTGGTTTAGAATTAGGTCTACTTATTTTACAAAAGACTGACTCTATGTTATTTTTAGATTCTAATTTAATTTCTTCAGCTATTAGAGTAGATTTTATGGCTAGTAAGACTCCTCCATGCCTGTCTGACCTATCTTTCCTAAAAATTTCATAATTATTATTGAATATCTCTGTGTTGTAAATATCTGGGCTAAGCCATGTTTCGGAACCTGCAATTATGTCTGGTTCTTCTTTATTTATTAGGATTTCCAAATCAGCGGTTTTATTTTTAATGCTTTGGAAGTTTATTGTTAGTGATTTAAGGTTATGCTGATTAGGGGTTTTATGGTATTTAGTGTTGAAGAGTGTCTTTTTAATTATTTTAATTGGTGTTGATCTAGCTAAGGGTTTATTTAGGTCTAAGTTATTAACTTCTGGGCTTGTCAAGGCACTGTAGGGGTTAGTGGTGTCCAGGTCATGAGAATTAAACAGACCTGAACTAAATTGTGGCAACCCACACTGTACACAGTGCCAAGAGGCATCTTTATTTCCTAGCGCTATATAAACTGGGGTGTTCATATGTAAGCATGAAGCATGGTACCATTCATCACAGGTGTCACATTGAATGGCTCGTTGTTTTGCTGTGCATGACTTACTGCAAATATTACACCTATCTCTAACTGTCTTGACTGGGCCTGGGTTAGATTCAACATCACCAGCTAAGAGCAACAACAGTATAAGGTGCTTTTGTCTATACCTGCAAATTTTATGTTTAAAATGGTTTAGGGTGATTTTTTTAAGGGTGATATAAATAATTGTGTTGTCAATATCTTTAATGTTGTGATGGTTAATTACTATCTGTTTATGGACATTTTCATATTTTGGTAGTTTTAGTGCCCTTACCAGAAATAGGGCTAGGATTAGAACTAAGAGTTTCATTTTTATTTTTTTTTAAGGGTTAGGCTACTTAATAGTTTTACTATATTATTACTATATATATTACTATAATATTATTTAATAGTCTATATGTTTTTATTTGTCTAAGTTTCTTTTTATTAGGCCTATGTATTATAATTGGGCTTATATTAATATATTTAACTACTAGCCTAGACCTAGTCTATTCGTCAGTAGACTGTAGGCCTAGGATTTTGTTTAAGGTCCGATTTTGTAAACAGACAAAATGGCGGACTTCGAAGCGCCTAAATTTTTGTCTAAATAATATTTTAAGCTCGAAATTACGATCAATTATTCTATTTAATACTATTTTAGATATATATATATATACCAAATATTAACTTAATTAGGGGTTAGTATAAAGTTTAAATGGTTGTTAGTTATTTAAATATGGAAACATTTGGGAAACATTAAACAAAAATGTATCTTAAAATTAAAATATCTTTTTTTTTTTTTAAGAATTACTTATGACCCTCAGTTTCATTCTACCAGAACTTAGTAGACTATTGTCTCTTGCAATCTCACTTGGGAATCATATCAATTGTTATAAGTGGTGTTGGGTATTGATTTTTCAGAATACAGTCTCTTATGATCATTGCATAAATTCAAGATGGGTCACCATGTATCATAGTTAGTATATTTATACCTGATGCTGTAGGAAGGCAACTGAGTCTTCAGATTATATATTGGCTGTCAATCTATTCTAGCTGATTCTTTATCTGTTACATATAATTGTATTACATGTTCCTGTTAAACTTTCATAACACTGCTGTGACTATATTGACAGGGGATGTTTTTTTCAATATTTACATTAAACTAAATCCTATCCTAAAAGCCATTCTTCTAAAAATCATAATGTATAAATAGAACAAATATATATGTATGAGTTGTCCACTAGCAAAAGGCGCTAACTCAATCAAAAGTGATTTTGCAGAAATTGAATTTTATGCCACAGTTAGCACAATTTGCTTCATTTTTTTTCGATGAACTTTATCAGAGCAATGTGAATTTAGGAGGTTTTACTAAAGATCAGCATATACATAAAAACATGTTCTTGAAGACAGTGGGGAAAATGTAATGACAAAAAAAAGTCTATCAGCGATAAAAATGCCCAAATAATTCACAAAGCTTGGTTTAAGCTAATTAGTATGACAAAAAAACAAACTTACTCATGATCTTTATCAATTTTTGTTATTTTATTTTTGGTTGTCATATCAAACACTTTGACTCCCTGCAAACCAAAAGAAGAGAAATGTCAATGGTCTCGTTAGCCTGATATATACACAGAAAATTGTATCTGAATCATAAATGCAAGTGCATGTATTCAACAAGATATTGATGTCAGAAAAATAAATGCAGCAAAAGTCACCTGATAAAAACGTACTAACCTTGTCATTAACCCAGGCAATGAATTCTCCTCCCCATTTAATATTTCTGATTGGACCTTCGCCTTGGTGAAGAATTGTCATTTTATGTCGGTTAAAAAGTCCACCCTTCTCATTCATAATCAACTGATATTTTGAAAACATTAAAACAACTTTAAAAAACATTTGCAAAAAAAAAGTAGAAGTACTTCTCTATAATAAAAAATTATCATTTTTTATCACACTTAGTAAGATTTAACCTATATACAGCATTTATTAAAACCAATCACCTTATCATCACCAGTGACATACTGCTTCCCACTGTTAGGTTTGTAATATAGTGGATCAAGGGCTATAGCTTTCACTGGCCTGTCAAACTGAACTACTTGATTCTCTGGGGTATATAGTCCAGTGATTATAACCTTGCAGAAAAAAACACATTCATACATATATAAACATAACTTATATTGCTGATATCATTTTACAATGCTGGTTTTTTTTTATAGTCTGCACATTATTTTTTTAACCCTAAAAAAACAAACAATAACATACCGTTAGACTTTAAAGATAATATCTCAAGGACTTTAAAGAGAGTATTGGAAATGTGCAGAAAAAATAAACAAATGTAATTCCTATTTTATAATTTTGGGCTAAACAATTCACAGGTGTAGAGCACACAAACAAAATAGACTGACCTTTTTTCAAAACTAGGGTCTAATGTATGTGGTTAGAAATATTAATTGAAATTAAAACAGAAAAATGTCAATCTCATTTTTAACAAAATGCTATTCGAATATTATACAAAGCAATTTACCAGTCCATCATCTGAACAGCTAGCTAAATAATCTCCATTAGCATCAATGCTAATCTGGTTCACAGTTGTTGAGTGCTGTGATAAATTGTGACCAAAAAAAAACATGCTTACAAATGAAATTCAAGGCTATGATTTCTATAGCAAATTCAGGCTATTCTATAAAAAGATATATAAATTATAGAATATAAACTTAAAAATTAACTCAATCTTTAAAATTTTACTTTTAAAAACAGTTGAATATATATTAACACATGGTTCTTTCTTACTCTCAAAATCATTTCAAAATTCACAAACATTTCACAAACCTTACAAAAATTGACAAAACAATTTTTTATTTTATGTGTGAAATTTCTTAATGTTAACTGGTTGTGCATATAAGTATTAAATTATTTTTTGTAAGTTTAAGCGTGTTTTTCAAGAAAAAAACATGATGGGAATTCGATGAAAGGCTTTTCAACTGAACCACAGACTAGAGACTGTGTAGATTTTCACTTAAAATAAAAATTAAATTAATACTTTTCACACTGTTTTTTTCTTCATTTTAGCTAAATTCTCAAACTTTCTCAACTATATGAGAACTTTAACCGCTGTCTGGCATTTGCAGACATTGTTCTGAAGGGATATGAACATGTCTATATAAAAATAAAAATTCTGCAGAGTTTAGTCTCACCCTCTCCCACATGCTTTTTTCATAAGGTTTATTTAATTAAAAATATATTTTCACACTAGTTATATGGAACAGCTTAAATTAAGGACCATAAATTTAATGCAAACAAAGTGCATATTTTTTTCTTTATCCATCTTGCTATTAAAGAGTGTCTATTTCTAACAATATGCAAACATTATACTTACTGCTGAAACTTCCTTCTCTCTTATGTTGTTACCTATGTGGTCAAGAATATGAATTGTTCCCCAGTGTGTGCCTAGTGCCAAAAACTAAATCAAAAACAAAATAATACATTTCAATTATTAGCAAAATATTATTTTTACCATGACAATTAAATATCTTTTGGAAAATACTAAGGCATAGGGCACATAGTTCTAGAGGCAAAAAAGAATCTGGGCTTTTTTATGGCCACCCTTGTATGAAGTAGCCAAAGCTTACAATGTGCATAAAAAATAAACATATGTATTTCTTTTTTATAATTATTTATTATGGGGTCAACAATTTACAGGTGTGGCGCGCACACACACACACAACTTTACTTAACTACTACTAAAATTTGTCTCCAAGGAGATATTGTAATATAATATATACATTTGTTTACATTTATAGTAGTACTGTTTAGTCTAAAATACATTACTGTGTCTGAAATACATTACTGTGTCTGAAATACATTACTTTGGGTGAAATACTTTACTGTGTGTGAAATACATTACTGTGTCTGAAATACATTACTGTGTCTGAAATACATTACTGTGTCTGAAATACATTACTGTGTGTGAAATACATTACTGTGTCTGAAATACATTACTGTGTCTGAAATACATTACTGTGTGTGAAATACATTACTGTGTCTGAAATACATTACTGTGTGTGAAATACATTACTGTGTCTGAAATACATTACTGTGTGTTTTCTAAAAAAAAATATCAGAAAAAGATATGTGAAACAAAATAGAGTTAAGTAAAAAAAATACCTTTGAATGCACAGCAATACAGCTAGCAGCATCTTTGCTAAGGATGTTTGTAACATCATTTGCTAATCTTTCATATTTAAGTTTGGGCTCAACATCCTGAATAGTATATAGAAAACAAAAAAAAAAATTATTAGAAAGAACCAGATACTTTTATCTTAATCACTGTAGTTCCAAGACATTGAAAAAACTTCCAAGGATATCTAATTAAATCAATGACAATTTTTTCAATATAAATAACCCTATTTTTTTTTTAAGTTGCCCAATTATTGTGAGAAATGACTGCTGGCCTTGCAAGAAATTTTCTGTTTAGGTTGGTTTAACACATCATTCACCATGCTGAAGGTTATGGGCAAATGCCTTTAATTGATACTATCGAGCTCATTGCATCTTGGTGTGGGGGAAAGAAACTGTATGACAAACTTTTTCATAAAGAATAAGATAAAGACAAAAAATATCGTAACCTTCGACCTTATTATACAAATACCTATCAAGCAACCTCAGCAGCATTTTTTACTATCCATAAACTTATTTTTGTCATGCATAAGCTTTAAATCTTGAAGGACATTTATTGCTTAAAATATAATTTTAAAAGAAAACTAAAGTAATTCCAAGCATATTATTAGATATGTAGATAGGGGGATTTGAACAAACTACAAACTTTTGTGAATGGCTGCCTACGTAGAATAATGGATATCAAATGGTATGACAAAATTACAAATGCAACTGTATGGGAAAGGACAGCACATATTCCAGTAGAACAAGAAATACAAAAAAGGAGATGGAGATGGATAGGCCAAACATTGAGGAAACCAACGACAAATTTGACTAGACAAGTTCTTTCATGGAATCCCCAGGGTGCAAGACGAAGAGGTAGACCAAAGAACACCTGGCGGAGGGAAGTAGAAAAGGATGTGCAGGTGATCGGGAGAACTTGGAAGGAGTTAGAGAAGATAGCCAGAGACAGGAGGACATGGAAAGAGATTGTTGATGGCCTATGCTCCACTAGGAGTTGATAATGGCAAAGAAGAAGAAGATAATATATTTTGGGGGCACGGTGGCAGTGTGTTCGACTGGTGTACCAAAAGTACCAGGTTCAAAATCCTGGTGAAGGCTAGGAATTGTTCCCGGGTCTAGAGAATGTCTCTAAGTCTGTCTAGCTCTGAAGGGTACCCAACATTAGTTGGGGTAAAGTAAAGGCGGCTGTGATGGCCACACAATCACCTAGTATGCTGTGGCCACAGAAAATGGTGAATGCTGCTTTACCAGCCCTTTGATCAATTTGGTCCGACGGGTACTTTACTTTCTTAGATTATATATTTTACCTCATCAGTATCTTCTTCACCACTAGATGATTCCTCTTCATCTTCATCATCATCCTCATTATCTTTGACCAGTTTCTGTTCATCATAAACAAGTTAAAATAAGAATTGTTTTAAATTATTATTAAGCCGCTACAATTACAATAAACTCAGTATGATATGATTATGAGTGTAGGGTTGCCATCCGTCTTGATATATCGGGACCGTCACCGTAATGGACCTTCTTGTCCCAACATCCCGACAATACCCATTTTTGTCCCGATTTTGCAAAATACTGTTACGAGCTTGGCTCAAGTACTGTAGTAACGCCATCTTTTAAATTTTTACTTCATTTCTACACCCCAATCTCAGAGTGTCCCGACGAGGTCCCAGCTAGATATGGCAACCCTACATGAGTGTAATCTTTAATTTTATCAATTATTAAATGTTTACTTTCCTTAAATAAAATATTTCACCTTCAATTAATTTGACAATGAAAATATATATTATAATAGTAATAGGTCATAAGTTATAGAGTTATAGGCATAGGCTACATGAATTTATAAATTTAAACATCTCTGCAATTATAGATGCATCGTCACTATACAGAAGATTATTGAGACCTACATTTATCCATGGTTTGAGTCTCGTCTTCTTGCATTTTGATTAGTAGATTAAGTTATTGGTTTTCCTGGCTTGTTCAGGCAATAACCCATTGAGTAGGCCTATTGAGGGCCATGCCCATTCCACGAGAAAGAGCAATTGTATAGGCTTATTTATATTTTATATTGGTTGTATGCATTTTTCCCCCTTAAAATCATATGTCTTATGGTCATAAGTCATATGGAATAAGAGAAGATTTTTTCATCCCTATAACTACTGTTTATAGTATAGCCGTTATTCGGCGTTATAGCCTACTTATACTACTTATAGATATACTTATATTTATATTATACTATTGCATTGCCATTATTAAATTTATTGGTTTGTAAATTGTATTGTTCAAATTGTTTTTGTAGGCCTATTTCTTCTAAATTCGAAATCTAAGTTTTGTCTATCATAAATTCATATGTCTAGTCTAAGGTTAGTTAGTGTTATAAACAAATGCTAAGTCTAAGTAGCTTAAAGTAGTCAGTAGGCTACTATTAGTATTACTAGATCTATTAGTAGTATTAGTAGTATTAGTAACTATTACTATTACTACTAACTTTTACTAAAAAAATAAAATAAAAAAAAGTAGTGAGTAGTGGATTAATATAATAATTACTTAGGCCCTATTACTACTTAACTTTAACTCTTTGCCCTTTTTTCCATTAGTGTTTCTAGGTTTAGAGCAACTAAAGCAATTCCAAGCCTACACACACACAACCCAAAAAAATGAACAAATAATAATATTGTCATCAAACTATGTACGAGACAGTTTGCACTTACGTCTTTATTGGCTACAGACGCCATGTTTGTTATCACATGATCAAACTATAAATAGTTTCTTAAAAACTCAAGCCTCGATTTGAAAATAGGTCAACATGATATGCTCAGATTTAGCAAAATTGTTGTCATTCAAAAGTACTTTTTTAAATATTAAAATCAACTATTTCTTACCTAAACTATTTCTCTAACATTTATTAAGTATAAAAACACATTATTTACTTGTAAAAATAGTTATTTTAATGATATTTCATCCTGTTTTGATAAATTTAATAAGTCTGTTTACAAAAAATCTGGAAACTAGTGAATTGTGACGATTCTGGGCGTTGCTGAGTAGGAGGGATAGCCTAATATTTATTTATGATGATTTAATAATTAACATAATTTATTAAAGTTGAGTTTGGCTCTTTAAAGAATGACTATCATGATAAAATTTAGCCTAATTCATCATTAATGTGATTTTATACATTTCTAAAACGCTTAGTAGAAAAAAAGCAATATTTCACTAGCACTTGTAATTCTTAGGAATTTCGACCATATTTGATTTCCTGTGAGTACATTTTTTTTTTGGTTTCAGCGTGATTATCATAATTTATTTCAATATTCGTTCGTACCCCCCTTTAAGCGTATTCTTTTCATACCATTTATTTTAATAACTTATAAACCCTAACCGTTATAACGTTTATACGTTCGACTTAGATTGTATTTTGAAACTATATTATAAATATTATAATGTGTGTGTGTAGCCTACATGTTACATATCATCCGACTCAATGACTTAGTCTTATTTATTGGCGCATGCAGAGTCTGAAGCTGTGAGATGACTTACGCGAAGCACGAGGATTGAATCTTATTTTTAGTAACATAACAAGGACTATGGATCCTGTTAAATGACAGCATGTAAACTTTTTTTTACTGAATATGATTTATTCAAACCCTTGAGTTTACCGATCAAATTTAGACTATCAGTAATTTAGTTTAAATACTTGTAAAGCTCCAGCTCAAGGCCCTGCAGCTTAAATAATTAAAATATATAACTTGTAGGCCTAAATTGTTCTTTTTAAAACGATTGATTACACTTCTTTTTCAGTTTTAGTCTTTTAATTTAGTGCGCGCATTTGCAGCTTTTTTTACAAATATTAGTGATTTAATTAATTTCAATAGAAATATAAGTTACAAACACCACTTGAACGTGGACAAAAAATACGGTTATAATAGATAGGCTATATATATAGGCTACTATACTATATAATATAGTGAATAATAGTGTGCCTTCTGTAGTCGTATTATGAGGCCTAATGACCTCCTAATAATTTTTATTTAATAATTAATATGTATAAATAATATGTAGGTAGGTAGTAGAGTAGGCCTATAGATGTAGGCTAAAAAATAAATATTCAAAGTTTTGAATATATCGAAAAGGCCTGGCCTCTGGTAGGCCTAAAGCCTACCTATATATATGTCCCTATAGTAGTCTGATATGGCCATCGTGGCCTAGCTAGTAGGCCTATGGCTATGTGCCATTAAATTAATAATCTATATATTACATATAACCTAATAATGTTATAAAATATCCCAATATGAATATTTAGTACATGTATTTTAATATCATTTTAGAAAAATTCGAACTCGGCTCCACTAGAATCTGGTCTAAGACTTAGACTAAGTAGGCTGTCTAGTTAACTTAGTTTGTTATAATATCTTTCAAGTATTTAATGTAGCCTACCGTATAATTGATTTATATAATATAGGCCTAATCGGTATCATAATTTATTTATGCCTAGACTGGCCTAGCGTAATGGGATGAGGCTGACTATATATAACTATAACATGTCATGGACTAGGCCCATATATAGGCTATAATTATAAAAATAATAAGGACCAATATTGGATGTGGAGTCGGAGTTACTGTGATAATGTGTCATCAGTGGAGTTTGGTCTATTTTTTTTTTATTTTTATTTTTTGTAGCCTAATAATAATAGTATTTAAAATTCTAAGAAGATTTATGATTTAGCAGTCTTATCGGGTTCGGGCCTATTGTTAACACATTATACTGTAGTCCGATGAGGGTGTTAGTTCAATATGTATTTAATAAAGTAAAAAAGTCTGTATGATATAGGCCTAGCCTACTATAAATAAAATATAGTCTAGTTTTATATAGTAAAGGCGCAAAAAAAATTAGGCCGTATATTTCTATATTACTTGAAACTGAAACGTAATTATGTAGGCTATGCTACGCTATGTATGACATAGCGCGCATCTTTTATATATACATTATATGATTATGATCTAGTCTATATTCTATATAACTCGTAAACTTTTAAATGTGTTATTGTCAATCTAATGCTAATGCCCAAGTATAGATCTAGTAGTTTAAAAACTTCCCTCCCTAATTATGGTAGCATACGTTTAACAAAGGCACGCCTTCTCCTCGTAAAATCGTTACAATTTTATCGTCGTTTCCATGGCAACGCCATCTCCGGAGGTGTCTATCGATTTTTTCCAGTAATGTTTGAGATTATTCCTAGCCTGTCCATTCAGAGAGCAGCTATTCTCTATGACTGCTCCAGGACTGTGCTTTTTTAAATCCACCGACTCATTGCATAAAATATGTAGTGCGCAGGATTGATTGAATTTTTGTCACATTTCGGAATTAGTCTAGTTATACAGCCCGACGGCAATTTTATTTTATTCTGCAAAACTCGAAAAAAAAAAGTATTAAAATTTATGCAAATTCACTAAAAATAATTAGTAAGTAGGCTATAGAAGTAGATTAAAGGGCACCAGTAAAATATACTCTATTTGTTCTCTCATAATATTTAAAAGATACGATACCAGGTAGGCCTACATGTGCGACAGCTGTTAATTGGAAATTAGGCCTGTAGGCCATCTATAATATTATTATGGCCTGACTCATACTCCCATGTATATTATTACAATGTCATTGGAATGTTGTATTTACTATATAGTTTACCAACTTCGCTACTGTATTTGGTAAAAGCTTATATTAGGCTACAAGTGGTAGCGAACATTTTGTGAAACACTTCTTAAAATTATGTGTAAAAGTCTTAAGAAAAAGAGGATTAGACTAATTTTGTAATAAACTCTTTCTCTCGAATGTTTTTTTTTCTTCTTTTGAAATAAAAAGTAAATTATAAAGTTTTAAGAAAGCCTTTAATAATTTTGTTCTGCATTCTTTTTTTTTTTTCTTGATGCGAACATCAGAAAGTTTATATAATTTCCTCCCACTCCACACCTTTAAAGAAATTTAATAAAATATTTTAGTTAAGAATTATTTGTTTAAATAGGACAATGACTTATGACTAAATAAACATTAAATAGCAGTCTATCATCGAACTATTTCACCGCTATTGACAAATAAAACAGTTGCCGCCCGCTATGCATTATTGATAACTGGTCAAACTCTAAACGTATAACATATTATTTATTAATTTATTATTATGGCATTATTATAAAGTGCGTATTATGTTGGGCAAGGTCAAGGGTGAAGCGGTCAAGCGTCCTTTTTTTTTTATTACGTTGTTGTGATGCTAACTGGATGGGGTATATTATGGGCTAAACTGACTTACGTTTGTTTAACAAGAGTTGAGCTATGCAGCCACTATTGGGTACACGGTGGTTGCTCGTTCCCTGGCGCCCGATCAATGAAGGCATAGCAGCAGCCTGTGAGGAGGAATTGTCCTGTTACTTCTCTCTCTCTCTCTCTTCCCCCCCGCCAGGGTCCCCGCCATCACATGTACAGGCCCCGGCTCTTCTAGATTCGTGGATCCAGGCGGCCATCTGCCGATTCAAACATGGACACGGATTCCAACGATGGAAGTGCTGCAGATGTTGTCGATGGGGAGTCCAAGCGTGATCTGGTCAAACTCGCCCAGTCGGCCATCATCAAACAGGTTAGTCAGCTCCTATCATTCATTCACAGCCCCAGCCTCCCTCCTTCTACCGCCCTCTCGCAATGGCGTCTTATGCAGGTAATAAACGATCGCTCATTAACAAATCTATGCTAATCATATGAAATGAGCCACCCGCCGGCATGCCGAACCCCGAGCTTCTCTTTGGACAGAATATTTTAACATACCTAGATGTTTCTCGTGTTGTCGCTGGCGATAGATATCTACCATTCGTGACTTGGATGATTCAGACAGGTTTCTCTCCTTCCTCAAGAAAACTTGTGTGTTCCTTACACTTTGAGTTTTGTGTTTAGAAAAGAACGTCTCTGTACTTGACTTGAAAGGCTTCTCATTTGTTGGGAAATGGAGTCTACGGTGATGTGTTGTTGGATCGAAAGGTAAAGAAAAGTTACTTACTGCAAGCTTACATTCCGCCCACCCTCCCCCTTTTTTTTTCTACACATACATGTGATAAGACTTGAAGAAATAGTCTTCTACTTACTATTACTAGGCCAGTTCAACAACAAGCTACATAAAATAGGTCAGTTACTTATGTCGGGGTTTGGGTAGAAATTTATTTAGTTCATAGACTAGTTGTGAAAAAAAATAATTTTAATCTTAGACAACAAAGACAGCGCACTATTAAGTTTAGGTACGAACGCATATATTAATTATTAATTATACAGTAATTCAGCTGATGTAGAAGCATACTATTTCTATCACCTATATTATTGTATTTGGGCTACACGAGGAATTGATCTCCATTGTGTAGGCTACTGCACACACAAGCCTTTTGTTATAGTTGGTGAGTCAGTTTTTATTGCGTCTGGTATTGATATACACCTAACGTCTTTAGGTTTGTTCAAGTGTGTGTTCATATGCTTAACCACATTAACAATGACTGCAGTATTGTAGGCCTACAGTTACAATTCATATCATAGTAAAAGTAGAAATGTGATTGATTTTTTTAAACGTTCATGCGAAACGTTCACTTTGAGATATTTATCTAAATTAATTTAAATAGCTTCAATGAAATTCAATGTATACCTCCGATGAATATAGCCTTACTTATTTAAAAAAAAAGTTGTTTTTTTTATTCTAGTCTATTTGCTTAATATTTTAGTGTGATATTTTTGTGACACTATTGTTGGCTAATCACATTATAGGTTTTTGTTCACTGTCTGAATACACAGTGCTTATCAACCTACTAACAGACGCTGTAACAACAGATGTTTTAGGCTTGTTGCACTTCGTAATAACATTCAGAGAAATAAAAGGACCATTGGTCATGATTTTCTGTCCCTTTTTTTCTGATACATCTAGATCAACGTGTTTGATTATATGTTTAATCTCTCTGTTAGTCTGGTATAGGCCTATTCAGGTTAGGTAACAGATCTATTTGTTTGTTACTTTAGTGCAACACATGAGAGTTCCAAGAGTGTGGGGGATTTCCTATTATTCTATACACAACTTATTTCAGACACCTGTTACACAACTTAACAATCACATGTATGTGTTTTATAGCGAAATAGCATTCACGCTAAAAGTAACGCACCGAGTTCTCTGCCACCGCACCGAGTTCTCTGTCACCGCATTACAGGACACCTGTAGATCTTCACCTCTAATCTGGTCATGATCAGTGATCATCAGTCATGTCCACTGAGTGCCGTAGGTCTAAGTCTAAAACGTAAATCAGATTGTATTAAAAGTTGCAGTGACTTAGCCAAGAGGGTTCTTGTTGGTTTGTTAATAGTCCTACTGTCATACTGATTTACTCTAACTGACTTAAAACAGTTATAGATGATATAAAGATTAGTGGTAAATATAAGTTATCACCGTACGTAGGCTATATCGTTGTTAATACTAAAAATGGCAGGATATAAATGAGTATATAGACATCTCACGTTGAAGTTCGAAATTAAAAAATATATTGCAAGTCTAGTTTTACAAATGATAACAAAGTAGGATTTGGAATCTAAAAGCTCACACACACAATTATAGTTGAGGAATCTAAGAGATGCTCTGTTTAGAATGATAGATTTGCATGGACAATATTTACAAAAGATCATAGGCTCTGTGCGATAAGAACACAGATGAAATTCAGCCTCTGATAAAGGATCATAAATATATAAGTTCTTTATAAACCAGTACTTAATAATGATGTAAGAGCACTCTGATAAAACGTTTTGAGGGCTTAAATATTTGATTGCAGGTGATGTTTTAGCAATAGTCGTTTTGTATTTCGCTGGCTATAATGAAAGGGATTTTTATTAAAAGTGGCTGTAGTATTGTTATTCTTGAATTAATTAAACACGCATCACTTTCTCTTTTTGTTTTGTTATCGTGTATTTGCTAGAGTAAATCTGAACAAGTTTCTTCCCCCTTTCTAGTTGTAAAATAAAAATAAAATGCATAGTTAGTTTGAGAAAAATAATCACTCGTTCTCCAAATTGTCAAAAAAATTGTTACCTCACACATGGACTAGAATTTGGTACACTGTAGTCTAACTAGACTAATTGAAAGCAAATAAATCTTGACAATGCAGATTCACTTCCACCCACAGGCATAGATATGTCCACAAGAATTAATTCCTCTATCGATTATTTTTTATAGCCTTAAATGTCAAAACCTGGACTCCAACCTATAGTGACGCCAAAGGATCGCTGAGACACTGTGTGTGTTGTTTTCCCCGTTGGCTTTTATGCAACACTAATTATTTCTAGTCATTAATTGTCGCTTTTTTTTTTCTTCTTTGCCATCGTTGAGTTGCTCGACCAGCCCGTGAAGCAAAAAATTAACATAAGCCATAGTAGGGCTGTAGTAAGTGCAACAAAACCAAACAAAAAAGAAATGAGAACAACAAATACATTCTGACGTAGAAAAGCAAAATTTGTATCATTCAAGAAAAGCAAAAGTTTGATGTTCCGCGTTTCCCATTTTGGCTTAGAATGCCAGTTCCTGACTCTCTGATAAACGTTACCGGAATTCTGAACCATGTCTATCTACATGGGTACCGGTACCTGTGATTTTTAATGGGTGTATTTTTATTAGCTCAAACGAGTATTTTAAGACCGTTGACCAGATTTTGATGCGTAACGTACATTTAGACTGTACTAATTTAGACAAGATAATGTGAGTCGGCGCGACTATATACTATATATATATATATATTCTGTAAAGTAAAGAAAACATAAATATAACATATAACAATCCAGAAAAGAGCTGCAAAGTTCATTATTAGGGAATATTCACTACTAACAAGAGTAACACCACTAATTAAATATCTAAACATAGAAACACTAGAGGGGAGAAGGGAACAAGAGCAAAGTAGTAATAATACACAAGACATTAAATTATAACTTAGAGTTACAGCATAAAAACAATCTATTACAACAGATAAACAGTAGGACCGAAACACTTTTCTCATCCCATTCGCAATACGGTAGGATTCTATCGACATTGTCACACGATCAACAGTTTGCGCTATTATTATTATTGTACAACTGCTGAGGTCATGGAGTAGTAGTATTGCCTGTCTGAAATGTTTCGTAATTCCTGCTTGGTGGTGTGGTTGTCTTTGTTGCAAGTACCTAGATCTCTCTAATGCCCACAAATTTTCCTAGGCACATCACCTCAATTTTCTTTTCTCTCTCAAGTTGGTAGCCGTCAGTGACAAGGGTTTTCAAACATAGAAATATTGACAGGACCAAACAACACTCTGGACTAAGAAAAAAAAAAGTTCTTGTCTGTCCATATTATTATTATGGCCTTTAATTTGATGAGAGTAGCTGCGATCTGAACAGATCTGACGATCTAATTCGGGTATGGTCTCTATGGGCTCTGTCATATTCGAGAAGTTATAGTTCAGATGTATGCTAGTCCGATTCATATCTAAGCTTGCATTTTTTCGTTAATCTGCTTATGTAATGAAACGGCAAGATGGGCAGGCATATATCTACATGTTATTAATTTAATTGATCCAATTCTATAACTATGTTAAATTTCCTAAAATAAAATAAAAAGTATTCCCCAACATAGTAATCTTTAAAAACTACACAATAAGACATAGTCTAGAGATTAAAACGCTTTCCTCATTCCCCATGCTGCCCATGCAGCAATAACAATTTCTTGCTAAGTGACAGTCCTGCATGGTTGCCTGGACCAACCAACAACCTAGTATAATTTACAATGCCTTATCAAAATGCAAGATTTAAAAAACACGGATGACTCTATTTGTATGACGCCAGAAGCTTCCTCTTTGAAGTTGCGCCGGTAAATGAAAAGAGTGTACGATATGACTGGATGTCAATTAACTCATCCACCATAGAATTTAATATTTTCTTCACCTTTTTCTTTCACCAGATGTCACCCCTTTCATCATTATTGGCTTAATTTGATGTAATATTACGTGTAGGCTTCTTAACACTGAAAATTATACACACGATTTTGTATCTCCAACATTTTACATTCACATCCTACATTTTACTGTAGCTGGATGTATTCATGCAGGTAAATATTCAGGAGTCAGGAGCATTATCAAACTTACTAATACTATTATAGTCCGGATAAAACCCAAGAACCCACAAGCTTAGCTTTTTGTTTTATTTTAACAACCCCATCGAATGCCAACACTGCTCCCTTCCCAATGCTAATGCTAAGTACCTTCTCATCATTACAAGTCTGCTTTTTATAGTATAGGGAACACTTATTTATAATAGTCTATAGTGAACAGTTCCAGAGTTTTAAACGTTATAGACAATCCCATAGAACAAAAAGTCACCTGTTAGCCCGAATCTTTTATTTGTTCTACAATTAGTTTCCAATCCGACTGGACAGTGTTAGAGTGCGTATGTATTTCTTTTTTTTTTATTTGGTAACTATTTGCTTTGGTCTATGTCGCGTGGGACATTCAACCAATCAATGCCACAGAATGCGCGGGGCTCACGTGAATTTGTGGATTCAAACACTAGGCGGAAAATCGTTAGAGTCTGTCGTGTTTTGGGGCAACTGTGTGGTTTGGCGCACGCTTGCAAGAACTAACTTCTCTTTAGCGCTGAACCAATCTAAAAATAGGTATAGAATGGAAGACTTTGTGTGTGTGTGTGTGTAACAAGTCAGCTGGTGGCTATGACGCTGTCAGCTGTTATCGTTGACGTCATACAAATTTCTTCATCTCTTGACCATAGTTTTAATGCTAGAACATTTCAGTGAAAAGAGGGTCTTGTTTTGGTGGGGTTCGTGAAAGTGGGAGTGTGTCAGCCTTGCCCCCGTCAAATTATCGATCCATTGACAATGATGAATTGAGGTCGCCTATTTGTTGCTCATCTGTCTGACACACATGGAACGTGACCGATGAGAAAAGCTTCAGTGACTGAAACTATTTACTATTACACACACACTACGAACTACACTATTGCATATAAAATGAAAATACGTTTTCAAATGGTTAAAGGTTTAAAGTTCACCTCACTAAGATCATATTAGATAGACCCATTTAGTGTGTTTATTTATGGTGTTTATTGGGGTAGGAAGGAAGGAAAATTAGGCCAATAATTCGGGCTGAAATCGGATGTTGAAACACAACTTGTGAAGCCGGCTGGTCCAGCGGTTAGATCACCGGACTGTCAACCAAAAACCAACTGACAAGTCGTGGGCTAGAGCCCTGCCACCGGCGGATCCCTGTCGCCATGAAGGAGTTTTGGGCCTAGTGGACGTAATAAACTTCTACCTAGAAGGAACGTCTGTAAACTTATAAGATAACTCATATGGATTCAATATCACTTTATCTGTGGACCGAACAGTAAAGCAGATTTAAATTAAATAGCTTACAAATTTAACAAAAATAGTTGTTGATATTTTTTTTCACATAAAAGCTAAGTTTTCTTGTACCACTATAAAATGAGATTTAGCCGCGTTATTGTTATTGACAAACTTTTAAAGATGCATTAGCTAAGGGGGGGGGGGGGGCGAATGATCAAAGTGGGGAATTGGGGGCACGATTGATCATATCATAGGGAATGTATTTTGAAATTGAAACTTTAACATCAAACATCTTTTGGGAGCTCGAACTATTCAAAACAGAGTCATAATTTGCCCACCCCTTTATTCTATATCTCAGGGGTCGGCAACCTTTTGATAATAGTGTGCCAAAGTAGGATTTCTAATTCATTCAGCGAGCCAACAGTATAAAAATCATCTTGGGCTTTTGAGAGGGGGGGGGGGGGGATCTGCCGCGTGCCAATGAAAATCGTTCTGCGTGCCAAGTCTAGCGCGCGTGTTCTGTAGATTGCGACCCCAGTTATACCTTATAGGCCTATAAGTTAGTTATAGGCTATAGGCCTGTTCAATATTGTATAGTTAGAAAACAATATAGAACTAATGCGCATTGCATTGGGAAATCCCGATAGGCCCACCCGTTCAGCACATTGATTAAAATCGCCCATTTTCTAACTTCATTTTAAATGCATTTTGTCACAAACGCATGGTTAGACCTATTGTTTTTTTAAATAATATTACCTATATATATATTCTAATATTATGTGTGCAATGCGTTTTTAGAGTTAGATTCTATTTATTTAGAAAGCCCATGCCTTCAATTCAAATAAATAGTTTTGCCTTTTTGTTGTATACCTAGACCTAACAAGCCCGCGTGCTTCTGTCTCTGTTCTTAGGATGTTATGCTCTCGGCAACAAGCACACAGTCTCCGTTGGCGCCTGTGTCGTCGGTGTTCACAATGCCCTCAGTCTCCTTGCCACACGTCTCCATGGCCAGCACTGGGCTCGGCTTGGCTGACCAGCTGTTCATGTCGGTACCCTCTGTGGCGGACACTGCAACCACGCCGTCAGCAACAGAAGCTAATAAGACAGACATAGCCAGTAAGTGTCTTTTTCTTTTGGAATTTGCTCTTTTATGATATTATGTAGGCCTATACAGTCCTATACTTATTATAAATTATAAAACCTAACTATATTTAGTCATTTACTCTTTGAAAATATTAACCTGTTGCATTTGCATAGTTTCTTAATAAGAAAAGTGTATATAAATCTCTTCTTCCCAAGTGGCATTTGTGTGTGAAATGGGTTAGGCCTAGGCCTACATAAATTACCAGGAAACCAATAACTTAACATAATTTAAAACCCAAATCAGAATGCAAGTCTAGACTCAAACAAATAATAAGGGTAGAATGCAATAAACTTTAGTTTGAAAGGAGTGTCTGTAACATAGAAGGTGAGATTCACTATTACTTTTGGTTCATGAGTCCTGTTTGCTCAGATATTCTTGTTATCAACTCTGATATAAAACTGTCATAAATATTAGTGTACTCAACTGTGATATAATAAATACCTGTCATCAGTATGGAGAGTAGAGGCCTGTAGTGGCCACTCTATTTCCCTGTACACAGAAGCCATTGAAATTGTTAAACTCTGCTTGACCTTATATTTTAAAAAGGTCTCTAAAGGAAAGTGTATTACCTGTACTGTAAACCTATTTTTGTAAATGAAAGTAATAAGAATTTTTTGTTACTATGTTATGTTTTTCTCTGGTTTTTATTTGCTCTTAAGCTTATTGTTTACTAATGTGTTTATTTTTACTTTACAGGTGCTTTGTCCTCTCTATCAAGTCAAACACATTTATTAGGTCAGCCTCAGGTAGCACCCCATTTTTTCTTAGCCAGTCAGCCATCAGCTTCTGCATCCACTGGTCAGTCTGGCCACTCAGTACCAGTCCAACAGATTCTCATTCCTGTTTCAACAGGTAACTTGTTCATTTCTCTCTGTCTACAGTAGAGACAAAAATTATAGCATAATTACATGCATTTTAAAATTGGATTTGTAATAAAGTTCGCATATCAAACAGTTAAAAGTGTAAAAAAAAAAAATTCTTAACTACCGGTATTTACAAGACTAATAAGAAAATTGGAAATATGAAAGTCTTTTTTAATGGCAAATATATGTAAAGGGAAACATTAGAGACTGTATTAGACACACACATTTTTGGAAATACCGTGGTTTAATGGTTTGCCACTACTGTGTTTACAAAGCAATGTGGCCTTAGATAGATGTGTTACTGTTCCACTAGCATTTCGCACACAGCCTCTCCTATTCCTATCTATATTTTCTAACCTCTTGAAATGAGTGCTATTTATCTGTTATGTTTGTTTAATATAAGTCGCAAATTGCGCTATAAGCATTTTTGTTAAGTGGTGGTATTTCTGGAGATTTTTTATTTATTTTTGTAATTACTAATTTTTTTTGTTTTTTTTTACTTTTAATTCATTATTTTCATCAACATGTGTTTTCTAATTAAGTACAAATTCATAAAAAATTGGGACATATTTAACCAATTGTTTGGTACATAAACCTTTACAGTATCCCATATTATAATATCATTGGAAAGGGGAGACACTCCCGGATTGTTTGTGATCACTATTTATTTATAGAAACCAATCAGAAAATATTTAAGCTTTAAGTTTAAGATAAACAATCTCTTTTTCACATTTTACAATACATAAACTTTAAAACGTTTTTTCACAAAACTCTAGGTTTTATGTCTAACTAGTTCTAAGTGGCATAGAAAAATGAAATATTGATGTATAATAATAAATTGGTATTAAAACAAAGCCAATCCAATGCCCTTTCAACGATATATAAATTTTAAAATGTTGGAAAAACCACTTATGTCTCCTTTTGTGGGAACGGGTCACAATATTACTAGTGGTGAGAAGTATCATGCTGGATTTTTTACAAAATTTATTTTATTAGAACGACTTAGAGAAATATAAACTGTTAATAAGGATTGTTTATTTTAATGTATTTAGAATCAATATCTATATTTTCTATATTATTTTTTAATAGAAAATGCAAATATTATTCACATAACTAAATTCACTTTTTTTTAGTTAGTGAAACGTTTAAAAAAAATCTTTGCTTTTTGTTTCTTATATGTAGGAAATGGGACTCAGCAGTTTATAAGTATTCCTGTTTCTCTTGCAACCGGAGGAAATCAACAAATCCAGCTGATTACAACTAATAATGGTGGACAGTTCTTGGCCACCAATTTATCTAGTCTACAGAGTCTTACACAGCCTCTGGGTACTGACCATGATTTTTTATATCATCTTTTACATAACATTCTTATATTTAAGTACCCTTAGGACCAAACTGATCATGGGGCTGGTGAAGCAGCGCTCACCTGTTTTTGTGACCACAACATGCTAGGGGATGTGAGGCCAGCACAATGCCCACCCGCCTTTATTTTACCCCAACTAATGTCAGGTACGGTAGACTCAGGGACACCCTCAAGTCCTGGGAAAAAATCCTAGCCTCCGTCAGTATTGGAACCCAGAACCTTCGGATTGCCAGTCAAACGCGCTGCCGCTCGACCTCCGTCTTTCATAAAATTCGTATAGGATAGCATTAGTATTGGAAGAAGACTTGGTATTTCAAGCATAAGCCCAATGAGGTTCAGAATGCGCAATATATAATATTATCTATGTATATAAAATAACTCGTGCGTGTCAAATCCGATCCCCATTGGTTGATTTAAAGACATGTGACCTTATTGTCTCATATCTTAGTTTTGCGATCTCGCTTTTGTCAAGTGTTTACCCTGGCGTAGTGGTTAGCGTCTCCAACTGCCATGATGACGGTCTGGGTTCGATTCCCCACTGATAGCTTTATTTCTTATCTACTTTTTAAAAATTTCCATTATATTAATTTTTTTACAGATTGTGAATAAATTTAGGACATAAAGCTTTCCTAAAATATTTTTAGTAAAACAAAAATCTAATAATTATATTTTCATGCAAGCGGAAGACAGGTGTTTGATTCTCATCGACATGGATAGTCTTTAACTTTTTGTTAAATAAAAAGACATGCTATTCTTTACCCGGATTACAATATTTATTTTAAATTACTTTCCTAAATGTTTTCAGTAAATGAATAAAAATTATATATTTATAGTTATTATAGCTTTCTGTTCATTGCAGTTTATAATATTTTTATCTGCAGCTTTAGGCCTAGCTTAGTTTGAGTATTTTTTCCCACTGGCAACGCCGGGCAATTAAGTTTTTTGTTAAATAAAAAGACATGCCTAATTTTAACCTGATAACAATATTTATTTTAAATTACTTTCCTAAATGTGTTTTCAGTAAATAATTATATTTTTAAAATTATTAAATCTAGCCTATATCTTTCTGTTCATTGTAGTTTATGAAATTTTTTCCGTAGCTTATACAGGCCTATTTAATTTTTACCCTGGCAACGCCAGGGAATTCAGCTTGTATACGGTATATATAATAAAACATTTTTAACAATACTCTTACTTTAAAAATGTAATATTTTTTTTAAAAATGTTTTTGTTGTTTATAAGCTGTTTTACTTCACTTCCTCTGTCTGCCAGGGTCCAGCCTCTCTAGTCGTGATGCACACAGTATTTCTCAGTCAAGTCAAGCACTTGTAAATCATATTGCTTCATTACCACAGCTGCTCACCACAGCATCTGGGAGTCAATTACTAGCAGTGACTCCTCAGGTAATAATAAAAAGTCACAATTTGGTATTTAAGCTACATGCTCTATGCTTTGTTTTTCAATATAGGTACTTTATTTGTATGTTATGTTAAAAATATGATCTAAATATGTGTAATCTAGATTCTTTTTTTTGTTTGTTTTTTTTTTTACATCATTTTCCGGTCATACCTGTTCTAGAAAACTTGCATTGCAGACTCGGTAGAATAACACTGTTGATTCATTGGCAATGATGAATTAAGGTGGCCTATTTATTGCACAACTCTATAGTTCGATTTCAATTCGACAAGTTTTTGATTTCATTAACTATCAGGGTGTTACCTTGCTTATCCCCTAATTATTCTTACCTTAGATGGCAGAGAATAGGTAAAAGTAATGAGCCCAATGCTTTTATGTTGGGGACAATGCCTCTGGTTATAAAATACATTTTTGGTTCTTGAATATTTTCCGTATGGAACAAAGTTTAATTAAATGCATAATAAAATTATATTTTATGTAATCATTTTTTCATATACAGATGCTGGCATCATTACCAATATCTTCGAGTCAGTCATCCTCATCATCAAATGCAGCTAGTTTATCCAGCCATTCTCTCAGTCATTCAGCTGTGGCCACAGCGCAGCAAGTCTTACAGCACACTTTATCTCAGGCTGTCGCTGCCAGTGTGACATCTAAGCTTGCGCAGCAGGCCCATATAACTTCCTCAACCAATGGTCTTCCACCTAATGTATCACAGCTTTTACCACGTGAGTTCTGACAGAAATATTGTCCTCATTGAACCGTATCCTAGAGATATCCTTAGAGAACTATATGGTCCAGATATTGTTTTTTTAAAATTAATAAATGTGAAGATCACTGGGGGCTTTGATGTCAACAAAGATATTTTAAAACCATCTCAAATCAATGGCCAATGAACAGTGTGAACAATATAGGTGAATTTCATCGTAACTGGCATAACTTTTAAAAACAAAATTCAATTTGTGCCCAGTATAAATTAAATCTGCAATTAAGTTTGTTTTATTTAGCCATAAGTGGACTTGGGTTTTTGGTTGAAAGAGTTTAAAACAGAAGAATTTATAAATAAATTTTATGCAAAATATTTAATTAATTTTTAAATCGCAACTGACATAACTAAAAAAGGACATTATTTGTAGCTAGCAACAATTTTATTGATTTAATCCAAAGTCCATTCTCATTTAAGTTTACTTTAAGTTTATCTTTTTCAAACTAACATTCTACGGTGTTTACTTTTTTAAGAAAACTAAATAGAAAACACAGTTTTTAAAAAGTAGAGATGAAATAATGTAACTGATCTAAAGAATTTTGTAACAATTCTGTCAAGCTCACAACTATTTAAGGTAAAAAAAAATGTAAAATTCAGCTCAGTCTGTATTTAAATAGATCACAAAACATTTTTTTTAATAGAACAAAAACACGGATATTAAAAATAACTCCATACCAAGATTCATGAGACATAAATGTATAATAGAAACAATTTTATGCAATTTAATTTTTGTATTTCTAATCTACTTTTACGTGTAATTCACCTATATTAATCTAAGGTATTATAAGCAGCAATTATACTAAATTATCTTATATATTACAGACATTCCTTCTATAAAAAAGATTATTGCATCCTAGTTATAGGTCTAAAGTCTACTTTATAATTATGATTAGATTTTTAAACACCGTTATATTTGGCTTCTCAATGATCAGGTTTAACTAATTTAATTGCTTACATAGCTTTCATTAGTCTTTCACTATTTTTACCTAGATACTGTGGGTAATTCAACAGAAAGCACAACAGTAGATGGTATTAACTTAGATGAAATCAAAGAATTTGCCAGACAGTTTAAAATTAGACGCTTGTCTCTTGGTTTGACTCAAACACAAGTTGGTCAAGCCTTAAGTGCAACAGAAGGACCAGCATACAGTCAGTCTGCCATATGCAGGTACAATTGTTTTTACAAAGTTCTTATTCTTTAAACCAGATTTACACCAAAGCAACCATTGTAACATTGTACTGCAAAACTTTTTTACTATCAATTTAGATTCCACAGCTTAGTTCTTATAAGATAACTATTTTGTGTGTAAAACATGGTTACAAAATACCATAATCTATAGCGATATGGGTTCAGACTTTAGTTCAAAACCAGTAATTTTTCATGGCCGTGTGGGATGTTATTGAGTTATTACTGGGTTAAGTAAGGCACAGGAACTGTTAAGCTCTGTAGGATTTCACATTTGTTACTTTTATACCTCAAATCAATTATGTAATGTTTTTCTGCTAAAAACTGTATCACTTAATGCTTTTAAGCATGTTTTAGTCATGGCTTAATTCCAGCATTATTCAGCTATTGTGAAATTGCATGGTTGTTATCTCACATAAAGCCTTTTTTTTCTTCAGTTATTAGTATTAGTAGCCTACATCAAAAATGAAATGTATAATCTCAGGTTTGAAAAATTAGACATCACGCCAAAAAGCGCCCAGAAAATAAAGCCTGTGCTAGAACGGTGGATGGCAGAAGCTGAGGAAAGATATAAAAATGGAGTACAGAATCTGACAGATTTTATTGGTAGTGAGCCTAGCAAGAAACGTAAAAGAAGAACTTCCTTCACACCCCAAGCTTTAGAATTGTTGAATCAATATTTTGAAAGAAATACACACCCTACAGGTGAGAATAAACTTGTTTGTACTTTAAAAGAAAATAAACAGAAGAAAGCTTGTCTCACTTATACATTTATGGTTCTTTATAATGAGTAAAGAACACCATGTTATCCATATAAAGTTGTGAAAAATTACAACCTTCTTAGTCACTACAAAGTATTATCAATAATAATATTATTTGGATTTTTTAAATTTTGTCTTAGCCTTAACTGATTAACTACCGCATTAAAAGCAAAAAAAAATCAAGCTGTGGCCGAATTAAATTTCTGTCCAGTTTTTTGCATGCGGGTGTGTGTACATATGTGTGTGTTGTTCTCTTATCCTTTGATAGATTTTAAAATGAATTATACCATTTTGTAGGGAAAAAAACTATGTATAAGATAAATATAAACAAAATCTAGTTAATTTGTTGGTTTAGACCATAGGTTCTCAACCTTTTTCGGCTCACCGCCCCCTTTTACATTTTTTTTCCGCTCACCGCCCCCCCCCCCCCCCCCCACTTAATTTTAGCGGAAACATTTGTTAATTAAAGGGAGATAATTAAACCGTTTCATTTGAGGTAATATTTCAATTTTTTTTTTCTTTTATAAAAAACTAAATGGCTTGCATTTATAACTTTGAAATGATATGATAAAACTGTAAAAAAATTATTTAAAAATTTTATAAATATTGTAAGACTAAAGAATTTATATGAATATTTTGAAGCATTACAATAACTACCCAGTTTGTATGATTACTACGTATCTATACCGCACAGCTGTTGTGGTTACCTCTTTACGAAGGATTCTAACGCATTAAAAGACATCTCGGTAATACAAACAGATCAAAAGAGTAATATTAGCAGATGTTAAGACGACAGTCCGGTGAATCAACCATTAGACGAGAAGGCCGCATACCATATTTGCCAAATACCAACCCCTACTTCATCGAAAAGTCATTGCGATTCTTATTTGTTCAATAATATGTACGCCTACTGTTGGGGGATATCAGATATTTAGTAGTACTTGCGTTTACATCATATTTCATCCAAAAACTAATCGATTCAAATAGCTCATTAGCTGAGGTGTTGAAATTATAGCAGGTACCTTTGTACCGCCCATTTGCCCTTAATCGCCCCCGGGAATGTTATCGCCCCCCTAAAGCTTCTCATCGCCCCCGTTGAGAACCTATGGTTTAGACAATAGTTTATGTTGAAATGTGATTTGTAATGAAAAATTAGACAGAAAAATAAAAAAATTCCTTTTACCAAATATTTCTTCTTTTCCAAATGAATTTATAGCTTTCACCCATAATTATTATAAAGTATATCAAAATCAAACATAATAAATCCAAGATGAAGTTAATTGAGTGGTATTTACACAAACAACATAAGATTATCAATCGAAACATTTTCCTAAAACGGGAAGAAAGTTGTTTTTTTCCCGCTTATTTTTACCGAAATTTAGCACAGAAACTAAGAATGTTTATGCTTTGAAATAAAAAATAGGTTTGTAAATATACTTGCTGTCGGTAACTACAAATTTCGGAACAAATTTTAAAGAAATAATGCAAATATTTAGCTTTAAACTTGGCGAAATAATCTTGGCGCTGTCAGTGGCATGCGGTACAAAGTGAATGAATCGCATGAGCCGCTCGCAGCGGCTCATGGCAGTTAATCAGTTAAGGGCTCAGCAGACATGTTTTATCTCCACAGTCTGTCTGCATAATCCTTTTAACTTTTCCCTCTCTAACAACCTGCTCCTCCATAAGGAAAAAAACATAATATTACATGGTTATTTTAAATCAAACTCGTTAAAAGCAACCAAGTAGATATGGCATAAAAAAAAAGCTTTTAAGCAATATGCATGTAGTCTTTGTTAACTTCTAAAGCAACCTACGCAAATGTGCCAAACACACAAAGCAATTTTCCATCACACATGTCAGACCCCCAACATAGCTTATTCAAGTCTCTTTTACAAGAAATTGAGTGCTAAAGTAGGGTGACTTTTAGTCTGTTGGCACGCTGAATGAATTAGAAATCCCACTTTGGCACACTATTATTTAAAAAGTTGCCGACCTCTTCTAAAGTTTCAGAGTCTTCAGTGTTAATTTATAAAAAAATTATTGTTAATATTATTTTTTTTTTTTACCAAATTCTACCAGGAACAGAAATGACAGAGCTGTCTGAAAGATTAAATTATGACAGGGAAGTTATACGGGTTTGGTTCTGCAACAAACGACAAGCCCTGAAAAACACTATAAAAAAACTCAAGCAAGATGGACAATGACAATTACTGAACACCTGAGGGTAGGGAGGGTTTAGATGTAGTAGTCTAGTAGCTAAGTCATGTACTGGTCATGTGTCCATGAACACTTGACTACTTTCTAATAACACTCTGACTGTAGAGTGCTTTACAAAAATAATGACTTTGGATGTCAGCTGAGACTAACAAGGCTGTATCCTTATTTTAATTCCGGACTAAACTGATAAACAAAAAATGTGTAATTCTAACACAGGATATTGGTTAGAACTACCTGTACTGTGTATGCAATGTATTAGTACTATCAGTACCGGTAGTTTAACTACTTGTGCAAAACAAATGACATTGATCAGAGAGATACAGCCAAGCACAAGACATTTCAATATGTGGCCTTGTTTTTCTCAGCTGATCATATTGCTATTTCTACTGGTTAAAAGCCGGGATGACCACGGTGCAATTCTCTATCATCTGCTCTAATGCATTTGCTAATATCCAACATTTTTTTGTGTAGTTTAATTAACGTTGAAAAAATAATCAAAGTTATGGTGATTGATAGGCTGTTCAGATGTTGCTTTTGTTGTTTGGAAATTTTCTATAAGGATTAACTGCAATAAGTTATTAATGTGAAGCGTAAGTAAGCAATACTTTTGTTTGTATATTTTTTGTGACAATTGAAAAGCATTGCTGTATGGAGTTAACATCCAGCATTGAAACTGTTATTGAACAAAACTATTCACTAAGAAACAGAGATCTAAATAAGAACATTAACTACCAATATTTAACTTTTGCTAATTGTTGTGTTTTTTTCCTCATTATTTTATTTCAGCTTTTTTATAGAGAAATTTAAGTTGGCTTAGAGATTTTGTTTTTATTTAATCATTAAAAGACTTTAAGCAACTCTTCATATAAAATACAAGGAAGAGAATTTCTCCCTTCAGAAATGGTTTGGTGGACTAGAGCAACTGACAGCCACGGCGCAGTTCATTACAACTATCGGACTTGTTGTCTGAATCCTCCCAATTATAACATTTGAGAACAAAGAAAAAGAAGAAATGGTTAATAAAACTTTAAAAAAAAAAATTTTTAACCCATAGAAGTATAGTTGAATTAAAATGTATTGTTAGAAGAAATGTTCATTAAATCATAAGGACTTTGTTCATGATTATATTGTGCAATAATACCTTTAAATACAAATAATTACTACCTCTTTAAATGGAAAGCTGTATTTCCCAGCATGAACTCTCATTACAATTGTTTTATATAGTTTATGAAACATTTATAGAGCATTTTTTTTATCACAATTAGGAACTAAACCACTACAGCTGCTGTTGCACAAAGAGACAATTAAGAAAAGTCTTCCAATCTTTAAATGAACACATAGTTTTATTTCTACCTATTGTATTTCTTATTACCTTTGAGAAAACAATACCCCCTCCCCTTAATTCCCATTTTAAGGTAAAGATTTTTATTGATTTAGATTTTATGTTTACCAAACATGTTTTTGCATGTTAAAATAGTGCAATTTCAAGGCATTTAAAAAAACACACTAATGTTGCACCCTGAATTATTCAGAACCATAATTTAAGTTTATTGTCCAGAAAGTACTACTGCTAAATTGTGCAGTGTACTACAGTGTTCAGAAGTAAAACTTGATTAATTGTGCTTTATTCAATTACAAATGTTTTCATCCATGTCTTTTGTTTTTTGCCATTGTAAGTTTTTGTTTTTTGTGAAGTTTAAATTTCCAAAACAACAAATATTAGTGTGTAAATAAATGTCTGTAAATAAATAAATGTATATTTATTGTAAATAAGATAGTATGCATTTTTTATGTTTTTACTATGTACATTTATAAATAATTTATTTCATGTACAAATTTATTATTGTTACTTAAAAGAAATCCTTACACCCAATTTTAGAAAGTTCTCCAGTACATTAGTTAGACTTGTAATTTGAGGAAGGAGGGGAGGGTTTACATACTGGCATTTATTAATTTATAGGCTAGTACTTAGTACTATAAATGAAGGCTTTCTGGTAAATCTTTTGCAGAATCTTTTTCTCAAGACATGTCTGCAGGCTTTCTTTTAATCAATCCACCCTAAAACAAGACTTGCTGACATTTTATTTCATAATGCTGCAATTACTCTTTCTTACAACAAATGTATTTGGAATTTTTTTTCATTACAAGTAATACAAGATCTGTGAAATAATTTTTTTTAAGTTTAAAAAAGCTTCCTTTTTTTTTGTTAAATTAAAGATGTGAATTTATTAGCAGTGCAGTGTTCACATATTGATGTAGTACATTCATGTATTGTAAACATTTAACTTGAGACAAACTGATGTAATATTGAAACAACGCGAGCTAAATTATTTTTTATGTGCTCAATTAATTTATATACATCAAGCCAGAAATATTATAGTTCAATGAACAACAAGCACTAATAAACAATTTACATTTTCTTAATGCACATTAGAACTAATGTTAAAGGGCTTAATGAATATTAATTTAATTATTTTTCAGGTATGGATCTGAGTATAAAACAAAAAGAAACCTCTTTACATTTCAAGCATATAAGAAATGTTAATACTGGTACCAGTAATTGTTATTTATTTATTTAGGAGGGATTTTAAAGACGGAAAAAATTCATAATGAAAAATTCACACTTTAAAATACAGAAACTAGGTCTAACTTGTTTTTTTAAATAGGGATTTTATTTTTGTGATGGTAAGCATTGTGAGAGACTTTACGTTCTAGAACATATTGGGCCACTTATTCACAGACTATTGGGACCAGTATATTTTCTGCTACTGCTCATACTTTTTTTTTTTACATGTATGTCCAGGTTTTAAAACTGCTAATCTCAATTCAATTTATGCATTTAAGTTTGTTTTATTATCATCAGGACTAATGTGTGCCTGAAAATGTGATATCTTTTAAAATGTTGTATGAATCTGAGATCAGTGAGAGTTCATTCAATGTCTACACTATTGAGAATCTCAGAATTTATTCATTTATATCCACCTACTTGTTGTTCATGATTTGTAATGCTGTCCTGAGCTATTTTGTTTGTGCTTCAACTTTTCTGTAAATAGATATGTGATATTTTCCAGGCAGTTTGTAAAATGTTCAAAGCAAAATATGTTTTAACAAGACATACATTCAATTAGATGATCTTGAAATCCAATTTTAATTTACCATATTTGTTTATGTTGCAAGTGTTGTTTTTAGTTATTTTTTTGTTATAAAAATAATTCTTTGTAATGTTCAGATCTGTTTAGAATATTAGGAAAATTTGATGAAAACTAACAAGCTCACAGCTCAGTTATAACACTATTGCTTACATTTTGACAAAATACACTAAATAAAGTGAATGTATCTGTAGCCTAAAAAAGTAATTGTTTAACTGGTCACAGGCTTAGCTGCTCATCATTATTCTCAGGTGCTAAGCGTATTATAACTTGATGCTTTTGTTATTGTATTATTATTGCACTTCATTTTTTTTAAATCCCATCTCTATGTCATAAGACATCACTATATATGATTTCAATTTTTTTTATGACAGAAATGCAAATAAATTGACATGCTGAAATAATTTTCTCAATCATTTATTTGTTTACATTTTGGGGGGGGCTATTTAATTAATGATATTCATCTCAAAAACATCATCCTTTGCAATGTCTTCATTTAACTTCATCTTGATATTAGCGTTAACATCCTGAAGTTTTCTCATTTTTCTAGCAGCTATCTCAATCTTCCACACCATCTCAACATCCCATTTGTGTGTTACAAAGGATGTCACGTGTCCTTCTGAGGATGTACCGACACGCCCCACCCTTCCAACACGATGAATATAGTCCGATATAAATGTGGGGAAATCATAGTTGATGACATGTTGAACATTGATGGTATCCAAGCCACGTGAAGCAATATCTGTTGCAACAAGAACATTCACATAACCTTCTTTGAATTTATCAAACACGCCTCTCCTTTCCTTGGCAGACATTTCACCATTTAATTTTAAACACTCCACACCATTGTCCTTCAATACCTTTTCTAAGTAGTGACAGGTCTTGTTGTTATTAACAAAGACCAGAGCTGGTTCATTTTTATCAAGGCTGTTCTTTAGCAGTTCAATGACCTTTGTCCCTTTGCTTCCAGTGTTGATGCGCAAAAATGTCTGCTTTACATGAGGCTGCAGTCTGTGAAGACCCTGGGTTGATATTTTTGCTACTGTGTCCAGTGGAAATATATCTCCTAAAATTCTATCAACATCATGAGGCATTGTGGCACTGACCAATACAATTTGTGTACCACCTAGTAACTGCTGTTTATTCTCAATGTTGTCGACTATTTGTACATTTAACATTTGAATTATTTTCTGAATGTCATGAATGAAAGAATCATCCATTAATGTGTCCGACTCATCAATGACCATATGCTGCAAATTCATATTCAGAATTTGTTTAGATTTTAATAAGTGTATTAGGAGGCCTGGGGTACTGATTAATACATCCATTGGATTAACAGCCCTCCATCTGTTTGATTCTAGTAAAAAAGGATCGAAATCAGCATATGGCTTTAATGATTCCGCAACAGACATAACCTGTTGAGTCAACTCTCTGTTTGGCGTTAATATAATAGTACTGGGACTATTTAGGTTATCATATCCTGACTTATCACTTTCTCTGGATTGTGAATAGTTTTTTTGGAAAAGACTCCACTCAACTGCTGGTAGCAAATATGCTAACGTTTTTCCTGAACCGGTCTCTGCAGTACAAATAGCATTACTACCTTTTAATAAAGTAGGTATTGCATACTTCTGAATTTTGGTGGGAGCAGTGATCCCTAGTTCTTTGAGTCCCTCACTTAGTTTCTCATTGATACCAAGCTCTTGGAAGGAACAGATATTGTCTGAATCATCCACGCTAGGGTTTTCTGAATGAGGCACTATGGTGAAGTAATCCCCAAGTCTCTTGTCAGTTTTCCAACCACAGCTAACCAGTTTGTGAGTGTCAAACTCGTTAAAAGCTTGTCCTTGATAAAAGTTGTATTGCTTACGTTTACAAGAAATTAGAAGAGGTCCCCTTCTTCTCTTCTGTTGATTTAACATAAACTTTTCCTTCAGTTTTTTATCCCTTGCATAGTCTAATTTTTTCTGAATTTTCAGTGGGCATGTTATTCTAGGCAAATCTTGTAATGTGGCACTGTGTAGACAATTTGATGGGATAATGAGCCACTTTGTAGCTACAGAGAACTTCACTTTCAGAGATCTTGTCAAGCTATGCAAAAGAAAACAAAATGTATCTATATATGCTGAATAAAAATAATGGAATACATAAATGCTTTAAAAGAAAAGCTAGATTTATAATCATAGTCATTATAATGGAAATGGGATATCCCCACTGACCATACATAGCAATAGCATTAATGTGATAAATAAAAAGAGTTGATAAATAAAAAGAGTATCTACTCTAGCAGTTGTTACTAACCTCTCCATCTTTTTTTTAAATTTCTTTTGACCAAAGAAGTACAGTATCAAGACTATGTTGACTCACAGAGAGAAGGCCATGAAAGTGAAATCAGGAAAATACCTGAAAATGGTGTGGAGGAGGGAGAGAAGAAGACATTTAATTAGTTGGGTGGAATATATTTTATAAAAGATTTAAATCACTGTACAAGATTTCCTAAACAGATAAAAAGTGCAACAAAACACATTTGACACAAAAAGCTACGTTAATCCTTGATTCACCAAGTAAGTTTAATTTTTATTTTAAATGTGTTTTTTGTTCAGCCTTATCACTGATTACTCTAGGCCCTACTTTAGATCATAATAGTAATGAATTTGCCAGTTAGTAAAAACTGACTGGTTGCAAAGGTACTACAGACCCCGTAAAAAAACATGGCGTTTAAATGGATTTCATATACCCGAGACCTTCAAAATAGCAGTTAAAATGTGTTGGCGCTATACCACCTTGTTCCAAAATTAATAGGCAGTGTCTATACCTCAGGCAACCGGACAAATAGCGCTGGAGATATACGTTCGGCGACCAGACACAATATTGCGGGAGATATTCTTCCGACTAGCACGTCACATGGCCGCCAGAGACATTATTCGGAAGATATTATCCCGGCCAGAGCTTTTACAGTCTTATGTAACGCCCCAGAGCAAAAGTTTCAGCGCCACCCCCTTGCATACTGTAACTGCTTGTTTAGTGTTATATTTAGACTACATTTGCTGCCCCCTGGAAGTGTTGCCCCCGGGCTAATGCCCCCCTCTGCCCCCCCCCCCCCCCATGTGAGGACACTGATCCCGGCGGCTTGTTATTTGACCACCCAACTACAAGTAGGAGCGAGAGACGTAGTGCCTTTGATATTTAACAAAATTCTAAAGAAATGGGCATTAGGCTTGTAACAAGACATGAGCCATCTAGGGAACTGCGCTCTTCAACACAGTCACTCCTCAAAACTCCTAGTTTGGATGGACACAGAAAGAAATACCTGGGAGTGCACTCATTTGAGTCAGTGGCGCCTTCTCTATGGAACAGTCTACCTCGGACACTGAGAGAATCTGGGACAAGAGAGACTTTTAAAAAGAACTTAAAGAAAGACCTTTATCTTTGGCTAGTACATCTGCCACTGCCACTGCAAATCACACAAAGAGAGCACTGAGCATGCTAATTGAATAGCATGGATAGTGGCGCTATAAGAAATGCCCATTCTTATCTTTTAATAAAAAAAATAGTCTTATTATTAGTTTAAAATACTTTGAATGGATAAATTATAACAAAAAATGTTTAGGGGAGGGCTGGAAATTGTCCCCATGTTTGAGCTCGAGTCTATCGTCACTATCGATAAAATAACAGGGTCAAGCAAGAGTGACTCAAGAGGCCTTACAAAGACTTTGCTGTCACTTGACAAACTTCTTGCAAGAACGAGTCCTGAAACTGAAGACGATTAGCAGAGGCCTAAATTTAAACATAAACCTGAGCTTAGAAACACTGCCCACTGCCTCTCGAGTTGAAGCGGACCGAGATAAAATAAATGATAGATTATTATAATATATTAATTATAAATTTAAGATAGCTCTCTGGGGGATAGATATAGGCTTTCGCGTCAAGCGCCAGTTGGAACGAAGAGGATTGAATTAATACTAGTCAGTAAAAAATAAACATCTTAACAGTGTTTTGTTATCCATAAATCATTAATTGAACACTTCACCTTGGTAAATTTAAAAAGTCAATTCTATAGAACACGTATAAAAAGTAGATTACCGTCCGTCGCATGCTAGTGCTAGTGAACCAAAATAACCGGAAGCTCTAAGTTATAGATAACAGTGATTTCCCTTTCAGGTTAGCTCGAGAAATGACGACGGCTGTTGTGGTTTCAATAAATTGTGGACTACGTTGTACGCGAAAGTTTTTTTGATATATTTAAAATAAATCAAACAAGGCCAAAATGCTCTAAAGCTCAGGAATATTCACGAGACAAGGGTACCATAACCACAAAACTATTTTCATCTACAAAATATAATGGATGATGAACCAATGGATGCATCGTTTAATCCGGTGATAGACGGCGCACAGCATCCGGAGCAACAACAAGTACAAGCTTTAGGACACATGGATCAACACAACTTTGCTAATAGTGTTGCAATGAATATGAATGTTGAATTGAACACATCATCACCAGCTTTAAGTAATCCAGCCATAGATTCCGATGACCTTAATAACACAAAACCACACTTTACACCATTGCTACGACCTGGCAGTATGGGTAGGCCTACAAAATACTTAGGACTTAGAAAAAAACTTTAATTGAAACTAAAAGTTTAGTTTGGCTATTCTCTCAAGATTAGAATTAGATGTCGTTCACTTTCAATTTGTTTCATATTTATAATTTACAGGCCATATAAAATAAAGGGTAATGTTTTTTTTTAAAATGTGACTTTTTAAAACGATGTAAGCCTACTAGGCTTTAAAAATATGAAGCTAAAAATGCCACCCGTCATCTTTTTGTTGTGCAATCATATGCCGTATGCCCCATGAAAGGTATATATTTATATATAAAAGGGCTTTTTAAGGCATTCAAGCCATTTTATTCATAAAAGTTATTAAGGCTATTATAATTTGCTTTTTTTTAAAACACTGACTTAAAAGTTAGAAAGGCTTTTACTTTTAGGTTTAGTGCTTAGTAGTCCCTACACACACATAAATTACTTATTCGGACCGAGTTGATCCATATGGCATACTAGGTGATTGTGTGGCCAGCACTACGCACAGCTGCCTTAACTTTACCCCAACTAAGGTCAGGTACCCATCAGAGCTGGGTAGACTCATGGGCACCCCAGGGTTTCCGCAGCCTCCTGAAATTTCAGGATGTCCTGAAATTCTCCTGAAATTGCATAGAAGTGCAAAAACTCCTGAAAACCTCCTGAAATGTCCTGAAAATTTGAGATGACCCCTATTTTTTCCTTCTCCAATACGTGTCCCTTGTTCAACAGCCACGCTTAGGCCTACGATGCTACGCCAAGCCGATCCCTTCTCGCTTTGTGGCGGTAAAGATGGTATACATAAAGCTCTTCCTCCTCTTTCGCTCCCTCTCCCACAGTTTGGTGTTTGCTAGATTAGAAAATGATAAGGACTAAGGCAAGACCATCGTAAATACAGGCTTGTACAGTGAGGCGCGTCAAGGTCGTGACGTCACGAGTAAGGGGCTATTGGGTGGCTATTTTTGCCTTACATTACCTGCCGCCGATAATGTGTAGTTTGTAGGCTACAACGAGAAGCATTCAGTCATGCATGTGTGTGTGTGTTATTTAGTCTACTATTGATTTTACGTTACATATACAATGTTGAATTATTGGATAAAGACACCATATCATGGTCAAGATATTTTGAGTTCCTAATTTCAATGGAAACCATAACTATAATAACACAGAATTGATGTCAAAAGATGACGTTGCATAACAAGTAATTTATAAAGATGGCTAAGTCAACGCCTAAGAACTTAAGAATGGGGTGAATTTTCGTGCAATCCCTGGGACCTAGGAAAATGTGATCACGTAGCCTACAGAATATTCCAGGGTAAGTCAAAAATTTTTAAATTATATTTTTTTGATTCCTGTGAGCTAGTAGTGAACCCAAAGTAGGCTTAATAAAGTACAGTAAACATGTATTCTTTATTAAGACTTAGAAGCTTAAGGGCTAAGGCTAAGCCTTTAATAGCCTTGTTCTAATGGCTAACCAATAAGTTTTATTTTACCGGTATCCTACTATAATATAACTAAAAGGTTTTATTGTCATTAAAACTGTTCCTTTTTTCATTTCAGGTTTGCCTGCCAGATAAGAATTTTGCACCAGAGCCTCCACTATGCTATGGATTAAAGACAGTGTAGTAGTACCATCTGAATTCATTGTACATCCTGTATACATCATCTACACTAAACTAACTATGGATTAAAGACAGTGTAGTAGTACCATCTGAATTCATTGTACATCCTGTATACTACATCATGTACACTAAACTAACTATGGATTAAAGACAGTGTAGTAGTACCCATCTGAATTAATTGTACATCTTGTATACTACATCATCTACACTAAACTAACTATGGATTAAAGACAGCGTAGTAGTACCATCTGAATTCATTGTACATCCAGCATAGTACACCATCTAAACCCAACTAACTATGGATTAAAGAAAGTGTAGTACCATCTTGTTTCATTGTTCACCCAGCATAGTACACCATCTACACTCAACTAAACTATGGATTTTCAAAAAGTGTAGTACTACCTGAATTCATTGTAGGCTACACCCAGAATACAACACCAGCTACACTCAACTAGCTAAAAGTACAACAGGTTGTTGTTAAACTTAGATCTTAATATTTTGATAAATGTACAAATTAAATGCACATATAGTATTACGGTACACTTTATTTGTACAGTAAACATTGTTTGCACAACAAAAAAAAAAGAATAAAAAAAGGTTGAACTCAAACGTAGTGTTTTTTTTACTTGTCTGTAAATTCAAATTAAATATCCTTCAGATAGATCTAGATCTTGTAATTATTTTGAAACTATAAAATAACATGAAAGAAAACAGATTGTAAGTAAGCTATAATAGAAATATAGCATCATAGTTTAAAAAAAAGCAGTAGGCCTAACTTATAGCAGTATGTAAGGCATTATTTTATGGTAAATTAAAGTACCGGTCAACATTCATGAATAGACCTAGATTAACTGTAGTAGATACTACTACATAGTAGACACAACAGCACTAATAACAACACACATATGCCGGCGCCTGAGGCGAGTGTGTACACACTACGCCTCGCAAGCCTAAGGCCTCCAGCGAGTGACGTACAAAAGTAGCACTTTGGCCTGTACTTACGGTGGTCTTGACTAAGGTGCCTATTTTTTTGTCGATCTACGTTGAGAATGCCTGATCACGCTACGCGCGGCGCCTACTAGTCTACTTGGGGTCAGTCAGCAAACGACATATTCACATTTTTATATTAATATATGCCATAGCTCATTTCTATAAAAAAATTTGGTTACTCTTGTCGGGTGCTGTTAGATCTAAGGTGGTTCTTTACACTTGTGCGTGGAATACGGCAGTAATCATAGCAATCAGTTAAATTCTGAATTTTAAAACTGCAAAGGATCGTTCTTCTGACTTCTAAAATGTTTTTTCACAGTTGCTACCACTATCCAAAAAGTTAGGGTACATTCATTTGGAAGATAATCTATACTGTTAAGCATAGAGTTGGAATTAGCTTGAATTTGAATGGATTGGAAAATGGTCAGGAAAGAGTGAAGAAATATTAGGGAGTAAAGAACATTACGCAAACCCCCACACAATGCACTGCTGTGTTACAGCTATTTATCATACGCCCTGTATATATAAGAATTGTTTTGGTATCGGAGTTAGGTCTGAATTATTCAGTTCCGATACGATTCCTGATACTTTGGAAAAATCCAGATATTCCGATGCGATTCCGATTAATCGTCCGTCACTACATAGAATAGCGAATTCTAAGAGTGTACATTCAACCTTTTGTAAGATAATATAATTAAAAAACTATGCTGTGGAAGCCAAGATATTTGGGGTCAGATAAAAAGAGCTTGTTGATTTGCATTAGCCATTATAATACTCTTACCATGTCTTAGGTTGCAGAGACGCAATACAGATATATACATTTGTATGCAATGGCCAATATTTTCTTTATTTACCTTTATTTTTGTGTAGAATCTGCATTTAAATTATGATACATATTATATATATATATAATATACATTTTAAAAATGTACACTTACAGTACTATATCCTTTCTTTTTAAATTTTAAGTTATGATGACACTTACTGAAGAAGATTATGAGTGGCAATACTGGCCTAAGCTGAAAACTGCTATAGATCATCTTCTGAACATTAAGCCTGGTGCCTACATCCCAATATCCTATGAACAAATGTACAGGTGAAAGAATACTTTAAATTAAACTTAATGTTGTTTTTTAAGTTAGCAGAGACTAGATTAAAATAGATATAAGCCATAAATAAAACTATGTTATTAAAAATCTTGTATGCTTTTGAATTATTTAGTTCCATAATCTTATATATTTTGTCTTAAAACACCAGATATTAATGAATAGCTTTTGTTTGCAGCTGTGTTTACAAATGTGTATGCAAGCAATTTTCTGAAAGACTATACAACGATTTATTAAACCATCTTACCTCTCACATGGAACATCTCAACCTAGAGTTAAAAAAACATGTAAGATTTTTTATTATACAAATTTCAATCACCAGAGCATACAAAATTGTTGATACAGTGTCCTTTCTTTTTGGGGGATGGGAGGGGGCTTCTGTATTTTAGTGACAAGTATTTCATTTAATTTAGAAAATGTGATTAAGTAGTTTAAAAAATGTAACAAAGATGTGAAATTTTTTTTTTTAATTTATTTATTCTAGTTTTAAAAACTGCTTCAGAAATATTAATATGCAGAATAACATTTACACACTTATTTAGTGATTAAATTTGTTAATTGATAAAAAGTAGTCTTTTTTAAAAATCCTTTATATTAATCTGCATACGTATGTATGTTTCTGCCGGGCACAAAACCTTCTAAAGGCTAATTAACCCACTTCCCATCATTCTATGGAGAGCTAACTTGCACATAGACATAAAGCCCTGAGCAATACATTTTAATACATTGTATCCAATTTTTAGCCACAAGAAGCACACATCTCTCTCCCAAAATTGTTTTTCAACTGTTTTCTCTTTACCTGTTATGATGCGCATCAGTAAATCTCTATTGAACACAGCTGACTGAAGTATATAAGATGCTTAGTCCCACTTTTTGAAGTTATCTTCCTTACTGTTTTCCTAACTACTTTGTAAGTCTTGTTGCAAGTATCCCCATAACAGGATATTTGGAGAAGAGGGGAGATTATAAAGAGAATATACTTTGGTTATAATAGGCAAACTCCAGAGTTTCAGTTACTAGTTGATTTGGACTGGATTAGTGCATTCAATCACTCAGATTTAGTACACAGCAAAAACTGTCAGTTAGTTGAGTTAGGCCCTACTAAGTTAACCTACTATATCATATATCCAATTTCCAAATAACTTTATGAGTTCATATGGCTTTCTTTTTTTTTCTTGTGTAACAGTTAACAAATACACGAATGTAAGAATTGATTTTGATAACATTATACTTTTAGACAAGTAAATGGCTCTGACTCTTTTAAAATAATGTTTGACTAAAGTGTTCAAAAATCAGAAAAAAAATTTTGATTGAACTGACTGTATGATAAAATATTTGTTTGTGTGTTGCTTTCATCAGGAGGGAACAACCATTCCTTACATTGAAACATTTTCCTTCCTTATGCATCAATACCTCCAGGCTCTTTCAGGAATCGTTCCTATTTTTAACTACATGGTGAGTAGCATCTATTTTATGTACAGATCAAAACCTAATGATATAAGTAAGCTCTTCATTTGAAAATAACAACACTGAATAAATTGAGTTCATTTTAAACTGGACATTTGCCTTCAAGTTTAATTGTTTTAGCTTTGTGAAAGTGCTTTTGAGACCTAACTTAAGTAGAAATAATGTTCTTAATTTTCCAACTTCACTTTCTTTGACATAAAGATATTTCAAATGTAACTCTAAAGAAGTATGAATGTAAAGTAACCTATGGTCCTATTAAACAAATTGAACTGATATAAAAATGTGTGATCACTTTTTTTTTTTTACATCACCATAAAACTAAGTAAGTGTTGCTATTTTATAGCTGATACAGATGACCGAACTAGAAAAAAAAAGAAGATTCTAAACGTTTTGGTCAACTTTTTCAAATTTACAGGAAACTGAGAGAAAGTGATGTGAAATTTTAAATTTGAAAATCAGAAATAAGAATATAGTGTTAGGAACTGTATCTGCTTTATTTAAATCATTGGCTGAGAAATATAAACATCTTTATATCATAGTTGATCTGTTGGTATTGTATTACAGTCTTCATCTTTGTTTATCATTTTCTATGTCCCTTATTTATCTTAGTATTCTTGTATTTGTCCAAGTTAATATCTATGTAATCTATATATCTATATACTCTCTTACTCTTTAGATTTCATTTCTTCCCTCCCTCTATCTGCCCTCTTTCACTTTTTTTATATTTTTTTAAGGGCTTGCACAAAATAATGTTGTTTGTCTGTCTCGAAAGTTCAATTTAATGTAAAGCATATTACAAAGTGAGCGGTAATGAATATTTTATAACTCAGTGAACTAACTGTCACATTTTTTTCAGAATCGTTTCTATGTAGAAAATAAGCTAAAGACTGATTTGAACGAAGAGCTAAGAAAATTGTTCTGTTTGAAAGTTGTGGATGTCCATATTGGAAATTTGATTAGTAAGTATATCTTTTTAAAAATGTGACTTTTCTAAAAAAAATTAAAAAAAATAAACCCTTAACCTGATATCATGAAATGAATTATAAAAATTTTAAGTTGCATAATCAACACACACAATTTGTCTGAAAGGATTGCTAGATGAAGCCAGTGCTGTACCATTTGCAATATCTCCTCCAACAATGGCAAGTGTTATGAAAAATCTGTTTGCTTTAAATGAAGGTAAGTCATTGATTTATTGTTTTACGCAACCTTTTTTTTTATAAAGTCATTAGTTTATTTTTGTTTTGCTTTTTAAATATTGACTTTGAACATTGCTCTCAATTTTCCTTTGTTTCAATGCAATTGATTATAATGATTTTAAATAAAAAGAAAAATGTTTGTTAACTCTCAGGTTATTCCAAGTTGAACCCAGCCTTGTTTTCACGCTACCTTCCTAACATTCTTCCTCCAACTGACCCTGCCTACCTAGATCAGTATGCACAAGAAGCAAGAACAGTTCAGCAGCATATTGCCAGTATGGAGTTTCAAAGGTAAAGTGAACTATTGTTTAATGTCTGAGCGGAATTTCATTTTAAAAAAAACTAATTATAATTTGTAATTAAAAATTACATTACTGGTATTTAATATCATTTTTAATGCTTTTCCCTTTCAAAAAAATGTTTAATCTTTCTAAAATATTTGTAAAAAATGTAAAAAAAAAAACAAAAGCTTTTTTAGTCTCAGGCAACATGCCAGTCATTAATGCAATTTTTACAAAAGTTAGTCTACACATTTTGTTTTTTAATTAACTATTACTGACTGATAAACAATTTCTTTTGTTCTACTCTAGCCATGGTTCAAGCAGGAAGCGTGTTTTTGAAGATGATATATCGGTGAATTGAATTTGATTTTCATTTATCAGGGAATCTGTAAGTTCAATTTTTGTTGTTGAATACCATCTTTGTGGCATAAACCATTTGCAGACTTGTCTACCTTTTAGAAATGTTTTGGAATCAGTAAAAAAAAAATTTTGTCCTGTTTTTTTTACCCAATTACAAATATGAAAATAAATATATGTGGTGGCTAATTATTACAACACTGCTATTTTTTAAACATAATTTTTCTGCACTAATTACAAAATGTTTTTCTTGTAGGAACAATTTTAACATTTTAATTAGGCAAGTCCTGTTTTAGCTAGTCTTCATGATCTTTTTATATTTAAAGAAGTTGATCACTTTAAAGATGTTTTATTTATTACTCTAACTGAGTCTAACATAAGCCTTTAAGATATTAGGAAAGGAAATAGTGCAGAATTTAATATTTTAAAAAAATTATTAACTTATGGCGGTTAATTATACTACATTTCATAACGGTCTAAAATATAAATATATTCTTTTTTTTAAATTGTAATATGTTGTGGTTTTGGTCTAAATATGCTTTATTTTTCCATTATGCAGGCATTTCTGTGATAGAAAATGGTGTGCTACTGTTGACGTGGTAACTTATTCATTAGCAAAAAAAAAAAAGAGGAACAGAATCTGGTGCCGCCAGCCAGCTGGCACACAACCAATAGTCAAAATTCCAGAATCATTTCTTTTCATATTGAACTGCTTTTGTAGAGCTAAATTTGAAAATAAGGCAAATCTATTAATTTTTTTAGTTTTGTTTGATTTTAACATTTATAGAAAAATTATCAGTCGTTCAAATGGCAAATGCTGGTAATGATGTCGTGATTGTGTAGTAATCAGTACTGAGGTTGAGGCTTCAATGCCAGGGCACTACAATTCTCTCAGTAGCATATTCAGGGCATTCCATGATGGCCCTATTTTATGTTTACCTTGTTAAAGGTTTATTGCTCAGCCCCTAAACTCACCAGGAACCTTACAAAATACCAAATAGACAATTCAATTAATTTTTACTAGCATCTGTAGTGAACACACAAAAAATAGTAACAAATTTTCAATAGTGGAAGATAAAAGAAAAAATTTGTTTTAATTTCAAACAGTTTTATTAAGTTATTCACCTACATTTTTATAATATTAATTCCTCTTGTGTCTTTAATTTTAAGTTCATATTGAAATTGTTTTAACTGTAGAATTTAAATGCTAAATTGTGTAGTAAAAAGAAAATGTTAACCTTAATACTTTTCTTGAAGGCATTAGACTTTTTACTTGTGGGTGAACTCTCGATTGAGTGAAGAAATATATGTGGGTCATACCTTAACAAAAAAAGAAACGGCATGTAGAATTATAGAGGTATTAAAATGTTGCGTCCTTCCTTGTTTATCACCATTTTAATTAATCATTTTGCATTCAAAATTTTTAATCATTTTACATAATTTGCTAAAAGAATTAATCATATACTTTCTTTTATTTTTATATATGTTCTCATTAATTTTTTTTTATATTCAAATTTGTTTTTAATTGAGCAGTCTCCTATTTTTCATTTGGACTAGCTCTGGTGATTTTTTGATACAAAAACTCATCAACTTTGTTATTAGATATTGATATAAAGTAAGCTATGTTAAATATTATCTTTATATCTATATTGAATGAATGTGTGTATATAGTAATATACATTTTTTTTTTGCTTGTTAGAATTTGATAATGGTAAGCCTTTATTGTCTTTGTGATATAAAAGCCAAATGATTGCCTCATCAAGAACTTGTGTATTGTGTCCCTTGATTAAAATCAATGGAGATATTTGTGTTTTTTTGCTGTGTGTAGATTTTTTTACACAATCCTAAGCTGATAATAACAACAAGAGATATAATCATGATGAATAAAAAGTTTGTTTTTTCCTAGTGTTTTTTTTTAATTGAAAGAGTTGATAAATATGGGTTGTTTTCTCTGTGTGAAAATTTATGAGGCTTACAAAATGATACTTTTCTTTTTTATATATATATTTAAATGTGTAATAATTGGATAATGTATTATTTGTGTGTGTATGTTTTGTTTTTTTAAAAGGTGAATAGAAAGGAACTCTTGAATATCTAATTAAATATCTCTACAACCAAAAGTAAATTGTGTTAATTACAAAACCTCTTTTTTGTTTTATTTCCTTCATAAATTTGGCCATTAAGATCTTCTGATATCATTTCTTGTTTTTATCATTTGAATACAAGATTTTGTTTTGTTATTTTCCATAACTAACTTTTGTATGTTTCATCATTTTGGATGTTTTCATGTTAGCAAATAAATGCTTTTAACTTGTTTCATTTGTATTTAAAGTATTTTAAATATGTTTGTACAGATGTTTTATATTTTGTTTTCAACGTTAAATTCTATAAAATTTTGTCTTAATCCTGTAAATAAACAAAATACACCTCTGTTGGTATCATTTATATTTAAAATATTTGAATTCTTGGGGCAAAAATGCATTTTTTTTCTTCTTTAAAATTAATTCATGTGAAAAAGTCTTACTTATGAAAATGTCCCATTTTTAGCAAGGTTTCAGTTATGTATATTAAAAACTGATTCAGTGCATCGAGGGTCATTCTAAGTGAGATTTTTGTCCATTCACACCATAATGACTTTATCAAGTACAGCTCTTCCTAGGTTTAACATAAGTTATGAACTAGTTGGTCAAAGAAGTAATATTTTAAGGATATGGTACTTCAATAATTCTCTAATAAGCTTAAAACAAATTAATTGACCAAGTGATTTCATTTAGACACATTACATTAAGTAGCTTTTGTATTTCTGCTGCTCTTCTGAATAAAGATTTTTTTAAAGCATTTTGATTTTGTTTGAATTAACTTTTTTTATGTGATTTGTGAGCTGAATTGCTTTTTAATTTTTAAGACACTAAACTAAATTCTATTTTACATGTTAATAATAATATATACAATTTCACATTGATTTCTTCATGCCTGTAATTCACAACCAACCCAAAACCTTGTAAAATTATTAGTGAAATAGAAACTGGGTAGTTTAACACTTTCTGCTTTAACAGATATCTGACATCACAAAGTAACTAATTACACTTTGTAAATGAACCCCCAAAAAATGTATTTGAATCTACTAGTCATAAGGATTTAAAGGGATCATTTTCTAATGTCGGCTATTGTGAACTGTAGGTAACTAACTGTAACAGTATAAAAACCTCAACATGACTAAAGGTGAACCAGAAAAAAAACATATAACAAACTCTTAAGAGCTGAAAATATTTTAACAGTGTGGCATGTCTATAGCATAGTATTTCATTACACTTACACCTATATTGTCTATAGCATAGTATTTCATTACACTTACACCTATATTGTCTATAGCATAGTATTTCATTACACTTACACCTATATTGTCTATAGCATAGTATTTCATTACACTTACACCTATATTGTCTATAGCATAGTATTTCATTACACTTACACCTATATTGTCTATAGCATAGTATTTCATTACACTTACACCTATATTGTCTATAGCATAGTATTTCATTACACTTACACCTATATTGTCTATAGCATAGTATTTCATTACACTTACACCTATATTGTCTATAGCATAGTATTTCATTACACTTACACCTATATTGTCTATAGCATAGTATTTCATTACACTTACACCTATATTGTCTATAGCATAGTATTTCATTACACTTACACTCACCTATATTGTCTATAGCATAGTATTTCATTACACTTACACTCACCTATATTGTCTATGGGTTTTTATTGTGCTGTCAATATAACAACACTAAGTAGTTGTCTCCCTTTCATCTAGTATCAACATTTCACTCTTGTGTTTTACATATGATTAATATATCTCACAAGTCTGTTTGCCCATACCTATTGTCCCACTCCTTAGATCTTTTCTTATTTACAATTATCACCCACTCAGCCATTTTTTTTTTCAACTTATACCTTTTAAAAATAGATTAAAAATTAAAAAAATTATTAGTATTTAGGTATGGGAAATTTGCTGAAGCTAAACTTTCTCAGTCACTGATAGGCTACATGATCAAATATATTTTTATTTTACTTGTGGCAAAAAGCTTTTTGGAGTTCTAAAGGAACTAGACTTGTTACAGAAATGATCCCAAACTTCTAAACCTCAGTTATATTCCCATCTCTAGCCATTAGTAAAATCATAGTATATATATATATATATATATAAAAGTATTTAAATTACTATCAATTTCATTGAGTACTCTTGCTTTCAATGTATGCTTTCTGGCTCAAATTTTTAAAATCTTTGATTATAAATACCTGCTTTAGTATGATAAAAATGATCTTCCAATTCAGCCTAAATTAGACTTGCACTGTTGTTATTTTGCTGAACATGTCATAACATTCAACAGTTTGATTACCAATACAGCGATAAACTTTTTTTCATTTTAAAGTTTTATACTGCAAGTTTTGAAGAGTTTTGAATATTGACCAAAGGATATAATTTATTTAAATGCATGACAAGATTTTTAAAAATTTAGACTCAGATATTCATATTGATGATGATGATTCACACTAGCTACACATATTTTTAAAAAATAGTTTTTTGTCAACTATATTGTGGGTGCATAAATAAATAAAAAATAGTACAAGTAAACTTTTGGCTTGTTAGAAGTGCAACCTATATGGTCAAAAGTATAAAATACAAATACTTCTGTATATGACTAAAAGTATTTATTTATACAAGTCAAAAATTCTTACTTATCAAAATGTCTCATATAAAATATAAAAAGTAACATATAGTATAATTATACTTTTTTTTTTCACTCATGTGTTTAACTATATTTTATACTTGAACTGCTTTTCTTGCAGTAGAACCAATAGAATTGTTAGATACAATAAATGACAACATAAACAAACAATAAAACACATTTAAGCAATAAACATACACAATTTTTATTGATTAAAAACTTCCACAAAGATGCAGTATTCACATTTTATTTTATTAATTTAAATTCTCTAATGCATGTTAAATTAAAAAAATGACCAAACTATAGTAAAAAGAATGGGTTATGCTAGCTGGTTGCACAATCTACATCACCATCTTTTGTAGCTTTCATTTTCTTTATTTCTTGCACCAGTTTTTTTTCCATTTCCATCAAAGCAGGTGGTTTTTTATACTGTAAAAATAAATATACCCATCTTGAAAGAAAAAGAATAAGCAAATACTTACGGGAACACATTAAATTTAAGGAATTACTATTAGTTCAAAAGTTGTAAATATTTTGCTGACTCAAAAAAAATATTTTGTAAATGTATAACTTACAGAGATAATCAATGTATTATTGCCATGAGCCATTTCAATAACATCCTGCTGCAAAGGCAATCCATATCTAGACATGTCTGGTATTCCAAACATTTTGTAATATCTATGTTCAGAAATAAAACAGGTGAATTATTAACTGCAATATGCACTTCTTTCAAAGAACATTCTAAGTGCATGTTAGATTATTTTTCACATATAAATATAATACACTTGTGCTAAAAATATATAATAGTTATTTGCTACCACTGTCAATATACAAAACTATACAAGATTCTAACTTTAATGCACTTAACAATCTGTTCAAGTATGATGTTTATGCTGAAAGAAATCAAGATATATGTGACAATATACTATGCACACAAACAACTCAAATTAAACATCTTCAGATTTTACCTTTTTTTTTTAGTTTGCAAAAAATTTCTTAGATAAAATATTTTTTTATTAATTTCCTTTTAATTTTTAGGAGATTAAAACAAGTTTAGTTAATAATTTAATTAATAAATTACAATGTTACGTTTACAAATGATTTATTTAAATATAAATTCTATTTAGTAAAATAGAAACTATAAAAATGAATAAATGATAAACACATTAAATAGAAACCTTATTATAAACCTGGAGCTTTTAATTTATCTATACTAATAGATCTAGTTCAGATGACAATTAAAAAACTATATATTTTTTATTTTTAAAAAAGGATTGCAATTAAATATTTTAAAAAAAAGGTTTACTTTTTATTCACAGTTGACAGCACAATTTGTCCTTCCTGGGGCTTTGTCACAATTTTATAATTCTCCAGAGGGTATGGAAGATTCCTGATTCTCCATTGGAAATGTGTTTTAGTATCTTTACGAATAAATACAGGCTAAACCATAATAAATAGAAAAAAAAATTGTTTATTAACATGGTTTTATCAAATAAAAAAATCTGACTTAGTTTATTTTAGATTGTTAAATTTAAATGATTACAGTTCTAGAGATGTAGTAGAAGTTTACTTGATTAAATAAGGAAAAATGTCAAACTATAGAAACAATGTGATGAAAAGGAAGAGGCAGGGACGTACCACTGAGTATCTTCAACAAGCAACTCATATTTCTAATGCTAACTTACACTTCAAAAATAGTTATAAATAAAATAAAACAATAAAATTATCAAATGTAATAAAAGAAAAATATATTGATAAAAATTAAATCAGAAATCAACTTACATTGGCATTACTCTCAACCAAACCATCACTGTCAAGATTCAACGGAGTTGACTGCTCACCAACTTCAACCTCCCAGCTGCTTACATTTCCAAGGGTGCCTTTTTTGCGCCACTTTCGTACTTAAATTAAATTAATAAAAAATTTCATTTTGTGAGAGGACAATTAAAAGATAATAGAATACGGACAAAAATATGCAATAATATAACATATGATAATCTTAGGGTTGATTTGATTGTTTTGATTATGTCATCAATATGGAGGGAAAATCTTTATAAGTAATATAAAAACTTACATAAGAGTTCATCTGTTTTTACATCATAATCTTCTACTAATTCTGTGCCATCAGAGAAAGTAAAATGAACTTTTCTTTTATCTAAAATGTTAAAAGGAATATAAAAATTGAATATTTTAATTAATTGTATGCAATATTATTATAAACGGGTATAAAAAAAACAAGACATCCAGAATGCTTAGTGGGGAAAAGATTTTTGTTTTTGTCTCCCAAGAGGTTACATAAAATGATGCGCCGAAATCTCATGATTTGGTTTGGAAAATAAATATATTTTGCTTTTTTTGGAAAAAAAAGACTACTTTGGCATTTATGTCAATACATTTTAACAACATTTTTTATAACTAAATTATAAGTTTCAATCGTAATTTGTATACCTATTATTAACAAACAAAGTACAAATAAAAGAAATGAATATAAATCCTGAGGACAGGACATGCTATGGCCATGGCTTCAACAATCAGCTTTAAATTCCAAGACCAAGATTTCTAGACATCTTAATCTTATCTAAAATAATATGAATATGGGATTGCCATGACGCAGTGGATATTGTTTTGAAATTTTCAAATTCACCTTTAAGCCTGGCTAAGCCTGACCGAATCAAAATTAAGCTAATTAATTATGGGTATGCCTACTAATCATTTAACATTTTAAGACGGCTCAGAATGGCTATTAGAATTAAAATTAGAATGACAGAAGAGAAAGGCAGGACAAAAGTAATAATTTATGCAAATGATAATTTCACGCATTGAGAAGTTGCGGTGCAGTACATATATATGAGAGGCCGGCTGGTCCTGCGGTTAGTACAACAGACTGTCAACCAACACATCGCAGGTTCTATCCCTGCCGCCGACCAATCCCTGCCAGCCTGCAGGAGATTTGGGCCTAGTGGACGTAATAATTTTCTATCTAGAAGAAACGTCTGTAAAACTTAGAAGGCTCATATAATATGACATATGAATTATCATATAGCCTAGTCACTAGTCATATAGGCTGGCATCTATAGGTAATCCTAGCTAGTCTTAGTACACCCAGTAACTCAGGCTAATGGGCTAGGGAACTAATTATAATCTAGAATTTAGGAATTTAGCTTACTTAGGCTTAGTAGGCTACAGTTTAGTTTTGCGTGAACGAATAGGTTCAATAAGAATGATAGCCTATGTGGCTATGCCGCTATGCCTATCCTGTAATAATAGTTATGCCTATACTATACCTATAGTAGCATATACCGTATATACTCGCGTATAGGTCGCACCGGTGTATAAGTCGCACCCCAAGTTTAAGATTTTTTTTCTTATATGTTGTCATTGACCCGCGCATAAGTCGCACCCCGACTTCCCGGGTTAAATGCCTTTTAAAATCTCAAAAATGTATACCTTTTAAACATAAAAGTTACTAAATATTCACCCTAATTTGGAAACTCTTAAAAAATGGTTTTAATCGTGCATAAGGCTAACATAATCAAATAAAGGCAGTGCTTCATTTATTTTAAACAACCGATCAATGGGCCTACACACATTAGTGAGATGGGAAAGTAAGGTATCTGTTTCTTCAACTAAATCCCTTTCCCTACTCAAGTTCCTATCCCTATAGTAACACTACACACAAAAAAGTCTTTGAAGTACGTCATTAGACTCAATGTCGTCTAGACTGGAGACTGGGAGGCGCCGGCATTTATAACGCGCTATACATGTATCCTAATTATCATTCACATTGTTTGTGTTGATTTCAAGTGCGTCTGCAAATAATAAGCTGTGTTTTTTTTCAACTCTTACATGCAACTAATGAAAAATAAAACACACTATTGACATTTCACGCGTCCATCTGCCGATCGTAGTTTTGGAAACATTGCCTAGACATGGCGCGGTGGAATGCTCAACACTGCCTTATTATTAGGCTATAGCATATATACCTAGACCTTAAGTACTAAATAAAACACATCTTAAGCTTATTAAATTGGCCTACCTACATTATAGGCCTAGACAGGCTTTCACACATTTACAATTCTTTCCATACTGTAATTTGCGTTCAATAAGCCTACCAAAAAAATGCCGCCTTTAGACTTACGCTACGTTTCGGCAATACAAAATCGGTCCAAAAGTTCAAAACAAAAGTGGGTAGGGTGGGGGGGGGGGTCTGAAAAAGCTAAAATATTTGTCAATTTGAAATTCAGTTGTATAAAGAAAGTAATATTTAAACCTACGAAAGTTTACTAAATGTAAAATATAGGCCTTGCAAATCCTATTAATTCTTCGTCACTACAGTAAATTTTACGGGATATGTAGGAAACTTTATGAATGAGTAGTGATGTTTTTTGAACTTTTCAAAAACAGTGTTGGGTGTATAAAAAAAGTGCGACTTATACGCGAGCATATACGGTAGTAATATAGTATTATATAGTCTATAGTCGGGATAGGCCGTCGGCGTCGTCACGCTAAATGAATGTGACTGAACAGTGAACAGGCATAGTATTTAGTATAGCAGCAAAGGCATAGATGCCAATAATAGACTCTGCCGCCATAGGTGATAGTGATAGAGTGAGGCTTGGCATAGACTAATCCTAATACTAAAAGACGGCATAGTTACTTTTAGTATGAATCGACTGACTGAATCGCCGTATGAGTACAGTATGAGTATGATTCTTAATTCATAATCATAGGTCATATTATTATTAATTCTTAGTAATCTTAGTATGAATCACTGAATTATCACTAGGCCTAAACTTCTATACTTAAACTTATCACTTAGCCTATACTTATAATACTATACAGTAGTATACTATGACTATGACACTATGACTACTATGATCTATGATTCTAATAATTCTATGAATAAAAATGATACCAATAGGAACACTATTGCTCAAACATCTGGAGGTTTTGTTCTTTATATTACAAATTTTAAATATATATATTCTGTAAATCCAGATTTAAAATTAAAAATCTTATGGACTTATGGAGCTTACTGTCCTGAATAATGCACGTTTTCTGAGCCGATGATAATTTCTTTATCCATGTCTCCGCCATGTTGTTTGTTGTTAACGGGTTAATACTCAACTTTTAAAAAAGAGAGCTGTCGTTCAATATAAAAAATATGAAAGAAGAATTAAAATTAAAACCACTGACATGCTCTAAATAAATTGAAATAGAAAATCCCAATAGAAAATTTTATTTTTGTTGAAAACTATTTCTTTTTTATGGCCATGAACGCCATAATATATACAATAGTTGTAATAATTTAGTTTTCCCTTGTCAGAAATCGGTTGCTAAGTTTAAATTCGTTCATAATTGAGTCAGTGAGTCAGTTATAACTTATAAGGCAGTAAATAAATAAAGTAAAAAGGCATTTTTGAACAGTATGTTAATTAAATGTAAGCAGTTTAATATGGTTTAATATGACGTAGGGCTACTTTTATTTTATTAGTAGACATAGGCCTAAAATAAAATACAGGCTTATTTGTATAGACTAAACTTTAGTAGCATCATAATCATAGTTTATGACGTAGACTATAATATTATAGTCTTTTTCTTTGGTAGCATAAAATCTTAGCTATATTTTAAAGGCCTATGCCTATATTACAATTACAGAAGCTCCATATATAAATTATAAAGAAGATAAATTATTGCGGCCTACGCTTATCCGTGGTCTGAGTCTAGTCTTGCACTTTATCAGTTTTAAATGATAATAATTTTAAGTTAGGCCTACTGGTTTTCCAGGTCTGTTCAGGTCAGGTAGCCTAACCCATTCCTTGCCCTGATGCCACTCGGGAAGAAAGAGGCCCACTTATATTATTTATTCTCTTTAGTTGTGTTTTTTGTTAACAACTTTGATTTATTTTAAAATGTCGATTGTTTCGGTGTTGTTGTTTTTTCTTTTGGATTTGGCGTAGGTCTAAGTCTAGTACTATTAAATATATGTATATTTTTTTTTGTAGCTGCATCGAAGACAAAACATCATTGGCGAAGGCCAATGTTAGCCTAGGCTAGGCCTCACCGAAGCCGAAATTGTAACCGCGCAACATTTCTCTTCACTCTTCTTGTTGTTCTTCGTTGTGTTTTCTTTTTTTGACTATTTATAACCTTTAAAAAAATTATGTTCTAAATAAAAATATTATTGTAAATTAACAAGAACATTTTTTTAAATAGTTTTTCTTTAAAAAGCAAAAGGACTTAGTGAAAGCCAGTTATAAGATTCAGTTTACACTCATATAGTAATTGATCCAAACCAGAGGGCCTCCCAGTTTTCTATCGTGACGTCACTTCAACCATCTTCCACTTCAGTACTTGTTCTGCAGGTGGTGTTCTGCATAGGTCTCTGATATTATAAATTATAATTATTTATTAAAGTTGCTGAACGTTTTCGTGAAACCAAAGGTAAACATATAATTAATAATGATTTACACTTGCATTTTTACAATCAAGACATTTTTTTTTTATAAATATATTATTAGCCTAATGCCTAATTAATAGTTTAATAGTAGTAATAGTGGCCTTACTCCTTAGGCCTACTGTTACTGCTGCTTTTGTCATTGTATTGATTGTAAAAGCTACTGCTACACTTTGATACTTGCCTAGATAATACATAGATTATAGACATAGATAATATATTATTAGTATTAGGCATAGGGCAATGTGTTCAGCGCTAAAAATAAATGAAAAGATCGCCGGTTTCATCGTTCGTGAATGTCGTGATCTACTTTAGTGATCGATGTTAACATATCGTCATATTCATATCCGACATAGGCTCATACTATTCCATAGGTAGGCCTACTCTTGCTAACCACCTCTTTAAAAATATATTTCTTAAATTTAAATGCCTATCCTTGGTCCTTATGGCCTTATACCAGTTATACTTTATTAACCTTAGTCTTGGTCATAGGTCATAGGCTATAGGAATAGTTATAGGGGCTGCATGGGATAGGATACCAAGACAAGTTCACCAAGACTCTATAACTATAACCGTAGTGCCGTAGTATAACCCTAATATAATGGCTATGGATATGCCAATACTAATCTATAGTCTATAGGCCATAGCCATTGCCTACTATGTCTGTGCCCTATGTATGGCTATGTCAGCTATGAGTATTAGTAGGCCTATGCTTTTAAACGTTTATGATATTTAAATTCAAGGTTAAAGTAAAATATATGGACATTGTTCTCAGTTCAATATAATTATAAAAAGGCCTAATGAATTGATTGACAATTCAAGACAATTGTAATTTTTATAAATTTAATACATACACTGTGATTCCACTATACTATATACAGCAGTTATAATTATATATAATAATTTGCCTATATTTGTTTAAATCTCAATATATAGGCTATTAAAGCAATTCAATATTAATCTTACTCGTATACTCTAATTGGTTTTAGTTAACTATAGTTATTTTGTATTATGAAATTATTAAAAGAAAGTAAAATCAATCAGCAATATGAAAAAGACATAATTATTGTACATTATACTTTATTCTTTATATTTATGCCCATGCCTACGTTAGCCTACAATATTTATATTATATATGAACAAAACAACAGTACTGCAGTAATCATTGAATTTAACGCCCATACCTATATTCACATCTTCCTATAGGCTAGGTGTATTATTGGTCTTAAGATGGATGGGTACAAAAGGTTCTGGGTTCAAATTCTGGTGAAGATTAGGATTTGTTCCCAGACTGGAGGGTGTCCCTGAGTCTAACCAGCTCTGATGACCAGTGATGGGTACCTGACATTAGTTGGGGTAAAGTAGGAAGTAGGCCTAAAGGTCGTTGGACATTGTGCTGACTACACATATAATATATAGATATATAATCTAGCAATCTAGCATTTTGAGTGTAATAGATAAAAAAAAAGAACTGGAAGGATTAAATGGAAATGAATAAACATTTATATTGTTTTTGTTTCTTTAATCCTTAATGTAAAGTTTAAAATAGGGATGTTCAGTTTCTAAACCAAATTTTTGGTTTGTTGGTTGGAAGTGAATCATTTACTTCAAGTAGCACACAATTTTTTTTGGTTCTGATGGAAATAGCCTATATTTAAAAAAATCATGCTGGATTTGCACATATTTTTGAAATGCCTTGCAAACACTAATTTTAGTCTTTTTACAAATCCTGACAATGGCTTGCGATATGATAATAACTACATCAAACCAAATGTGCCAAATGTAAAGTTACAATTAACATGAATTTATGGCTCATTCGTTACAAGTGCGCTCCCCTTCGATGTACGCAATAGAGACACAAAAACTGGGTTTTCCCTCTGACTCTGAACAATTTGGCTAGACACATTGTCTGTGCTTTATGAATTTATTATTAATGGTACTATTAAATAAATTTTCTTTTGATTTGTACTACGAAAAATTTTTTTGATAGAGCAATACTTATACATGTCTAGATCCGCAGTGCTTTTCCTGCCAAACTATTCTTTTTCTTCGTAGATGTGTGTTGATAGTGCCCTCACATGGGGGAGGGGGCAGACACTTCTAGGGGCGGCAAATATAGTCTAAATATAGCATTAAACAAAGCAGTTACAGTATGCAAGGGGGCATCATTGAAACTTTTGCCCTGGGGCGCTACATAGGCCTGTGTGGGCTCTGTGTGCTGTTAGAAACTAATCCTTTTGAAATTGTCAAATATCTCAAATTCACTTCGACAGTAAATTATGTTTGTTTTATTTAGAAACAAACACAGGAAATAAGCATTTAAACTTTAAAATATTGATAATTAGATAAAAATACTAGTTTTTCATAAGTTTGGGTGGGAAGTTTTGTAAAAGTTTGGTGATTTTAAAATGATTTTAGAATAAGAATCCTGTTTTACCAGTTGACTAAAGAATTTTCAAATCACCCCATATTTTGATGGATATCACCTTGTAATGGCAATCACATGACCTATAAGATGAACAGCATTATTTCTTCTGTTATGAACATTGTAATTAACCATTACAAAGTTACACACTGTACACATGGTGTAAAAAACAGTGCAACTTGGGTCTACTAGTTGTTTGTATATGTATTTCTTTTCATTTATTCCTCTTTGTTCTTTGTTCTTAGCTTCATCTTCCCACGGATGGACCCTGCATTACATGTCTAATGTAATGACTGGCACATCCTGCACCCACAAACATCTGTGAGCTCCATGCATCCATAGAGAATAATGTAGTGTGATGAAGAGTTCCTGCTATAGGTGCTCAACAGCAACACATACAAAAAATGTGATGCTCACACATTTTTCCCACGCTCCTAGGTTTTCTGTGATTGCAGTGAGGAATGCTCCTCCCTCCCTTCCCTCCCACCTAACCCTCCCATCCAGTCTACCTAGTTACAAGTGTACATCTTCTTGCCTGAAACATTATTTACTTACCTGGTTCAGTCTCTATCTCTTTCTCATTCTCTCACTTGCTTCTTTCTCTTTATCCTAAGGGCTGTACTATACATTTTAGATTGGGTGGAGATAAGGAGAGATTGTGGGATAGATTTGAGATTTAATAAAATACCTTTTTCTTGATTTCATGGAATAATTATATTGATTGCTGTTGTGGTTGTTTTAAAGAAAAACATATACCGTATGTATACCTTATGGTAATTTGAATGAGAAGGCCTTAGTGTTTTATTTTTTTGCAACACTTGGTTATTGATTTCATTTCTATTAGGCCTATCTAATAGGTAAATTATTAAATAAAGGGAGGCTAACTGATGTATAGAATTAATTTATAGACGCAGTAAAGATGTTTTGATGAAGTCCTGGATTAAATTGATTGAACTCTTGTAAAAAAAAAAATTCTACATTTTTCAAGCAGCCGGTATGTTTTGTAAATACTGAATCGGCCGTTTGATGCGCTACCTAGTAGAAAGACTGACATTCAAATATTGATGTTTAGATAGAAGAGTTATCTCAATATTTTTACTTGTTCTTGTGATATAGCCGCTTAACCTCCCCTCCCCTTTTTTCTCTACATGTATCTATATTAAGATCACCGCAGATGGGCTTGATGGATGGGACAGATGCTTCGTTTTTTTTCCCTATAGGAATACCTGAACGACTGACAGCCTTGAGATGTTTTTAACGTACATTAATTTTAATGATATTATCGCCTCTTCCTTTTCTGATTCCAAAATGTTTAAAAATTTAAAAGTGTTTTTTCTCTTTTTTTTTTTTGCCGGCAACTTTTCTTCCCATTAACATTTTAAAGCTGTAGACGATGGTCTCTGCCACCGCCCCCCCCCCCTCTCCTTTCCTTTCCTATATTGGGATCACTTAGCTAAATACCATTACACCTGAGGTCGTGTAAACATTAGTGTGGTAAATGAGGGTCTGTGGGGGAGAGGGGGTGAAAGGTTACAGAAGTCCTAGTTTGTAAATGCTTGGCGTGTTAGCTGGACTAAAGAGCACACATCAACTGGACTTAGATTGACACAATAATAAGATCAAATACAAGACCGCGAGTGCCAATGGCAAGATGCTCTACGTCTCTGTTTCATTTGTTTTGTTTGGAGTTCACTTGTGTCCATCCGAATACGATTCATTTTCAGACTTCCTCCCCCGACTTAGAACCATGCCACACAATAAACTCAAATATCAGAGAAAAAAACCGATGTGAACTTGTTCTCTTAGCCTTTGTGTTTTGATTTTAAACTTCATTTCCTGGAGTTAGTCTTGTAACACCGTTTCAATTCAATGGCTAAGCCTGTTTCTTCCCTCTCTGGTACAGCGATATTATTATTTTTTTTTTCTCTTCTCTTCCATTGCATTCGATAATAAATTGCTCAAATGTGTTTGCTTAATCTCTTTATCGCGATGATAAGGGGCTTTGCTCTACTCTTCATTTTCCCCCAACCTTTTGTTGTAGGTGGAATAGAACGCCCCCCACCTTCCACCCCCCCACAGCTTGTTATGATGACAAGTATTGATCTATTCGTGTATACAGATCGGAAGCCACAGTTCTTAAATTATTGGCAAGTAAAGCTGAGTCTTCAAACCAAGCGTTAAACTTGCCAACAAAAAAAAAAAAAGTAGGGTTGTGTGTAACTTGTGAGGATGATAGGGCTCTATGTTCTAACTTCATCAAATATTTGACGTCTGTAATAGGTTTACTGCCATTGAATTATTCCAAGCTATTTTTAGGACCAGATTCACAGTATAGGACCTTATACAACACACTTTAATCTTTTAATCTTATAAGTTGGTTGCAGGCGTGCCTTCTTTACAGAAGAGTTTTGCGTCTTACCCTAATTGATGGTTTGACATAAGCATCCCATTTTAAAGTGTTTTAAAGGTTGTTAAGTTGTGGGTTTTTCTGACTATTACAGGCGACACATTCCATGCAGGAATAACACGACAGGAAAAAAATTACCAGAAAAAAAATACTGGTAGGCCTATATGAATTTGTTGTTGCATTTGAAGTTAGTTTACCGGTATGTCTGTATAAGTATTTTATTACGGTATAGTGGGTTTATTTGTTTTTGTTTTTTTAGTTTGAATGTAATGTCATGTGTATAATATAGGCCTAACTACATAAAACCATTTCTCATAGCATAATGTATTCTAATTGTACTGATTTTACTAGTGATTTGCAATTTAAAATAAAATATGTAACTATGTATATTGTTTTATCCACTGATAAACGTTTTGAGTATTAAATATTTTACTCCACTAGAATTCACCCCCCCCCCCACTCACACACACACACACACATTGTCATTGTGAAGTGTTTCTCTGATATGAAGTGGTCGTGTGTCTGCGGGCGGGAACTTTATGTGTGTCTGCTGCCGTAGAATTTCGATGTGTGCATCTAACTAAACATTGGAAAATACCTCTGGTTTTATGCTTATTCACATACATGTAGACATTGCACTGTAGAACGGCATGATGTGGGCCTAGTGTGGCGCAATGGTCCACCTCTGACATAGACGTAGCCACGGTGTGGGGGAGGGGGAGGGGAGTTTGTGCCCTCACCCCAACCTAGTCCAGAACCCTCCATTTGTATTTCAAAACCGAATATTCTTTAACATTTATTTTTTTTAGAAATAATATTTAATTATATCTTATCTAGTCTAATGTGTATGCTTCCACTAATGACATCTAGACTAGAAAAACGTTTTTAAATTGTTTATGGGAAAATTGTGCACCAGTTTAGAATCAGCCTGCCATCCCCTTGCATAGTTTGACACATCACCCAACTTTATATTTATTTCCCGCCCCCCCCCCCCCCCCAATGTCAGCCTATACGTAGTCTACTATTTGCAACCTCCTCACACCCTGAAATTCAAGCTACGCAACTGAGGGCCACTGATGGTCTTTTGTTGTTTTAGTAACATGTTTGTTAACCCATGCGGCTAGGGCGGGGGCTAGATCACAGAATAGGTATAGTCAGTGCTTTATTTTGTGACGGTACGGCGTACCGGCACCTTTTTCAATGTGGGGAAAAATTATTACTTTTCTTGTATTTTAACGTTTATTATTAATTTATTATATTATTAATTTGTTAAAATTGAATTACTTTAAAATTGCCCCGCAATAAGAATTAAAATATAAAATGCGAAACTGCTTTAAAAGTTAGGCAATCCATCACTGAGTACCGGCACCTATTTTTTTTACAAAAAAAGCATTGGGTATAGTTATTATGTGGGCTAGATGTCAGGGGAGCTATTGTTGTTAGCCTGTTTCACAGCCAACGATTAACATTGGTGCTCATTTGAATAAGATCTAAAACATTAATTTAGGAAGTAAAACCTCATTCCCCCTCACTCCCCACACACAACTAACTAAAGAAGATGTTAACCTTATATTACAAGACACACTTTAGTGAGTGTTCTTGTGAAAACGCTAAATTTAATGGTAAACAAATATACGGTGAACAAGTGGCAGTCAGATAGCTTTTCTCGGTTCTCCGTGGCATTTCCGGATTTAAGATTTGTACAACCTTATGAGAATGTATAATATAATAATTTAATATAAACATGCTCATATCTGCACACTAATCAGATGTTATATTTATTTTGTTACCATGCCATCACTGATTATTGAAGATAACGGTATTTCACCATTCATGTACTGCATGGGAAGGGGGGGGGGGTATCAGTCGCGGTGCTATGGTTGTACAATATTACCTATTTGAAGGAAAACAGTACCTGGTACATTCCATTCTGTTCTATAAAGTATGCAATGCGATAATATACATGTATTGTGGTAATACAGTAGTTGTACACCGTATTTTTTTATTGGTAGGTATGGGAAGGGCGGTGTTAAACCAGATATCGGTTCGGTCGTCATTATGGCTTTTTTACGTTAATATAAGCCTCTAGCTCCATTGAACGCACGTACGCCTACATACATTGGCATTGGCTCTAAACTCTAAAGGCCTTTTGTTCGTGGTTTAACAAAACAAAAAGAGGCGTGCTCTAGAGCAAGTAGTTTGGAGATCTGTACTCCCCCATATTTGTGTCTTGCTTTAATTCACGCTGAGTTATTCAACGAGGTGTAAAAGTGGTTCTGTGTGATTTGTGTGTGATGAGAACAGTAGGAGGATTATGAATGTTGGGGTAGGTCGAAATGCAGTTCTAAATCACAATAATCATATTTTGATGTCATGAATCATGAATGTCGGGGTAGGTCGAAATGCAGTTGTAAATCACAATAATCATATTTTCAGAATCAATTAATTTTCATTCAAATGTTGAGTGTTTATTAAATAAATTTTGTCTGGTGGGTGTTGATTTGCTTTATCTTTAACGATTTAATTGCTGCTTTAAGATTTAAGACAGAAAAGAAGAAGTGATAAATTTGATTTAGATTGGTGTTTAGAATGGCAGAGGTGGGGGTGGCGGGGATGCGGGGAAAAAAAAGAAGTGTACGTGTCATATTTCTGAGCTTTAAAAAGATGGGTGGTTTATAAGTGGCCATATTTTATTTCTTGCCATACACTTTGTTTATTTAGTGACACTAATCATTGTATAGCTCACTCAGACTTGTCCCGGTTTCTTATCAACATATATCCAAAGTGTTGTAGCTTTATATGGAATAGAACATCGATTCCTATGCTTGTTTTCCCCCTTCCCCTTTGAGTTATAAACATTCTTTCTTGTTGGCTTGTATTTATTTCCATTAGATCCAACAGATGTTTCATGTTGTTTATGGTTCTTGATGGCTGTATTGATCTTTCATCCGCCGCCCGATGCTTTACATTACAAGGTGTTACTTGGCGAGACATTCCCTACCCGTTTATTTCATTTAAAGTTTAAAGCTTCAGTGAAAGTCCACCGAAAGTACAGTACATAATTTATTGACTTTAACTGCTACAGTATTGAGTATGTTTTGTTTGTTTGTCTATTGTGTCGAGTCAACTGATCAAATAATGGATTGGTAGATGACACTTTTATTGCTTTTCTTTTGTACAGACATTCGCTTTAAGCGTAATTAAAAAAAAAAAAATGGTTCTATAGCGCTTCTATCCATGTTTTTTTAGCATGCTCAGTGCGCTCTGTAAACACACTGCTGCCTGCTGGCGCAAATATGTTTACAGGCCCAAAAACTCCTGCAGGGCTACAGGGTTCCGTCGGTTGCCGGGGTAGAACCCGCAACGTGTCAGTTGGTTTTTGGTTGACAGTCTGGTGAACTAACCGCTGGACCAGCCGGCTTTACAAAATTTCTTAACATAATAATTGGAATCATATTTATTTATCTTACAAATATTACAGGCAGAAATACGTTTTTGTTTTCCTTGTTTAGTCTAGCAATTATTTGATTTTTTATGAAGAAGACAAATCTGCTCTTAATTGGTTTCATTCAACATTTGACTACATTTGTCTACTTTATGTTAGACATAACCACAGATTGAGTACACAGATTTAGGCGAGGAACAATTTTTAAAAATGTGTGTCTGTAATATGTAGTTGTTGTTTGTATATATCGCTGTAGTTGTTAGTGACAAAATGAGCCTTGTAAATATGTAATTTAATGTTTTTTATGAAACTATTCTATTATTATCAGCGCAGTGTTTGCCAACCTCCATACCTCTAACAATGTATTTGTTGTGTGTTCTGGGCGGTAAAAAGGCAAAAAATATTTTGTGCATATCATTTCCCAGGTCCCATCGTACCCTTCCTATTATCTAAGTCTAGAGTCTAGACATATCACAAATGGAGATTTGTTGTTCACATACCGTAATTTTTTTTTTGTCTTTTAAGAGGGGGAGTGATATTTTAGCCATACAAAAGTTATTGTGGTAATAGATAACACTAAGTAGTTTATAGAACCCCCAATATGTATTCCAATTAAGTTTGCTCTTTAAAGCTAAATGGATTTGTTTGTTCAGGGTATATCAATCCCATTGTGAAATTCCACTTAAGACAAATTGTTGACATTGATGTGTGCAGTACATGCAGCCATACTTGACATTTAAACTTATTGGAAAATCGTTCGTTTGTTGTTGTTGTTTTATTTCCCGGAGAATCAATGCTGACAATATTATTTCTGCCCTCATCTGGGAATATTTAATATTTGAATATTCTAGTGAAGCGTGTTGTGGAACTGAGGAAAACTACTTCTCGTGTACGACTGTTTATTCCAGGGCTGTGGAGTCGGAGTCGAAGAGTCGGAGTCGGAGGAATTTTGGGTACTTGGAGCCAAAGTTGGAGTCGGAAGTACACAAAACTGAGGAGTTGGAGTCGGAACATTTATCCGTCGGAGTCGAAGAGTCGGAGGAAATTTTGGTACCTGGAGTCGGAGTTGGAGTCGGAAGTACACAAAACTGAGGAGTCGGAGTTGGAGTTGGAACATTTATCAACCGACTCCACAGCCCTGGTTTATTCACTCCAAATCAACCAAGTGCCAACCTGGCTGGTAGTATTTTGTTTGGTTTTATCTAAGTTTTATGGGGAGAGTTTGGGATTAGGTTTGTGTGTTGACAATACAAGTTTTAAAAAAAAGTAAGTATATTACTGACTGCTGATTTACGGTGGTGCGATTAACCTTACCGGTACTGGAGTCCCCACCCTCAAGCCACGGCACCCCTCGCCCCCTTCCACTCTGATATCTTATCCCCACCTTTGGATTTTAAGCTTTCTTCTAATTTCACTTATCATCCCTCCTCCCCCCCCCCCCCCCCCCCAGCCCGATCGAATTTTTCAGTAGCCTGGGTTAGCTGTTTTCTGTAAGGTAAAGCGAAATGTTCCAATAACAACTCCCTAAGGATTTGCTTGCTCTGTTTAGCCGTTTAACAGCCTACACCTGCTAGGTTTATGGATTGAGTTTTTGCGGCGTTACCATAGATAGTGTCTTTAAGTACTAATTCATTTTACGAGTATATGTGTTGCTTATCTTGATTTATAAGTCGGTGCTTGGTTTTTGGCAACGGGTTGAAGCAACGGGGTATGTTTTTCTCAAGATACCGTAACTTCCGAAACACTGTTCTATTCAAATAGGCAAGGGGAAAATGTTTTTTGTCCAGGCGCAAGTATTTCATTGTGTAAATTTATCGGAGTTATTATATGGCGAATTCGTTAAATTTATTGTATTATCTTGCAGACAAATTGTTCGTTTTTAATAATATAGATTATTATCTTCTCTCCAAATTTTAGGATAGTGAATAGTGTGTTTTGAACTTGTTAGCGTGCTTGCAGTCTATCTGGTCTAGTAATTTAAGTATATCGTATATATTACAGACGCTTTCTATAAAGAAGATTATTGCATCCTACGCAATAGAGTTGAACTACATTTATCTATTCAATTTCTATAAGTAGTCTATATTAACACATACATTTTAAACTATTTAAATGACGTATATTAAACTAGAACTTTAAGATAGTTTTAAGAAACACGTGTGATCTTTAATTTAGCACAGTACGTTGATTGGCCCTGCTGGCATGTGCTGTAATAACCGCGGTTGAGATTCCCTACTCCATGTTACTGTGCGGGTGGGGCTCGGCGGGGTATAGATTTACGAACTGAACACGGCGCCGCGATCAATTGAGATCTGAACGAGCGTTCGAGATAGTTGGTGTTCTATTTCTTTCTCACATGGTACGTTTTGATTTTGTTGTCATTTCGGCTTCAAGTAGTCGTTACGGTGTGTGACTTCATACACAAAGTACACAAGATCGCGGTCTCGCTGACAGACAATTTAAAAGAAGAAAGAAAAACACGGGAGGTTTCGGGCCAATAAACGCATATAGTAAACAGAGAGTGGTATTGATTAGTTAAGGCCAAGAAGGACTGCAAACACGTGTTTGAACGACATTAGTATTCAGTCACTAGGCAGAACTGATGAGTATTCATTCCGTAGATAGGTAGAGAACACGTGAAAGTGGGGGGGGGGCAGTGAGTAGACGTAGTTAGTCGTACTGGCCTGCGGGGCATGGGAGGGAGTGGGTGTAATTTGTTTACTGGACTGGGAAGGTTAGTTGTCCGTGTTGGTAAGGGAGGTAAGTTGTTCAAATGACACGAAGATGGCTGCCCGGTAGGTTGAGGAGCAAGTGGACAGAAATACACTGGGGTTGTTCCATACAACAGTACCGTAGCTTAAGACTGATTGAACGTTGACTTTATGTTGTGTAGGCCTTTTCGACTGCAGTTTTCTCCCGTTTAGATTCATTCATAATGCTTGTGTAAAAGAGATGTCAAGACACCTTTCTCTCTCTATATATATATATATTAGATCTAGTTTTCTTCTTTGTATCAGTGAAATGTTCTGGTTTATTTTTAGTCCCGTTCAGGACTAATATTTGTCTATTTACCTTCATTTAGTGTAAACTGTATGATAACTCGACAGTTAATATGTAGATCTAGACTACCTCTTACTAGTGAGATATGTCTAGATACCGCTTGCAACATAGGGAGATGGGTGTTGAACTATAAAAAAAAACTATTTAAAATCTTGATTTATCCCTGCCCTTTTCCCCTTCGCCCTAGTACAGTGATGGCGAACCTTTTTGAGGCCGCGTGCCCAAAGTACAATACAAGACCAACTTATTTCTTTCAACGTGCCAACACGGCAATTAAAACCAAATACCATAACTTAGCTGTTCCAATTTTGGTAAATGCTCGCGTGCCCACAGAAATGGCTCTGCGTGCCAGCTGTGACACGCGTGCCATAGTTTCGCCATCGCTGCCCTAGTATGTGAACACACTTAAAACGAGGGAGCGATTGTCTGCTTGAATGATTTAAATTGACACAGATACGTGTTTTACTGTATTCATTTCTTCGTGCTTGCGTGTAAAGGTTGACCATTTTCTGTACTGTACGATTTTTGAACACCTTTTTTTCTTATTTCTAGATATAATGGCAGACGTTAAAAACTATAAAGACCATTAGTTCATGGACACCTACGTGGTCGTGATGTTGGCCACAATGTGTTAGCATTCTCTATCCCCCCCGCCCCCCTCTCACCAAAACCCTTTGCATCATTTTGGATGCTAGAAGAGGAGACATTGTGGCTGTGGTCGTCTGCAGTGACCCAAGAAGGTTCTGGACGCAAAGTATGCTGGCCCATAATGGACTGGCCCTCATCACGGAAAAACTCCAGAATCAGCGCCTGGAAGAGTCATCCCAAGTTGGCAGTAGCGGCAGCTGCACTAGTAAATTACCGGTAAGACCTTTCTTTCTTTGGATTTAGAATACTAATAATGCACTAAACTGTTAAACAGGCTTACATCCAATATCCTCCATTTTCTTCTTCTTTTAAAATGCTAAAATAAACTCACGGCTAAGAATAACAGAATAGGCTGATCTCTTATCTGATTATTGACCTTTTTTTTATACACTAAAAAAGTACCTTGCGTATGAGTGTATGTAATGATTATTGTTTGGTAATATGATATAATTTATGTTTTATGGAACGTTGTTTAGGAAAAGGTGTTCAAATTTGCAATCGTAGGTCTATTGCACATCAAGAAATAGTTTAGAGTTTTGTTAGAAATAGGGTTTGCACGGGGTTTCCGTGTAATTAGATGTCGTCACTAGTCGTCAGGCAGATGAGATGCTCGCAGGTGTGTTTGTGTGTGTGTGTGTTTGCTAAAGATCGAACTGGGCTTGTTCTTGGCAGCCATTTTATGCTGTGTGTTGACATCGTGTAAAAGGCTTTCCATGGGTCGGGGTTTGCGGCGGCTCGGTATGATGCGTCACACGTACACGGCATCCGTAGCCGCCCCCACCCACCCCCTCCCTAACCATTAACGCCATCTTTTGTTAAGTAGAATTACAGCCTCAACAATGGTCGATAGAAGGGAGACCTTTGTCAGAAATCCTGCGCTGTATAATTACGGTCGAGGTTGGGGGTGTGTGCAGGTTTTTTAAATGGATTTCTTCCTTTTTTTTTTATGGCATGTTACAGTCAGTGGTTCGTAGTAGTTAAAACCCTACACATACTTCAAATATAACACATACATAAGTGCGTAACGTCAAAAAGACCTGTGTCTATTTTTTTTAATAGAAAACACCAATTACAAACAAACAGACAAACACTTGAGTGTGTATAGAATAATATAAAACGTGTATGATATTTTTAGTTTGCCAGCATTTGTAGATTTTGAACATGACAGTTCCAATGATCATTTAGGCCTACGTGGTGTGTATCTTCAATAGTGTGTAATATAATAATAATAATATGTACTTTTCAAGACGACAAATTGAAGAACTTATTTTTTTTTAAATATATAGAAATGTTGTTTTTTTTTAATGATAAAAAGTATAGTGACAGTTGACTAGTCCATCAAGACACATGTGGCTCGATAAGTCTTCGAAAGTTGTAGTCTAGAGGTTATGTTCTTTATGGGGAATTGAGGGATTGACTTGAATGGTGCTTGAATGTTTACGGTGTGCTAAGAATGCCTAGTCGTGAAATTTATGGGAAAGGGAATTAGGGGGGGGGGGGGGTAATATTAAGCGAGGCACACATTCTCACGAGGGAATCTTACGCTTAGACTTGCTTAGACAATAATATTATTATGTTTATGCTAACAAACACGAAACAGTTCATCGGTAGCCGTTACTTTTAATTATCAACACAAGCCGGGATGGTGTTATGAATGTAGTATTCTCTTGCATTAATTATTAGTTTGTTTCTATATTCGCTTTATGGGTTTCTTGTAAATGATAAGGTAATGTTTCATAATATTTAATGAAACACACTTGAATTTATCGAATGACTTTATTTAATAAACATGCATGTCCTACTTTTTAAACAAATTGAATAAAAAAAAATGAAGTGAAGAAATGTTCAGCTTAGACTAGCGCTTCCCAAACGGCAGGTCACGACACGGGGTCACGAAAGTTAAAATTTCCGGGTCTCAACATGAAAAGTTCAAAACCTCTATGTTAAATTGTCGTGAGGTAGGCCTACTAGCTATGGACCTCTATCAGTATATTTCGCACCCAATGCACGTTTTGTGATATCTGAACCAGATTTTGGATACCGACCGATCACAAGATCCAAGTATGGCCTACACTAGTATCGAAAATCAATATAGAAATTCGTAACTGTTATATATCTCGAGTCTAGATTTAGTAGATGTGAAAAATGTCACTGGATTAGGAATGAAATCATAGAGATAATTTGGTCACACAAAGGAAAACTTGCAACGCGCTGGCATAATCAAAATGTCAATGAAAACCAAAATAGTTTGTTCAAATAACTTGTCTTTTATGATCAAGCTGAAATAACAATGTTCTGCTTTGTCGGAAGTTAAGTGAAAGAACTAAAATAAAAGACTCAAGATTACTACTTAGTGATATTTATATTGAGGTGGAAAATGCATTACTGTGAGACTGTGAGCCTCCTAATGGCAGGATGCTACCTAAACGAGTTACACACTCTTAGTCTTAGTGCCAGTCAAGGCTGGTCCTTCCTGCCCACATTAACAGTGGCGAGAAAAAGCATTTATTGATCGGTTTCTCTCCCAACACAGTTACTATGTTTAGATAGAAATCATCAAACTGTCGTCTGCTGGCACATATTTCACTTTTTTTTTAACCCCCCCCCCCCCCCCCAGCATAATATTTATGCCTACCCCAGTCATAATTTATTGGGGGCATTCTAATCTTTTATCAAGCCATAGGTCTATGTAAGAAAAGTTTGGCTTATTCCATTTCTAAATGACCTACTCAATTCTAATCGATAACTTTGTGGGTATTTTTCCTCCGCGTAGACTACACACACCATAGCCATAAGTAAGTTGTAGTTTCCCTCGTGTCCGCGTTGCGTTATTTATTATTTATTCTTTTCATTATCTCTGGAAATTGCATTGAAACGAGCACTTTGCCTGCATGGAAAACTTTCGATCAATACACACGTTTAATGTCTTGCAGAACTAATGCACACAAAAAAAAAAGGAAATATAATTGTATACAGATCAAACACTACCCATATTTATGCTATGGATAAAAAAAAGGGACTCTTTAGCGTAGATATATCCAATTTTAACCCCTTTCAATTTTTCCTTTTGTTCCCACTTTATTGCTGAGGTAGCTAGTGGTGATCCCGCTTGACTTACATTGTATAGCTGCTCTATTTAGTTCAAAAGACTGCCTCGGGTCATTTATTTTATCTACATAATAGGTAAATGACATTTTTTGGAATAAATATTTTAATGGTAGGCTTTATCAGAATGTTTAACTATTTTTTAAAGGGGGGCAATTGATATCTCATCAAAAGTTGGTATAAAACACTGCACATACTTTTGTTACCTCAACAAATTAAACACATTGGTATTGGTAATACCTCTGTTTATAGTTAAGGTTTGTGTACTCCTTACTGTTGTTTTTGGTGCCACTCCTGTATGTTATGTTGTTGTTTTTGTCATTCTCTAATATAATTATAATAATATTTAATGATTAATTAATAAGTCCAAGTGCATTAATAAACTGGCTCTTCTAAGGTCTTTTTTGACTGGTTACTATCAAATATTTATTTTAAATTATAGTGCCTTTTCTCAAATGTAATAATTACAATTGGTAATCTATCTATAAAACTTTAGTAGGCAGAAGTAAAAGCAAATCAGTGGGTAATAATGTACACATTAACTGATGTAATCACATATGAAAAGCAAATGTGCTATTTATTTTTTGTTAAAGCATCATTGTAAAATAAATAAGATGAATAGTGAGTTGATTTAATAATGACAAGTCTTAACTATTCAATGAGCACATCTCACTTGTTTTTATTAGAATTCATCAAACATTTTTTAGCTCTTAGACTATTTATTATAATTAGTTTTGTACATTTTATTGCAGGAAAATACAGCCAGAGCTTCATCCCAGTCACCTCCAAACAAGCTAGCTGTTAAAGGTAACTTATTATCTGGATTATACTACTCATCTTGACTGGGTCAGTTTTCATATGGCCCATTCTTTAAACTTTTTTTATTTCTGATTGTTATGAGTCCTTTGGTTTAAATTAGAAATGAAACATCATCCAGTACTTGTTGGCAACAATTTTAAAACACAAGGATAAATGAAAGAAATATTTGCATATATTTAGAATCTTAATTACGCAGTCATTAAAAAATATTTTTACTTGATCTTCTTTTTAGGTAAAAATGTCTGGGCATTATCACTGGAATCAGAACGTCATGGCAGACATGAGCTCAGTTCTCCAGATGTCAAGACTACACTACGACCACCTGAAAAGAGTCACTTAAATATATGTAGGCATAAAAAGTTTGCCACCTCGGGCCAGCTCTGTGATATTGCCCCTGGAACACCCACAGCGCCTCCTAAGAAAAAGCACTGTAGATCACTGTCTGTCCCAGCGGATGGTCTGATAGCTTTCCCCAGCACATCAAAAGAGCCATCTGCAAAAATTTGGAGGCCCATTGCAGTGGTTCCTCGCAGCAATAACAATATCCTGGAAAAGGATAGAAATAGTCTACCCCTTTATTCGAGTGAAACTGGCACATGGCTGACTACTATATCCTCAGGTTTCAAACTTGTTCCGGTTGTCCCGTCCCCACAGAGTGTGGATAGTGGGCGGTTCACTACATCTGACCTACAGACTCCCCCAGGGTCGCCTGTGCCCAGACCAGCCTCTGCAGCCAGTGAAAGCTCTTTCAGTTCTCATGGATCTGCGTGGCATGATTACAGCCCAATCAGGAATAGGGTACGGGTTTTGGAAAACCGAAGTCTTTCATGTGAGGATCAAATCTCAGGGTCCTCCACCACTTCTATGCCCTGTGAACACGGCAGATCGGATATATCTTCCCGCTGTCGCAGCAGCAGTCAGTATATCAGCAGCAATTGTACCAGTCACAACATCCCAAGGTGCCACTCCCAACCTTGTGTCCTCCACCACAGACGATGTGGTAAAAAGCGGAGGAGGGACTGCGACAGACCAACACTTAATTTCCATAAAATGACAGAGGTAAGTTAGAAATTTTTTATCTTTGTGGTTGTATACCTTTTTTTCCTAAATTTTATTTATTTAATTGAAGGATTGTTTCAGGTCACATGTTCAGGTTGATCTCCTTTATTATTTTCTTAAATTTGTTTTAGTGCGGCACAATTGTATAGTGGCAGTGGGCTCGGATTGTTGCATTGAAGGTCCTGTGTTTGAGTCTTAGAAAAGGCTAGGATTTTTTGTCCAAAGTCTCAGTGGAAGGTGTCCTTATGTTTACTCATTATTTAATGGGTACCTGACATTAGTTAGGGAATTTTAAAAGAAGCTGGGCTTTGTGCTGGCCACACTATCCCCTTGTATGTCATGAAAATGTAAATTGAACAACTCTACTTCACTTGCCCCATGGACCAATGTGGTCTAATAGGGATACTTTTTTCTATTCCACTTGAACAAGAATATTTATAGATGAACAAATTATATATTGGAACTTGAACAAGAATGTTTAGAGATTAACAAATTATATATTGGAACTTGAACAAGAATATTTAGAGATGAACAAATTATATATTGGAACTTGAACAAGAATATTTAGAGATGAACAAATTATATATTGGAACTTGAACAAGAATATTTAGAGATGAACAAATTATATATTGGAACTTGAACAAGAATATTTATAGATGAACAAATTATATATTGGAACTTGAACAAGAATATTTAGAGATAAACAAATTATATATTGGAACTTGAACAAGAATATTTAGAGATGAACAAATTCTATATTGGAACTTGAACAAGAATATTTAGAGATGAACAAAGTATATATTGGAACTTGAACAAGAATATTTAGAGATGAACAAAGTATATATTGGAACTTGAACAAGAATATTTAGAGATGAACAAAGTATATATTGGAACTTGAACAAGAATATTTAGAGATGAACAAATTATATATTGGAACTTGAACAAGAATATTTAGAGATGAAAAAAGTATATATTGGAACTTGCAGGAAATCAGGGAAAGGAAGTGAAAAAAACCAGGCATCAATATTTCACAATATGTCATTCCCTCCGCTCCCCCCCCCCCCCCCCAGCTGTATCAACCTCTGATATCAATAACATTAGTTTCCCTGCCATGTTAGCCTTTCAGTATGTAAGAAAAAATACTCTTTGAGTGAAGTGTTGAACAAAGATGGCTTTTCTCAACCTTCTTTTAGCTCAAGACATAGCATTAAATCCATAATGAGCTCAGATAATTAAAGGCAACTGGTTTCTGGAAGCAATTTGTGGGTGAAAGCACTTGCCTCCCTCCCCCTCCAATCTTTCATTGGCTAAGTCTATGCTCTCCTGGCACCTTGTGGTTGTCTTATCAAATCTTTCTCTTCACCTTACCTTAATGTTTCTAGCCCAATGTGTTTATCTTGTTATATTTATGTTCCCCCCCCCCCTCAGGTAATTTAACCAACATTAGTATTTCTTGTCCAAGATGTGTTGTTCTTTGTTATTCTTTTATTCCTTTTCTATAATTTGATATGTTAGTCTTTTTTTTTATACACACTCGTTGATAGTTATTTAATGTTTTTCTAATGTTTGGTTATTTGATATATTGATATTGTAAATAAGAAACCTGAAATCTATGCTAAATATTGATTATTTTGCATAGGAAATATTTTCCAATGCTGAATTGGGCTCATAGTTTGGTGTATCAGATCAATGTAGGCTATAAATGGGTTATTATTTTGAAAATAAGCGGCTTTTTAAATAATAAACAACTTTTTTTTTACTTAGCATATTAGATAACAGTTTATCAGAGTGATTGTGAACTTTTTAAATTTTTTATTTCGAAACCATTATTTTGTGTTGAGCCTATGCTAACAGGAAATTAGGTACCCCATTCTGCACCTCCTCACTCCATATACCTCCTCACTCCATATACTTGCTCATTTTGTTATTGAATTCTAGATATATTTTTAGTTGTAACTATTTTTTTCAACCTTTGTTTTTGAAAAATGTAGATTTTCTCCTAATAAGAACTATCACCAAAAAGGGTCCAAACATAATTTTACGGACAAGATAATATAACTTTTTTGTCTCAATCATCTGGTTTTTCTTTTTCGCTTTGTTGGAGTGGAAGTGGAGGGGGGGGTGGCTTGAATAATGCAGGAATAGTCTGAGCATTGATATCACTATTTAGCAGCCACTGTGGACATTATTACACGTCAGCTTAACAAGATAGGAAACTACTGATAAAAGCATGAGTGCTCTTTACATTTTGTTTTTTTTAGCGGATACACTTGGAAACTTGGAGAAATCGTGTGTTGTTACAGCGGCTACTTCTTTTACTATAAAATATATGCTAACACTTGCAATATTATGTGTTTGTACTTTGAAACACTGAGATAACATGACCGGTGAAAAGTACGACTGTGTCAAGAATCCGTAACTTTTGGGCGCTGGACATATTGTCAGGGTTAAAAAATGGATCTATTTATATAAAACAAGCTACATTGCCCGGCGTTGCCCGGGTGAAAAAAAAAGGACTGTCTGGGGTGCAGATAACAAATTTATAAACTACACTTATTGAATACTTTTAGGAAAGTAAATAAATATTGTAATAGGGTAAAAAAAAATAGTCAAATATTTTTATTTAACAAAATCTATATTGCCTATAGATTTACAATGTCTTTTGTTTTTAAAAGTTTGAAAAATTAATTGTCGAAAAAAAAAAGTATAGTCTAACTGGAGAATCGAACCCTGGTCGCCCGTATAGCAGTCCACTACGTTTACCACTGAGCTATCGAAGAGACATGTCCGATGTGAAAAATTATTAGACGGTATATTGGGCTAGGCCTAGATAGGTCAGTGACACACGTGTTTTCAAATTGACCAATGGGGATCCTCGCGGGGCTTAACACTGTCTTTTTATATATATAGATGGCAGTAATTTGAAACAATGTTAGTTGAATGAAATAAAACAATATGCTTTGAGTGTTCAGTTTTTGCTTTTGATTTTTTATGTGAGAGACAGTTTGTTAGCTTGACATGATCAGGTGGTGTCGGACGGAGGGTATTTGTTCAAGTGTTGAGTCAGATCTGCAACTCTCGTCTTTGTGAAATATCTTGCTTTCTGATTTGCTGTGATGTAGTTGGTGAGTTTCCCTCCCACCCCACCCTCTCAAGTCTGTTCACACAAAAGCTCTGTATAGTGTGCTGTCGTAAATAGGAAGGGAAATAAAACTACAATGCATGTTTCAATGCATGCACCTCACAAACTTAGATTACACATATATACTAGTTTGTCAGATAACACATATACATACTAGTTTGTTAGATAACACATATACATACTAGTTTGTTAGATAACACATATAGGCCTACATACTAGTTTGTTAGATAACACATATACATACTAGTTTGTTTCGATGAAAGCACAGTTTTCCAAAATAAAAACTACTTGAACGATGGTTGCTAAATACGACGTATTTTTTGACGATAATATATGTTGTTTGACTAGTACAACTCGTTACACGATGGACGACATGTCGGTGTTGTGTTATTCTTTTGTTGGGTGTAGGCTATAAACATATATATATAAAGCAATCGCATGCCCTGACCCTTTTATTGTCCTTCCCCCCCTCTCCTCTTTGGCTGTGATAATATGTCGGTAAGCTATTAGGTTAATAACTTGTGTATGAGTAGAGGCTGTATGACTTCATTGAATTGTGTATGATCAGTGGTCGTATGTCTCCATTGACTTGTGTATGAGCAGTTGTCGTATGTCTCCATTGACTTGTGTATGAGCAGTGGTTGTATGTCTCCATTGACTTGTGTATGAGCAGTGGTTGTATGTCTCTATTGACTTGTGTATGAGCAGTGGTTGTATGTCTCCATTGACTTGTGTATGAGCAGTTGTCGTATGTCTCCATTGACTTGTATGAGCAGTGGTTGTATGTCTCCATTGACTTGTGTATGAGCAGTTGTCGTATGTCTCCATTGACTTGTGTATGAGCAGTGGTTGTATGTCTCCATTGACTTGTGTATGAGCAGTGGTTGTATGTCTCCATTGACTTGTGTATGAGCAGTGGTTGTATGTCTCCATTGACTTGTGTATGAGCAGTGGTTGTATGTCTCTATTGACTTGTGTATGAGCAGTGGTTGTATGTCTCCATTGACTTGTGTATGAGCAGTGGTTGTATGTCTCCATTGACTTGTGTATGAGCAGTGGTTGTATGTCTCCATTGACTTGTGTATGAGCAGTTGTCGTATGTCTCCATTGACTTGTGTATGAGCAGTGGTTGTATGTCTCCATTGACTTGTGTATGAGCAGTTGTCGTATGTCTCCATTGACTTGTGTATGAGCAGTTGTCGTATGTCTCCATTGACTTGTGTATGATCAGTGGTCGTATGTCTCTATTGACTTGTGTATGAGCAGTGGTTGTATGTCTCCATTGACTTGTGTATGAGCAGTTGTCGTATGTCTCCATTGACTTGTATATGAGCAGTTGTCGTATGTCTCCATTGACTTGTGTATGAGCAGTGGTTGTATGTCTCCATTGACTTGTGTATGAGCAGTTGTCGTATGTCTCCATTGACTTGTGTATGAGCAGTTGTCGTATGTCTCCATTGACTTGTGTATGATCAGTGGTCGTATGTCTCTATTGACTTGTGTATGAGCAGTGGTTGTATGTCTCCATTGACTTGTGTATGAGCAGTGGTTGTCTGTCTCTATTGACTTGTGTATGAGCAGTGGTCGTATGTCTCTATTGACTTGTGTATGAGCAGTGGTTGTCTGTCTCCATTGACTTGTGGTTGTGAACGAAATAGAAAGTAGGATTTCTTCTGCCTGTCTATGAGATGATTTAAACAGAAAGTATTCTTCTGCCTATCTGAGAGATGATTAAACACACCGGTGCCTAGTGATTTTCTTGGCAAACTGGTTTTAATGTCCACGCTGTTAAATTGCGCGTGTGTTAATGTTGGTGTGTAGTTTTGTGTACAGGTATACTCAATCTAATGTAATTGTTTTTGATAGTAGAGTATATCAGCAGTGTCCTCTTGGTGTACAGATAGCCTATACCAGAGATCGGAACCCTTTTGATAACAGTGTGCCATAGTAGAATTTCTAATTCATTCAGCGTGCCAACAGCCTCAAAGTCATCCTACTCTTTTATTGTAGAAGAGACTTGATTTATCTTCTTTTTTTAGTCTTCCGCGTGCCATAGAAAATGGCTCTGCCTGCCAAGTCTTGCACGCGTTCCTTAGGTTGCCGACCCTTAGCTTATACTAATTCTTGTGTTTCTAACAGTAGGCCTACCATTGGCGTATCAATGAATTATGATTGTGCAGGATATACAATAATTGTACTTTACACAAGGACTCGGTGATGGGGGGGGGGGGGGGGGGGGCTCTGTTAGCTATCTGGGTCAACTTTTCCTGCACAAAGAAAGGGCCCGTCGTAAACCTAGCTCCTTCAATGAATAGTCTGTTTACATCTGCTGTGGCCTCTGAATAAAGCCTAATTATAAACATATATAGACTTTCTGTATCTTGGGAGTGTGGCCACCCACCATAACACTTGGCGTAAACTGTTTACGTAATCATCCGTTTAATCAGAGATGCTCAAATGTGAGTCATTCATGCCAGCCTTCAGATGAATATACACTTAAATACCCACTCAAGCAAAACAAACGAGCAACTGCAGTTTTTAAATACAAATAGTCTGACCTTGTTTAGTATCTTGCTTTCATTTTTGTCTTCATGCGCTTCTAGAATGTATATAGCTGTCTATCTATGGAGATATTTAATCGGTTATCAAACAGCCTCTTTATTTGATCCAGATGTCTACAGTTTAATTTTAAAAGATTAAAATCCAAATGAGAAAAGAAAACGTGGTTAATTAAGGATGGTCAAATGAATTATATCTATAAAAAAGATCCCCGTGGTTCAAGTAAATTTCTATTGCATATTTGTATTGATCACCACAGCGTCCACAGCCCAAGAGTATTAGTCAACGGGAGGAATAGGAGCACATTTTAAACATGGCGGGCCTTGTGAATGCTGTACAGCTCCGTAACTCGAGACCCTGCACAATCCACCTGCAGTTAAACATTCACTTCCCGTTGTGTGAACGCCCACGTGCAGTGCACCGCTACATTTCGTCACGTTGTTTTTTTTTTTTTTTTTCCTTTTGAATTTCGAAGAATCACTGTAAAAATGGCAGCGGTAAAAAGGCAAAACTCATAAAACGGTACATTGGCAACGGTAAACTTGGCAAATATACCACATCTACAGAAAGTGGAAATAGGATTACAATCTTGCCTGCTCAATGAAGCAAATGGTGTCAAACGGACTGCTTTCAGACCTATATTATTTTTCGACCCTTGCAATGAACTGATTTGTATTTACTTGCACACGTAAACACAGTCTCATCCTCAACATGTCGGCATTATAGGCCTTTAGTAGGCCGATACAAACAAACCGAGGACCCTAGTTTATAGCCTTTCTACTCCTGCCCTGCACATACTTACAGTTACTATAACTGCCCAATACGTAATGAACACGCCCAGAGTTTCTACAAGTAAATATTAACCCGTTCTTTTACTCTTCCACAGAGACTTATTTTATTAAGTAGGCAACGATGTAATCTTTACTTTTAATTAAAACAATATAATTTGTTATTTTATATTTTATATGCTTGCTATTTTTACTTTTGCTATGTTTCACCGAGCACACTCACATAATAGGGTGTACTCAAGCCTTTAGGTCACCGTGACCTGTCTTAAACTTCGTTCTCATCGTCTTGTGACATCTCTGTTGAATGAAATAGCTGCATTGTCTCGTATCAGCTATACATCCCAGCTTCATGATACAGTATGTCGGTTCTTGTTGAACCTTTTGGATACAGTAACGAAACAACCAATGAGGATTGGTTTATTCCCCAACTCGTATTAATACATTAATAACACTAATCATTTAGTTACTTCTTTTTTTTTTACTTAGGACCTTCGAGAACACGCCTCGTGCTCCCCACCCCCCCGGTAGGGGGGGGGGGGCAACACACCTTCTAAACCCCCACCCCAAAAACACTCACTTTTTTTTTCTTTATGGATATCTATGTTCACCTTTTTATTTCGACATATGTATGTCTATAGCATTAGATCTATATGTATATAAATATATAGATAGATATAACGTAAAGCTTTAAAAGGGCAATGTTTACATTTCAGTTATATTAATAAGCGAAAGGAAGAAAAGAAAAAAGGAACAAAAGAAAAGTGGTTCCATTTAACATGTCTCCATTGAGTTCTATTTTATTTTTTATTGGGGGGATAAAAGGGAGAATTGAGGTCATTGCTTCCTTTCCTATTTATTACCTCCTCTTCCCCCCCCCCTTCTCTCCCCCGTGCTTAAATCTTGCCTGTAAAAGAAATCACTATTGGCGTGGTCAAAACACTGAAAACTAGAGAGAGCAATAAGGCCCCATTCTTTCACTGGGAAGGGGATAAATAGAAGGGAAAAAAAGGAGTCCCGCAAATCACACCGGCTGACACGTGTTCAACTTGGTACTTTGACAAACAAGATGAAAATATGGGCAGCCCAGTGGAAAACTTGTACCAAGTGTCACCTTAAAGCACCATATGGCCTGCATATCATTTCAATGCATATGTTATGTGCCAATTCAACCAATTGCCACTTTCATACTCGTTGTAGACGATATAGTTTGATTGTTCTTGTCTGCATTTTGGTGGTGGTTGAAGGTTATTGTTTTATGTTACAGCTAGAGGTCGTTACTGTCCCCTCCCAGATTACCTTTAAGAAAAACAAGTGCAATTCTGTACAGTAGTATTGAAGGCTTTATTGCTAACGTTTTCTAGCTGTCTGATTTTTATCTAGCGGCGTGTAGGCAGGCTACGTAGTATCTTGTTCGTAATGTACGTTTTCTCCTTGTAACTTGTATGTTGGATCATGTTCTTTAAATACGTTTTATCTAAGTACGTGTAAGGTCGAGGTATCTTTCATAATATACCTTTCATCCTTGTTATATTGTAGGTTGAGGTATCTTTTTCATAATAGTTTTATCCTGGTAGATTGTATCATGGTGCGTCCGCAAACTTTTGTCTTTGGTTTGGAGGGGGAGGGGGGCTGAACATTTAATTTAGTCAGTATGGTACTCCTCTCAACTCCCCCACTTTACCAACCTGCTGTTACCCATGTGCTATTATTAGTATTATGTATGAATTCTACGATGACCTTTGTTTATTTTGTCCAGCATTTTTCTGATAATGGGGCTAATTCTTATCTCAAGTCCTGTAGTTTTAAAAAAAAGGCAAATGTTTTCGTCTAGTGTCTCTAGTGACTCTAGTAGTGATTTTTAAGAGAAACATTTGTCAGTGTCGACAGTGTCGATCTCTGCTCCACACCATTGGGCTACTACTACCATTGAACTGCGACAGCGGGGCCTTTGTTGCAATGCGTGGAGACGTAGCGAAAATGAAAAGTTAAGTAGCAAAAGGTTACAAGCTCTAGCCCTCCTTTATGAATGGTCTATAACGCTACTTTTATTTATTTTTTTATTTGATACTGTTGAAAATATCACCAACCCCTTTTTTTTTCCGTTACCCATAAAAGGAACGGAAAGGGTCCTTTTTATCGTATTTTGTTTGTGGCTTAGTGGCATATACTATCATACAGACAAAACCTTATTGTGCTGCTCTTACTGTGTACTTTTGCCTCCTTAGTTATTTATAGTTTCCCTATGTAGCTTAGCTATCCACTATGAGTTCCAGCCAGACAGGCCTAGAAACTTACTATATTAGCATGCAGATCATTCTAGACTCTGTTCAAAACACTTTTACAGAAGAGGTAACTTGTAACAGTTACAAAAAACCGTAAACTGCCAAGCTATTGCGTTTTTTTTTCTTTCTTACTTAGGCAATCTGTGTTTTTCGTATATTACCAATGCGATTTATTGAGTTGTTTGGCATATGAAGTTCCATAGTAACCGGACTTTCCCAATAATTACGATAGTTTTTACATTTTTGCCATTTTTACTGTTGCTATTTTTACCGAGCACTCTCATTATATCAGTAGTTTTGCTGAATTATATCGCACTTTCATATTCCCTCCACACACACATACACACATTAAAAAATATTTGAAATAAATTAGTTCAATAAACGTAATTGATTAGACTAGCATTAAACATAAAACTTACTAGTAATAGTAATTATTTCTATTTCTGTAATTATTGCCGTCAAAGAGACTTATCTATATTTACACCATGCTTGCATGTAGCACATAAAGCCAGGGAACTGCCTAACAGTTTCAATTTGTGCCCGGAGGGGGGGGATAATTCTAATAATGCCATGGTCAGATGCTCATTGAGAGCTGGGCCTATCAAGTAGCTGATACGATCAATAGAAGAACTAGCCCAGCCAAGCAGCACACTTGGTGTTATAATAGACATTCTCCCACAACGTTGTACAGCATCCTGTTAGTGAAGAATATTGAAATGTAGGCCTAAAAGTATTTTGTGAAAACATTGGTAAATATGGTTTCACAATCTAACTGGTAAAGATTGTTGATGGGTTTTTTAATAGTTTTCAAAACGTTTTCCTAGATACCCAGTAAGTAAAGTAAATTACATGTGGGACCAGATTGATCAAAGGGCCAGTGAAGCAGTGTTGACCAGTTTCAGTGGCCACTGCATACTACTAAATACTAGGTGATTGTGTGGCCAGCACAATGCACAGCCACGTTTACTTTACCCCAACTAAGGTCAGGTACCCAACAGAGCTGGGTAGACTCAGCGACGGACACCCTGCAAACCTGGGGAAAAAATCCCAGGATTCGAACCCAGGACCTTTGGTTTACCAGTCGAACTCACTGCCCACTGTGCCACTATACCCAGTATTAGTAAATAAAGAATTAGATAAATAAAGAATTAGATAAATAAAGAATTAGATAAATAAAGAATTAGATAAATAAAGAATTAGATATATAAAGAATTAGATAAATAAAGAATTAGATAAATAAAGAATTAGATAAATAAAGAATTAGATAAATAAAGAATTAGATAAATAAAGAATTAGATAAATAAAGAATTAGATAAATAAAGAATTAGATAAATAAAGAATTAGATAAATAAATTATATAAATGAAGAATTAGATAAATAAAGAATTAGATAAATGAAGAATTAGATAAATAAACAATTAGATAAATAAAGAATTAGATAAATAAAGAATTAGATAAATAAAGAATTAGATAAATGAAGAATTAGATAAATGAAGAATTAGATAAATGAAGAATTAGATATATAAAGAATAAGATAAATAAATTAGATAAATAAAGAATTAGATAAATGAAGAATTAGATAAATGAAGAATTAGATAAATGAAGAATTATATAAATGAAGAATTATATAAATGAAGAATTAGATAAATGAAGAATTAGATAAATGAAGAATTAGATTAATAAAGAATTCGATAAATAAAGAATTAGATAAATAAAGAAGTACATAAATAAAGAATTAGATAAAGGAAGAATTAGATAAATGAAGAATTAGATAAATGAAGAATTAGAAAAATAAAGAATTAGATATATAAAGAATTAGATAAATAAAGAATTAGATAAATAAAGAATTAGAAAAATAAAGAATTAGATAAATAAAGAATTAGATAAATAAAGAATTAGATAAATAAAGAATTAGATAAATAAAGAATTAGATAAATAAATTATATAAATGAAGAATTAGATAAATAAAGAATTCGATAAATGAAGAATTAGATAAATAAAGAATTAGATAAATGAAGAATTAGATAAATAAAGAATTAGATAAATAAAGAATTAGATAAATGAAGAATTAGATAAATGAAGAATTAGATAAATGAAGAATTAGATATATAAAGAATAAGATAAATAAATTACATAAAAAAAGAATTAGATAAAAAAGAATTAGATAAATGAAGAATTATATAAATGAAGAATTAGATAAATGAAGAATTAGATAAATGAAGAATTAGATTAATAAAGAATTAGATAAATAAAGAATTAGATAAATAAAGAAGTACATAAATAAAGAATTAGATAAAGGAAGAATTAGATAAATGAAGAATTAGATAAATGAAGAATTAGATAAATAAAGAATTAGATATATAAAGAATTAGATAAATAAAGAATTAGATAAATAAAGAATTAGAAAAATAAAGAATTAGATAAATAAAGAATTAGATAAATAAAGAATTAGATAAAAAAGAATTAGATAAAAAAGAATTAGATAAATAAATTATATAAATGAAGAATTAGATAAATAAAGAATTAGATAAATGAAGAATTAGATAAATAAAGAATTAGATAAATGAAGAATTAGATAAATAAAGAATTAGATAAATAAAGAATTAGATAAATGAAGAATTAGATAAATGAAGAATTAGATATATAAAGAATAAGATAAATAAATTACATAAATAAAGAATTAGATAAAAAAGAATTAGATAAATGAAGAATTATATAAATGAAGAATTATATAAATGAAGAATTATATAAATGAAGAATTAGATAAATGAAGAATTAGATAAATGAAGAATTAGATTAATAAAGAATTAGATAAATAAAGAATTAGATATATAAAGAATTAGATAAATAAAGAATTAGATAAATAAAGAATTAGATAAATAAAGAATTAGATAAATAAAGAATTAGATAAATAAAGAATTAGATAAATAAAGAATTAGATAAATAAAGAATTAGATAAATAAAGAATTAGATAAATAAATTATATAAATAAAGAATTAGATAAATAAAGAATTAGATAAATGAAGAATTAGATAAATAAAGAATTAGATAAATGAAGAATTAGATAAATAAAGAATTAGATAAATAAAGAATTAGATAAATGAAGAATTAGATAAATGAAGAATTAGATATATAAAGAATAAGATAAATAAATTAGATAAATAAAGAATTAGATAAATGAAGAATTAGATAAATGAAGAATTAGATAAATGAAGAATTAGATAAATGAAGAATTAGATAAATGAAGAATTAGATTAATGAAGAATTAGATTAATGAAGAATTAGATAAATAAAGAATTAGATAAATAAAGAATTAGATAAATAAAGAATTAGATAAATAAAGAATTAGATAAATAAAGAAGTACATAAATAAAGAAGTACATAAAAAAAGAATTAGATAAAGGAAGAATTAGATAAATGAAGAATTAGATAAATGAAGAATTAGATAAATGAAGAATTAGATAAAGTATTAGATAAATAAAGAATTAGATAAGTGTACAAATTAGGTTGGATTTAACCATCTTGTAACCTTTTAATACTTAACTCAATAGAATTATCAGTTAGTCTTAATAATAGGCCTACTGGTTGGAATAAAGCAATTAATAACATTGCTAGTACCATAGACATGTTGACCCAGATTGTCCTTGTAACCTTTTTTTTAATTAAGAGAAAGGAATATGAAAAACAGAAATTTGTGAGAAAACATTGTTTTCTGTTTCCAATTAAAAAAACAAAAGCTTTTTTATTGGGTTTTTCATTTTTTATATTTTTATTAATTAGCAGAGAATGTGCCAGTGCCTCTCTCAGAAACTTCCTTTTTTCCTAAAAGCAAGGATTTTAAATATTTATTTGTAAATTTTTTTGTTGTGCAGTTATAACAATTAGAAATGCAAATATTTAGAGTTTAGAGTTTATAAATTTTAAAATTTTGTAAGCATTCATTTCACATTTGTTATCCTTACAAAAAAATCTATTACATTTTTGTTATATTTATTTTAATATTAAATTAAGCCTATGGCTTTTTTATCCCTTTCTAAAATTCTATCATACAGTTTGTAATGGCGCCTACTGTTTCAGTGATGTATTATTTTCTAAACTTAATTCTTGAAAACAATTACCGTATACTTTTTGACTGATACAATTTTTGTCAGGAAATCTAAATTTAAAACTGAGACTTAATCAATTAATCTAATTTTCAATAATAAGTTTCACCTATTGATAATTAAAAAAAACATAATTTTTTAAATATCTTAGATAGAGATTGTGAATAGGTTTAGAATTTGCCTGCTATAGCTCCACTACCATGTACCCTGTGCCTCTCCACCCGCCCACCCCACCTTTTTTACATGTTCTAAATCAATTGATTTTTACTGCTTTTAATATACCGTATATACTCGCGTATAAGTCGCATCCCTAGTTTAAGATTTTTTTCCTTTTACGTTGTCATTGGCGCATAAGTCGCACCCCGACTTCCCGGGTTACACTGCCTTTTAATATCTCAAAAATGCATACCTTTTAAACATAAAGTTACTAAATATTCACCCTAATTTGGAAACTTTCCTTAAAAAATAGTTTTAATCGTGCATAAGGCAAACATAATCAAATAAAGGCATATCCTAATAATTCTACATAACTCCAATTAACTATAGGGGTTATGTAGGAAACTTTATGACAGAGTAGTGATGTTTTTTTGAACTTTTCAAAAACAGTGTCGGGTGTACAAGTTGCACCCCTACTTTTTGTCCAAATTTTCTGTAAAAAAAAGTGTGACTTGTACGCGAGTATATAAGGTAATATTTCATTAGTGCATCAAGCAACTTGTCGCAATCATTTCCAGTGAAATTGGTTGGTGTCTTACAGATGGCAACCTCTGTCTTTACAAGCAGTGTTAGGATGTACTTTTAGTGCATCTTTACGTCAAGATGCAGTTCAATGTTATGTTGGAACTTAGCTTTTACCCTGTACAAGTTTTCAAACCGTTGATTTTTTAATGATTTAAAAAACAACAACAGTACAGCAGAACAAAAACAGCTGTTTAATGTTTTTCATTTATTTTAGGAGGAAAAATACCTAGCTGTTTTATTGTTTTTGTTAAAACAATACTAGAAACCCAAATTAACAGGCACAATAAATGCTTTATTTTAATGCTACTGGTCATCCAAGATTGAAATGTTCTGAAATGATGAAAATATATGCATTTATTTATTTAGAAAGACTATATAATAAATAGAAATGACAAGAAGGCACTTACTCTCTATTCATGAAGACATTATATGGCTTTGTTTTATTGACTTTAGAATGTTTTTAGTTACACTATAGTTATAGTGATAAGTTTTATATGTATGTGTTCATTTTATGTTTCAGACTGCCTACCCACATTCACACAGTACTTCAGAACCATGGAGTCTTAAACAGGTAAATAGAGAATCATTGATCCTCATCATCAAGTCTTGTATTTAATCTAAAATTGCAATCAGCAGTCATATCTGTCTCATTGTCTGTTTTGTCATGTTTGATTAGTTTAATAACATTTGATTCACTAAAAACATAGTTACACAAATTGTGATTCTAATTCATAAAACTATTTTATTTTCAGTTTGACAGTATAAGCCGCGGAGAGTTTTTTCTTAACACCATAGCCAGTTCCCCATTAGATTCTGAGCTGCCTGTGATGACAAAACATTTGGTTGAGTCCGATCTATCTCATGCGGCCTCCTTGGCTTTGCCATTGACACCACCGGACCATTCCTCCTCTCCGACTCCTCTGCAACATTTCAGTGCTGTGGGTGGAGAGGAAGAAGAGGAGGATGAAGAGGAAGAGGCCAACAATTGTAATTGCCATGACAACAGGGTAGATGATGGAGTAGGGCTCTTCCAAATGAATGATTTAGACTTGGAGCAGATAGAAAACCACTGAGATAAACGTGTTTGTAGTTTTTTTTGTTTAGTTTCAACTCAGTACCGGTATTTAGGATAATGAAAAAATGACATCAGCTAACTTCTGGCTTTCATGTTTGTTTTTTTGGTCAAGTACATTCAAAATTGATTTGAACACATGTCCTTTATTTATTTAGTTTTAATCTTTATATAGCAATGATGTTTAGTTCTGTCTTCTTTTTTTTTTTTTTAATATTGTTTAATATTTGTTTATTTGAAAACCAATTGAAATTGTCTGAGGCTTGTTGAGACTAGTAATAGAATTTAGTGTTTCCACTGTTAATGATTATGTTATCCATTGTGTAAATAATACCTCCTAGCACAAAAATGTTACAATGAAGTTGTATATACAGAAACTGTTGTTGTGTTGTTTTTTACAACAGTAACAATTTTGGAAACATTTTGTTTGTCTAAATATGTTGTTTTTTTTATTTTCCACAACCAATATGGTGTAGTGTAGTGAGAATGAACTGGTTTAAATATGTTTTGTTTTATATTTTTAAAAAAGCAACACTTGGATCTATAGTTAATGTTGTTGTTTTTTTTAAAGGTCTACATATCTCATAGGGGTTGAGGGTGGTTCATGTTTTGTTGTAATTCATTTTTAGGGAGTTTCACCTACAAAATCTGTTTTCTTTTGTGTATGTGGAAAGGGATTGAAAAAGTTTAAGAACATTTTGACAGAGGGAAGTTTGTAAATTGAAAACATTAAAAAATTTAAATATTAATATATTTGTTAAAAAAAATTATTTAATTTGTAATTGTCGTAACTTAATAAAAGTGTATAAAAAACTTGTTAAAGAAATAAAAGTAATTATTTTTTTTAAATTTTAACTGAGCTGTAATTATGGGGAGGGAATGGGGATAAGAGAAGAAAGAAAAACTAATTTGCATCCCTCCCCCCCCCCCCCTTAAATAGAAAATACATGATTTGATAAGCACCCCTCTTCTTGTGGTACCAAAGGATGGACACCCTCCTCAAACCCTCTCCCCTTACTGCAGCACTGAGAGTGGGTAGAATTGCCTCAATTTTTGACTTAATATACAAATCTCTTACCTAAAATCCTATATTGTCTTTTTTTCAATGTAAATATTGTATGTAAGATGGTCTTATCTAGAGGAAAAATTGTCTCATATGTGTTTTTGAATGAGATAAAAACCTGACTTCATCTTATTGTAGTCACTTGTACATTGGCATTCCTTCTTTATACACATGCAGGAGATTGCATTCTAAATGTCAACAAACATTCACATTTCTTTATAGATATACACCAAGAAGTTTTTGTCTCTGGCTACAACACACTGCAATGGCATGTATATTTGTCTTCCACTTATTTTATAAACATATCTTTTGAGTCAATTACACAATTGAGATTTTGCAATAGAGGTTGATGGATAGGTCTATAGTCCAACAGTAAGTTACGTCTTACTATGTGCCATCCGTTCCTGACTTAAATCATCAATAAATAATGGTGCTCTTTATATGGTGCAGCATAAAGTTGTGCTGATCACATAGAAACAACATACAGATTTGTATTATCTTAGAATGTTAATAATGCACATTTTTATCACTAGTGTTTAATGAAAGTGTGCTACAATTGTTTTCTATGTGTGGACAAAGTGTATTAGGCAGCTATAGTTTAAAATTACAATTTAAAATACCTATTACCGAGATTTTTAACAGCAAGTTTCATTAAGCTGTGTTCAGTAAGTTTGGACAAATTGAAAGTTTGAAAATGAAATCAGTAACCCAAAGACAGTTTGAGGAAACTGATCAAGAATGACAATTTATATTATTATATCAGGGCTGTATTTTTCATACTAAAGTATTTTGATTTCTATCATTAAAAATGTTCGGCATATGCTGATTGTCCAATTAAGTTATAAACAATTTCATTGGGTAACTTAAAGTTAAAGCTTTTAATTGTGTTGAGCAGCAATGTTTCAGTCAGTACATTTTGTTTATTTACCTTTGCTTTATCCAAGTGCTTGAATATTGTCTGTGAAGTTGAATTGGTATACATTTCACTTGCTTTTTCAATAGCAGTGCACTTAAAGTTTATTTATAGCATACTAGTACCGTAAACCACATAACTATATTTAGGCTAAACACAAACTAAACCTTGCCTTGATTGTTAAAATATAGGCTTTTAATACATCCTGCATAGTAAATTGAAACAAGATACTGTAATTTGATACAAGATACAATATTATTGTGCATCTTTTTTTTTCTAGCAATGGATTATAATATAAATAAGAAAAAAATCAGTTTCATCTATAATTATAAATATAGAAATACGTTTTATTCCCAACCAGGTGTTTATTTCAATAATAAATATTTTAAAGATTTACGTTATTTATAATAAACAAAAGTTATTCATACAACTGTTAATTTCTGTACATTATAAACGTTAGTTTCCCAGAAAAAAAAGCCTTACGTTATTAACTGGGGAAAATTATTTATGTAAAATCTTATAATTAGTATAAAAGTATATACTTGAATAGAATTTATCTAACACTGAGTTTCAGAAAAAAGGGTAATAATATTGCTCACCTAATCTAACCTAAGTAACTTTTGGGAAAAATAAAGTAATACTGTTTTTAAAGATTTTGTTAATCAAAGATTGAAGTCTCTGAAAATAATATTTTTTTTACCATTGTATCTATTTCTGCAAATAACTTCATCCTGTATAGTGGAAGATGCATGTTTGTTAAACTTCATATTTTAGTTCACTTGTTTTAGAAAAAGAAGTACAACTAAGCAATGTAACTTTGGTGTTCATGATTATTTTTTTGAGATAAAATTATCAAAATGTTTCTTTATTGAACTAAATAAAAGCCATTTAAAATGGTGAGAAAAATTCTGAGATTTTCTATACACCATTTTTTTTATTTAATAAAATATGAAAAAAAAATTGATCTTTAAACAAATTACAAGATTTCAACACTAATGAAATTCTTATTAGATTTTTTAAAAGTCTTAAGTTAATTAGATATGATAATAAAAACAAACTTGAAGTAACCTTGATGCATTAAAAGATACATTAGAAGGATAAATGACAATGTGCCATCATTTCACTATGTTTGCAATTGATCACTGTATTGTGTAATGCTTTCTAGCCAGACTGTTTCTATGTGTTGTTTTTCTCTAATGATAAAAAGGATTTTAACATTTTGCTCTTGTTTAAACTGATATTTTGATCACACCATTAATGGCTGAATAAAAACTATGTGAAAACAAATTATTGATTGTTAATATTTCATTCTATTTTGTCACTAGTAATGTTCTTTTTTCATTCAGCCAATCACTTACATCAGTCTGTAACATGGTTCCTGATCAAGGTTCCTGATTGTCTGACTGCATTGTATATGTTAATAGTTTATACTTGTATAGAAATCTTGTTTCTGATGCTATGTTATCTTAAAAGTATGACTGGGCTAATTTCTCTCTCTCTCTCTCTCTCTCTCACACACATGTAGCAGGTCAATTAGTCCATGTATATCATTACCATGTAGCAGGACTCAAGAAAGAAAGTTGCTCAATGGGCTGCCTGATCTAGTTTAAAAAAACCAACAACTCATCTCAATATTAAGGTGCATAACTATATAGAGTTTAACTACAGATAATTGTAGGATGCAATAATCTTCTTATACAATAAACATGTAGTCTATGAGATACCAAATCAGAAAACGAGCATGCACTAGTGAAACAAGATAGTGCTAAGCCAACTCCTGCCTCCTACAAAACCATAGATATGAAAAAATGAATATTAAATTACGGAGGGTGTGTGTGGCAAAATATATTGCCTGTGCATCTTTGAAAAGAATTTTTTTTTGTGCGCTGCATAAGAGTATACGTTTATAAGCTCATAGGCCTACTAAACAAAACATACGTTTAATTAATAATTTAAATAATCACCACATTTGTGCTCTGATTTAATGTGTGTGCCCACAAATGCCAATACCCACTTTTCCTGAACCATGCCAATCAAGATTACAACTTTATGTCAAACTGCTGACACAAGTGTTAATTAAGATTACAAATTTAACATTGTAGATCCATAGAGCAAGTAGAGTCAATGTCTTCTGTTTCCACCAAACATACAAAAACTATACTCAGAGCCTATTAGTACAAAACAGTGCTGGTACAGAGGGATACCTTTACCTTTGCTATTTTATGTCAAGAGTCCATACAAGAATCCTTAGGATTTAGTCCATTTGAACTTATTTTCGCTCAGACTTTTTGAGTCATTCAATGACACTTGGTTCACTGACCAATACAAAGATCAATATTTTAAGTTTGTCACTAATTTTAAAACAAAATTATATAATTCTCATCAGCGTAGAGCACAGTGAAACATAAATGAAGGTCTGGAATGATAAAGAAGCAGGACCCATACATTTTCCTCTAAAGACAAAGTATTTTTCTACCTGTACCAGGTCGTCCCCTGATGTGAGACAAAATCTAATGTACACTAAGGGCAAAGTTCACTTGTTACATTTCTTAAGGGATGCCCGTTTCTTTACATATCTGAATGGTCAAATGTGATAAAACAAAACATCACACCAGTCTCACTGATAAATACATGCATATCTTCCTTTGAATCTCTCCAACACAAAACCTTAATCCAAACATAAACCATATTGTTGCCAAAAAAGATATCAACACCCAGTTCTGCCAATTTTGACTAAGAGCGAAAATGGGTTTTTAATTACTACTAATTCGCCTACTGTTAATCTGTATTTCAACTGTATTAATTACTATTAAGCTTTTGTTTTCAAAATTTTAGTCTTTCAATACTCAATGAGTAATTCTTCCTTCCATCTAGGGTTGCCAGACGTCCGGCAAAAGGAGGACATGTCCTCCTTTTTAGTCGTGTCCTCCGTCCGGCAGGCAAAACTCAAAAACCCTTAAAATGTCCGGCTTTGTAAGCCAAAGTCTTTAGTAAGTCTTTAGGTCAGCGGTTCCCAAACTGGAGTTCGCGACCCCCTTAGGGGTCGAATGACCATTTCGCAGGGGTCGCAAAAGACCTTCGGTAAAGGTATGTTTTTGATGGTCTTAGTAGCCGCAACACAGCTCATCTTTCCGTCTCCAAGCGAGTCCACCGACATGCAGATACATCCGCAAACTACGTGTAGGCTACTTGTAGTATTTGGCGTAATGACATTGATACAAGTGTATGTGACAAGGTCCGCACCATAATGCACGTATGCGGACCAGTAACACGTGTGTAAAGAGTTGTATTAAAAAGTATCTTCTCTGTTAAAAGCAGCCATTGTGTTAAAAGCAGTAGTATTGGCGATAAAACGACCGACACTTTATGAATATTTTGGAATTTAGTATAGATTCTGTTCGGTCTGGATTTCAACAGTATTAGTGACCAAAAGTAATCGGAGCTCACTGTATGATATATGGGCAAAAATTAGCAACGAAGACATTGCCATAACAGTTAAAAGAAGTAACAAAAAGCGTTATAAGTTGTGCCCTTTTGTAAAGACAAGCTCTTTAAACAGTCGACTGTTTTCGCATTTGTGCAACGAGTATGATGCTCCGAACAATGTTTGCTATTTCACACAGAAATTAAAACTTGTTTTTTTAGCTTCATGGTGACCTAATTTTTTTTTAATATACATTTTATATCAGAAAGCAAGACTGCTCTTTGAAGCACTTTTCGGTGATAAAAGTGAACTGCAGACAATAACTTACTTGGTTGACATCATTGTCGTCTTGAATGAGTTAAATTTATCATTGCAAGGAGGACAATGTAGGCTAACATGCCTTAATTCATCTAAAAAAATCCGATCATTCCAAATGAAACTTAAGCCTTTGCATACAAAAATTTGATGAAAATGAAATGTATATTGCCTATATGCTCTCTACTTCAGGCCCCACGAAGAGGGTGTGTGTGTGTGTGTGCAGTTATTGCGCTGCGCCGGGGCCCATAAGAGTTTATCTATGTAATGTATTTGTAAGATCAATACTAAAGTTTAGGAAAATTTAGATTAATTTAAATTAAAAACTGTACTTGATTAAAGTTTGTGAATAGGTCTGTAAGGCTGTGAATGATATGATTACATTTTAATGGTAATTCTTATGACAGTTTGATAAAATGGTCCACAGACCTTTTAAAAGATTTCTGATTTCTATAAACGTAGGTAATGCAAATAAATCTTCTAGATTTGACTAATGTTGGAAAGAAGGATCGAACTAGCACTTCTTTTTCTCATGTGTCTCCTGGTCTACTTTATCTGCTTTCTTTGAAAAATATGACATTTAAGCAGACAAAATGATTATATAATCAATTCTGTGAAATAACACTTTCACATGCTTGCAGCCGAAATTTCATGGTACTTTCCAAATCTACCTGAAACCACATATATATATCTATGTACTTGCCAGAAGCCCATTCACATTCAAAGTTGAAGATGTTCATGAGAAAGAACAACGGAGTTCATTGACCGTATTAACAACGATGCATAGAGAACTGATTTCTCTATAATGCCAGGTACAAAAATCTGGATCAAATGTTTGCAGTCATAGCCTAAACTATTTTGACTGAGATTGTGTTGCGCCATTTTCTTCCATTTGCAACAAAATATCTTAGTAAACATGCTTTTCCACCTTGTTGGTTATCAAGACTAAACACAGTAGACTTATTGTTGGAGATGAACTTCTTTGTTGTGTAACAAGAAATACAAGCCTAAGCCTATACCGGTATCTTGCACTATTTAATTACATTTGTTTTTATGTCTTCTTTTTTTTTTATGATTAATCGCTATGCTTTAATTAGGTTCAATTTGTAACAATAGAAAATATAACCCATAAAAACACAGTTTTTATTATACTCCCTTTCTTTGTAAACTAAGTTTATATTTAATTTATATTTTGATAGATTAAAATAAATATAAGTGATATCATACCTTATGAATTTCCACACTAAAATTTTGCGCATCCTTTTTTTTTCTAGCTTTGGCCCGCAAAAATCATAAAAAGATAACTCGCTTTGCTTCGGCCACATTGTGTAGTTTTCAATATATTTATTTCGTAAAAACGAACAAATCCGAAAACAATCTTTACTTCCGTCTCTTCCGGTAGAGGCAGCCATGTTTGACGTGAAATAAACTCTTCGATTCGCAAATTGGTCGAAGGTATTAGTGACTATTCCAAAGGCTATGATGCTGAAAAATTGATAGAATGTATTGTTAGTCTGGACAAGTCTGCTGCCCAAGTTTCAGCTCGATTGGACGACGGGAAGTGGTCGAAAAATCGATGCAAAGTTTTGCTAACAACCAAGCAAGCAAGCAGACAGACAGAAAATATAACTTAATAGAAAGGGAGTAAAAATACATCCTGCATATCAGATATTTACATTACAATTCATAACAGTCGCAAAATGCAGTAATAAAGTAGGGACAAAATTATTGTATTATTTTTTTTTGTTTGGGGGGAAAGGGGGAGGGGGTCGCCAAAGCATGATGAACTGTGTAAAGGGGTCGTGGCTTTAACAAGTTTGGGAACCACTGCTTTAAACTATTAAAGCTATTAAATGTGTTTCACATGATCTGTTTCTCTTGAAGCTTTGTAGATGTGGGCACAGTGCTTTGTGTTTGTATAGGTACCGGTAATTTACTTTAGGCTACTACATTATATGCTCAAATATTTAGCATGTTATTATGCTTACTATGGAAACATGTCTGCAATAGATTATATTTTCTTCGGTGTTTTTCGCCCATGCATTCTTTATAGATAATTTTTTATCTCAAAAATATTTTTTATTAGGATTCAGTAGTGATAGGCTAATTGTCGTCAGGTAAAAAAATATTTAAATAATGGCTTTATATGGGGACTTTTTCTTTTGTTATAATTTAAATACATTTTGTTAGTGAAAAGTATCTAGCGCTTTTAGACACGAAACAATAGAGCGTTTGCAATAGGCGACGTCTTTTGCAAATAGAAGACACTTGAGGAACAAATATGGCGAAGTTGTTCTTTATCATGCCAAATTCACTTATGAATATTGGCTATCATAATCAAAAATTAAAAAAAGTAAATAGTAGTAGATCATCTTCCTAGTACAAGAGAAAGCCTGACATGGTATTTTTCCAGCGATTTTCTACATTTTACGCCCAATTTATATAGGCCTAAACTTTTAATGTTTCGTAGGCTAGGCTAAGTAATGGGCTAAAGCTAATGGCTAAGTAGGGCAGCTACGATGCTAGTATAGTCAAGTCACTAATAGGCTCACATCGTCTATATTCTATGTCTATGATAACAGGTAACAGGCCTAATACAGCTTAAATCTTAATAAGACTTAAAACACAAAACATCATTTAAAAAATAGCTCGAGCCTATATGAAACTTTATTAATACACCACTACACAAAGTAAACAAAAGTCACGTGCTTTTTGTCACGTGATTGCAAACGCCATATAGCACGACGCACAAACATTTCTTAAAATTCCTACTTTTCATTGGACTGTAAATGACCGAATGCTCTCTCGGGCGTTCAGGTTATAACGTCATAATTAACCGGAGTATTTATTACGGCACTCAATACCAGGTTTTAGAAAACAAACATTTTAGAATGTTCGCGAACTTGACTTGGTATTGCTGGTCATTGTCAGAGCCGCCGGAAGCCTCCGCTGCAGCGAAATTGACCTTTTGGCTAACTCTACCGTTTTTTGTGTTTGATTCTTTCAACTTTGTTGGCCCTGTCCATGGCTCTGGGAATGTTAGTTATCGCCAAGGAAGACTCCCAAACCGTGCTGGGAAATCTACGGAAAAAAACCTTTTTGGGATATTGAACCTTCCAAGGCAGACTGGCATGTTTGCAGCAAAGTTGACCTTTAGGCCAACTCTACCGTGCTTTTTGTTTGATTCTTTCAACTTTGTTGGCCCTGTCCATGGCTCTGGAAATGTTAGTTATCGCCAAGGAAGACTCTCAAACCGTGCTGGGAAATCTACGGAAAAAAACCTTTTTGGGATATTGAACCTTCCAAGGCATACTGGCATGTTTGCAGCAAAGTTGACCTTGAGGCCAACTCTACCGTGCTTTTTGTTTGATTCTTTCAACTTTGTTGGCCCTGTCCATGGCTCTGGGAATGTTAGTTATCGCCAAGGAAGACTCTCAAACCGTGCTGGGAAATCTACGGAAAAAAACCTTTTTGGGATATTGAACCTTCCAAGGCAGACTGGCATGTTTGCAGCAAAGTTGACCTTTAGGCCAACTCTACCGTGCTTTGTGTTTGATTCTTTCAACTTTGTAGGCCTTGTAGCTATCCATGGATCTGGGAATGTTAGTTATCGCCAAGGAAGACTCTCAAACCGTGCTGGGAAATCTACGGAAAAAAACCTTTTTGGGATATTGAACCTTCCAAGGCAGACTGGCATGTTTGCAGCAAAGTTGACCTTTAGGCCAACTCTACCGTGCTTTGTGTTTGATTCTTTCAACTTTGTAGGCCTTGTAGCTATCCATGGATCTGGGAATGTTAGTTATCGCCAAGGAAGACTCTCAAACCGTGCTGGGAAATCTACGGAAAAAAACCTTTTTGGGATATTGAACCTTCCAAGGCAGACTGGCATGTTTGCAGCAAAGTTGACCTTTAGGCCAACTCTACCGTGCTTTGTGTTTGATTCTTTCAACTTTGTAGGCCTTGTAGCTATCCATGGATCTGGGAATGTTAGTTATCGCCAAGGAAGACTCTCAAACCGTGCTGGGAAATCTACGGAAAAAAACCTTTTTGGGATATTGAACCTTCCAAGGCAGACTGGCATGTTTGCAACAAAGTTGACATTTAGGCCAACTCTACAGCTATCCATGGCTCTGGGAATGTTAGTTATCGCCAAGGAAGACTCTCAAACCGTGCTGGGAAATCTACGGAAAAAAACCTTTTTGGGATATTGAACCTTCCAAGGCAGACTGGCATGTTTGGAGAAATCCATTGGAGAGATCCATTGGAGAAATCCAAACAGGCTAGTTCTTGATAACTATAAGTCTATAACTGTCACCTGGTGCTTTTACCTTGACGTGGTGTGACAGCTTGAGTGTTCCGATGACCCTCTGACAGCTCTAACCTAATTGGATAATTAAATTGGACTGTCTGTAGGAAAGGGACCAAAACAAAAGGTGCACCTTATCACCGCCCTGGTAGCCACTCGAAGATCTCCTTTTCCTTTGATGCTTTTTTCTCAATAAAAAAGCGTGGTATGTGTTCGGCGCATATATTGTTACACGGTTGCAGAAACAGACCAAACTGCAGCACTCCTAGACACATAACGTATATACATCGAACTCGACCGCAGATGTGACAAAAGAGAATGGGTTGACCAACGAGCCAAAGCTGCTGAAGAAGTGGCATTCAGGCACGACCCCAAACCTTTGTATCGGATCGTTCTAGAGTTAACACGTTCCTCCACTGGGTGCGGTGTGTCAGAGACAAAAATGGAAAAGCCCTGCTCACACAGCAAGAAAGAGATAGATGCTGGATTGAACACTTTAAAGGCGCCCTCAAACAACCTGATCCTATTGCCACTTTTGACCAAAATATGCTCATCCCGAAACCCGACTTAGCTGTGACCCTGGACACAATCACCTCTCTGTAGATAAGAAACGCAATAAAAGCTCTCAAGAACGACAAAGCTGCTGGTCTAGATGGAATCTTGACCAAACTTCTCAAGCACGCTGAAGAAACCCACGTACAGTAATTGACCATTTTACTAAACATATTATTATGCTGGACATCATCATCAGTCCCTAATGACTGGAAGAGATGAGTGATAGTCACTCTACCAAAGAAAGATGACCCCCTCTAAGTGTTACAATCAGATGGGTATCACAACTCTCTCTGTCCCAGGTAAAATTATTTACATAGTCCTTCTCCATCGTCTATTGAGAACATCCTTTAATGAGCGACTTTAAACAATCAATTAAACAATAAAAAAAAAGAAGAAAAACTAAATACAGTTTTTATTGTAATTTTTTTCTTCTCTCTTAACAAAACATATTGTAGTCATTTGTTTCTCCGTTATTTACTTATAATATTATTAAAACCTAAACATGTCAATTCACATTTTCAGATATCATATTTTCCTTTTTTTTTTGTTCATTCGTAATGGCCCAAAGTTAAAAATTACCCCGAAATAGGGTAGAATTTTGGGGTAACTTTGGGCATCCCCCTATTTTTTTTCTTATGTTAAATAAACACTTAAAGACTTCACATAAAATCTTAACCGTTACATTTATTAGGCCTAAATATTGACATACTTACTAGATTCCTTATTTTTACTTCATTTCTATGAACTCGTACCGTCTGTCTGTCGTCTGCTTGATAGCAAAACTTTGCATCGATTTTTCGACCACTTCCCGTCGTCCAATCGAGCCGAAACTTGGCCAACAGACTTATCCCGACTAACAATACATTCTATCAAATTTTCATCATCGTAGCGTTTGGAATAGTCACGTATACCTTCCACAATTTGCGAATCGAATAACATATTTTACGAAAAAACATGGCTGCCTTTGACGGAAATAATACACTTTTCGGATTTGTTCGTTTTTACGAAAAAGTACGAATGAAAACGATACAATGTAGCCGAAACAAAGCGAGTAATCTTTTTATAGTTTTTGCGAGCTAAAGTTATAAAAAAAAAAAGGATGCGCAAAAGCGAAGCCACGATCGTGGCTTCATGGATTAAAAAAAAAAAATTAGATACCGGTATGTATTTGCCGACATTACCGATTCGAAATTTTTGTTTTGTAGTGAAGTGGAAATGGTAAACTTAGTTTACAAAGAAAGGGAGTATAGTATAAAAAACTTTGTTTTCATGGTTTTCTTGCTTAAACTTTTAAAAAAAGTATTTCACAGAACTTGTATTACTTGTATGAAGAAAAAATTCCAAATACATTTGTGTTATGAGTAATAGCAGCATTGTGAAATTAAATTGCAGCAAGTCTTGTTTTAACTTTATTAGGGTGGATTGATTAAAAGAAAGCTTTAACAAATTATTTCACAGATATTGTATTACTTGTATGAAGAAAAATTCCAAATACATTTGTCTTATGAGTTTTTGCAGCATTATGAAAATGTCAGCAAATGTCAGAACTTTATAAAATTGGATGTAGGCTAATGATTTCTTTTAAGTAACGATAATACATTTGTACACAAAAATAAATATTTAGTTATAAATGTACATATTAAAAAAGGTCTTTGGCGACCCCCGAGAAATGGTCTTTGGCGACCCCCGTGAAATGGTCTTTGGCGACCCCCGAGAAATGGTCTTTGGCGACCCCCGAGAAATGGTCTTTGGCGACCCCCGAGAAATGGTCTTTGGTGACCCCCGAGAAATGGTCTTTGGCGACCCCCGTGAAATAGTCTTTGGCGACCCGTGAAATGGTTTTTGGCGACCCCGAGAAATGGTCTTTGGCGACCCCGTGAAATGGTCTTTGGCTACCCCCGTGAAATGGTCTTTGGCGACCCCCGTGAAATGGTTTTTTGGCGACCCCCGAGAAATGGTCTTTGGCGACCCTGTGAAATGGTCTTTGGCGACCCCGTGAAATGGTCTTTGGCAACCCCCGCGAAATGGTCTTTGGCGACACCCGTGAAATGGTCTTTGGCGACTTTGGCAACCCCCGAGAAATGGTCGTTTAACTCCCATGTTGGGAAACGCTGTATTAAAAAAAATTTAATGCTTTTTACATACAGTTTTTTGAATGAAGCCACTTGGGCGGGGAATAGTTTCTAATTAACGTTGTACTTGGTGCTGACATTTTGATAAATCAGACATTTAGTTATCTCTGTAGGCCTATGCTTTCATTTTTTAATAAAATGTATAAGCTTAGGACTAAAATTGTTTAATGCTATTGCAGTTCTTTTATTTCATTTTGTTTCTATGTTCAAGGATTGTTTTAAATTCTTTAAATCCAGATTTGAGATAGAACTTACACCGTTTATTGGTACAATTTTTTTAGCGATTGCTATATACAATTCGAGCTCATTCATAATGCTTTATTATTCGTTTGTAAGACTTACATTTTTTTTTCTAAAAACAAAATTAATTAATTTACCCATGACATTAGTTATACAATTTAAAATAAAACAACTAAATCGTATAACATGTTGTATGTTTAATGACATTTTGTATAAATGAAAATAGTTTTTTTCTTAACTTCGACCGCTTTGTTTTTCTGTAAAATAATAACGATATTTTTCAAGTGCTAATTTAAAAATCAATATGTAGCAGGACCTATTTTTGTACTATATCATTTTTTTAACTCAATAAATAATATATCCTCTCTATATAAATCACGTGAAGAGATTCACTGTATAGGCTAATCAGAAAAACAAGAAAATCAGGCAAAATAAACTAACCCATAAAAACTAAGTTTTTATAATACTCCCTTTCTTTGTAAACTAAGTTTATATTTAATTTATATTTGATAGATTAAAATAAATATATATCTAAGTGATATCATACCTTATGAATTTCCACACTAAAATTTTGCGCATCCTTTTTTTTAAAGCTTTGGCCCGCAAAAAAAACATAAAAAGATAACTCGCTTTGTTTCGGCTACATTCGTTTTCATTCTATTTATTTCGTAAAAACTAACATATCCGAAAAGTTTATTTACTATCGTCTCTTCCGGTAGAGGCAGCCATGTTTGACGTAAAATATTTTCCTCGATTCGCAAATTGGTCGAATGAATTCGTGACTATTCCAAACGCTATGATGCTGAAAATTTGATAGAATGTATTCTTAGTCGGGACAAGTCTGGTGCCCAAATTTCAGCTCGATTGGACGACGGGAAGTGGTCGAAAAATCGATGCAAAGTTTTGCTAACAACCAAGCAGACAGACAGACAGACAGTACGAGTTAACATAAAGGGAGTAAAAAGACGTAATATAGCAGTGTAGGTCTCTGTTTGACGGTATCGTCTGCTAAAACGGATAGACATGCTTTTTTAGACTACTTTTCTCGCCATTCAATCGCAAGAGTATACAAAAAAATGTATATTAACCATCACAATCGTTATTTTTTAATATTTTTTTTCTGAGCCGTATAGATAAATCGATCGAAGTAAGAAACTAGTCGAAGCTAGAACAGTCTACTCTAACTCTAATATAAATATTATATAGGTTCTAGATCAGCGGTTCCCAAACTGTGGGTCGCGACCCCCTTGGGGATCGAATGACCATTTCACGGGGGTCGCCTAAGGCCATAGGAAAATATAGTATATTTTCGCTGGCTTTTAGGAACCGTCTCCAAGAGGGTCCGCCCACATGCAGTTACGTCCACATACGAGTACCAAGATTGATGTTATAACGTGCTAACAGCTAACCCTATCATAAACGTTTCGTGTAAATACAGGCGTATGTAATAGGGTTGGCGCCAGTATGTTGACACATTTGTAGAATGCAGCTACTCTGTAGAAAGCAGCAGTATTGAAGGTGGTAGGGATGGTACCATAATGTACTTATGCGGACCAGTCCCACACGTGTAAAGAGCAGCTTATACTGTGTTGAAAGCAGCTACTCTGTAGAAAGCAGCAGTATTGGCGTTAAAACGACACTTATGAATATATTGGAACTTAGTGTGGATGCTGTTGTTTTTAGCTGTGATTTATGTGAATACTGTCCCCTTGTGAAAGTGTTACACTCAGGTCACAGTTTGACATATCGGCACGATCGACATGGTATTTGCAGCTAGACAGCTTCAAGAAAAGAGCAGAACTCAGACCTGTATTCAATTTTTATCGATCTGACCAAGGCCTTTGACTCAGTCAGCAGAGATGGCCTATGGAAAATCATGGCAAAGTTCGGCTGCCCTAAAAAGTCCATAGCCATGGTAAGGCAGTTTCACGACGGTATGCAGGCCCGTGTCCAGGACAACGGAGAGATGTCTGAACCCTTTCCAGTGACAAATGGCGTCAAGCAGGGATGCGTTCTGTCTCCAACATTGTTTAGTCTAAGGTTCACAGCCATGCTCAGTGATGCATTTAGGGATGGACGTGAGGGTGTAGGTAGACATCAGGTACCGCACCGATGGCGATGTGTTCAACCTTAGGAGACTCAAAGCAAAAACAAAGGTCAAGTCTGACACCATTCATGGCTTACTATTTGCCGACGACTGTGCTCTCAATGCCGGCTCTGAAGCTGATCTGAAACACAGTGTTGAAAAATTTTCCAGTTCATGCTCAATCTTTGGACTTACCATCAGCACTAAGAAGACAGAAGTCCTGTACCAACCAGCCCCCGGACAGCCCTACGTAGAGCCAAACATCAGTATCAATGGTGCAAAAATCAACACAGTAAACCGCTTTACGTACCTTGGTAGTACACTGTCTCAGGGTGTTGTCATTGATGACGAAGTAAACCTCCGTATCTCAAAAGCCAGTGCAACCTTTGGAAGTCTGTACAAAAACGTCTGGAACAGAAGGGGCATTAGCACCCAAACCAAAATAAAAGTCTACAGAGCAGTCGTGCTACCTACTTTACTATATGCATGTGAGACTTGGACTGTTTACCAACGACATGCTAAGCTCCTGAATCACTTCCACACAAAAAGCCTAAAAAAATCCTAAATATAAAATGGCAGGACAAATTTCCAGACTTTGAGGTACTTGCCAGGGCAGGACTCCCAAGCATCCACACAAGTCTGATGCAGTCTCAACATCGTTGGGCAGGACATGTTATACGCATGCCAGACTGCCGTCTTCCAAAGAGGCTCTTCTATGGCGAGCTAAAAAACTGTCATCGAGCTCGCGGAGGTCCAAAAAAGCACTATAACTATAAAGACACCCTCAAGGCATCACTCAAAGCGTTATCAATTAAAGACGTCTCCTGGGAGGTGACAGCCAAAGACCGTGCCTCATGGCGCCCAGTAGTCCATAAAGGAGCAGCTTTTGCGAAGAGCAAAAACAGAGAGCAGCTGAGTCCAAGAGGCAAGCCAGGAAAGATCGTGCACTAGAGCTCACTGTCGACGTTACGACCTTCCCCTGTACGGTTTGCAGTCGTACCTTCCAAGCAAGGATAGGCCTCATTAGCCACTTCAAAACATGGTCATTGTCGAACACGACGGACGAACAACATTTTAGCCATAAAAAAAAAAGAAAACACTAAGAAATTGTATACTTTTGGACATACTTTACATTTTTTTGTTTATTTAAAATATTCTTTTCATGCCATGACTGAAAAAATGTTCCAACAGTTGTGAATTAAATTTAAAGAAACATGTATATACAATTTTATAACAGACTTATTGCACTCAAACAAAATGAATGACAATGACACTCACACTCTGACACTTTTTAAATTTTATTTGTTCAAATTATTGAAAACATTCAGTGGAGATTAAAGTAAACTTTCCACAAAATGAATGTATTGTGAATCTCTATTGAAATAAATTACATTCAGAAAGAATGACAGAAATGATCTTACTACTGATTTGATCCTTACAAAGCATTAGTAGCACACCCAATATGAGTGTTATGTTAGATAAAAACTAATCTTACATTTATAGCAACCTTTACTTTATATCTAGTCTAGAACTGGAATGTAGTAAAGTAGTGGCTGATTTTACGTTGTCTGGTTAATTAAGTGTAATTTTGTTTTGGTCTAAAAAGAAAGTGTTAAGGATAGAAATGAAAACTACCACTTAATACCAGCAAAGAACACTTATCTGCATGTTGTTAGTGGATTTTATTTTCTTACACATTCTATTTCTATAGCCTTAATTATATCACCATAAACCAGAGATAAGAGAACTAACAAAACCTGTTTCTAGATCTTTCCCAATAATTCACCACACACAAAAATTAGAAATGGTGGACATTTAGATGGGATTAAAAGATGGCCAACTGGTAGAGGTCTTGCTCTTGAAGAAAAAATAAGGAATAGGAAAGCTATTCCATAGAGATGATCTGTACCGTACTGGTCTAAATAGAACCTAAGCAAAATGATAAACATCTCAAATGATAAGACAACTAGCACAATAAAGATACAGAAATGATACCGAACCACTTTGGAAAAGGTGAGTTAACATTTAGCTTACACTGATACAGATTTTATTCTGTCTAATCAACCTATATGGTGATAAATTGGAGCAGCAGTAATTTTTTTTACACAACTGAATAATCAATTAATAGAACACATAAGAAGGTATAGTACATTTGGTAAACTGCATCATTTAGAAATACTATTCATTAGTACACAGTAAAAATGTCACACTGATTAAATTGAAGTTCATTTTTTATTTTATTTTACTGGCTAAAAAATGATATCTAAGCAATAAAACAAAACAATCATTGGCAATAAGTTGACAACAAAATGTATATATTTACTGAGACCAAACAACTGTATGATGTCCATTAACGAAAGACTAAAAGTCTCAAGGAAAAAAAAAAGATCTAACCCTCAACAAAGAGTTTCAGAGTATTGTACAGCATTGATTTGTTTTCTTTGCCTGAAAAGATACAATGTTACACATTTTACTTTCATATAGCTAAAATGGACTATTTTCAAAACTAATGTCTCTAAATATAAACTATTCTTTTAATTTGTTTAAAAATTACTATTGATGGCTATGACCACTATAGGGCTATAAGAACTAATTCCTAACAATTTTGCAACAGTCTAATGGCTCCTTCTGTCTCACGTCAACTGGGTTATAGCAGGCTACTTTTTGCAGTCTATCATTAAAATAATCCACTACAACGTGTACAACTTATGAAATAAAATTGTACATTATAAAAAAGAATAGAATGGAGAAAAGTTCTACTCCAACAAATACTTACAGTGATGTAAAAAGTTTTTGACTGCTGACTTAGTCCTTCAGATTTCTCCACCAGATCATCTAATTTTTCCCCTCTTTGTAACACAGCTTCTATTGTGTTGTGCTACAAATATGGAAACAATACATTATTTAAAGCATTCAGTTTCTAAACGTATTCACTAGCTTAGCAAAATGAAACATGTATTTATAATTATATTAAAAAAGCAAAAAAAAGCATTTACCAAGATTATTTTGGTTTCATCCAAATCTGACTGAATTTTAGTCATGGCATCAGCTTCTTTAGGATTCTATAATTGGATGTTTAAAAGATTTTATTATTTATATTACCCCAAAAAAAAAATATAAAATATCTGTTATTAATGTCTGATACTCAAGATTTGTTGCTGTTTAGTATAAAAATCATGATGAGAAAAATAGATACTTCTTTCAAATAAAACAAGACTAGTCCAGGGGGGAGAACTCGAATAGATTATGTAGAAATCTTTTACTTTTAGGTTTAGTTACATTTAGTAGACTGATTTCATGGACATTTCATTTTTAGGCATTCATCAAGTTTATCAACTAATACATTTTTAAAGTTATTCTCCTCAGTTGAGCCCTTTGTTCAACGATAATATATCGTCGTCGGCATCCGCCCATCTAAAGAGACATAGGACATTTGTTAAACCTACAAGCAAAGTTTAAGCCCAAGTAAAAGCTCCAAGAGATTTTATTTCTGTTCATTTCTTAAGCTGGATATTTTATGGACTGGTAAAAAAAATTCAAGAGCTATGATTGAGTATCAGCTAAACATTTGGCATTAATAGATGATAGCATGATGAAAATGAAGAAGAAGAAGATGATAGCATGTTAACCAATGAAAAAGGAAATACAATAAATTAAAAAAAATTCACATAAAATTCTCTTTTTTTACCATTAAAAAAAAAATTCATTTATAAATTAAACTATGATTATAATTTTTAGTGTTATTTTTTGCACACATTTGTGCATTCAAGTTTTTATAATTATAAAGTAGCCTACATGAAAAAGAAATAAAAAGAAAAGACTCCTAATCAACCTAAATCTCTCTCATTCCAAGCAATTGGATGTCAAGAAAATGAACCTTAAAAAAGAACGAGGTACAGCATCTGAATATACAAAACCAGCAAATAGACCCAGATCACCTTCTCAAACTGAAGTTGGAACCTGAACTTTATGAACTAAAGCCTGTTTTGAAGAAAGTGTGGGATGAGTGTGGCACATGGCACCAGACTGATGAGTGTGGCACATGGCACCAGACTAAAAAAATATCCTTTCAAGCTATCTCTACAAAAAAACCGTCACATGAAACAGACACACAGTTGTAGCGTGTACCAAAAGATCTAAAAAAAAAAAAAAAAGACAGTAGGCACTCAGAAGGGCACAGGCTAAAAGCCTTAATTATTCTTCAGGTAAAAATCTTGTTAAATTTAATACTGTAATAAGTTTTGCCAAATTACAAATTACAGGGTTCCTGCACCAAAGCTAAAAAAAAAATTCATAAGGTTTCCAGGAGTTTTTCAGGAGAAAAACTAAAATTCCAGGATATGATACAAAACTTGACAAGAATAAACAATCAATAGAAACATTATGAAAAAAAAAAAAAATATATTTTCAATGGTAAAAAATAAATTATTCCTATCCATGATAGTCATAGGCAGAAGAAATAATGTCATTCAGGAATGTACAAAATATTTTGAAAAAGATCAAGTTGAAATAATATTCATCAAAGCACGCACAAAAAGTCCATCCCATTTCTTTAACTTTGGACTTAACAATGGCTTTAAAAGACTAATTCTTATTAGCCTACACAAAATGCAAACTATTTTAAAAATTCAAATTTTCAGGAGATCTCAGGAGAAATATTGAAATTTCAGCACTTTTCTAGCAGCTTTAAAATCCCCAGGGTTTTCAGGACCTCCTAAAATTCCAGGAGGCCATAGGAACCTTCAAACTATTAAATATACCCAAAACGAAGCTCAAAATAAGTTATTACGTTATGCCTCTTGTGTATGAGTACCTGATATTTCTGTAATAGTTCTGGCAGCTGTGGATAAGGTGCCTCACTGAAACAATAGCAATTGTTTTGATCGTGAGCTGTTGTTTTTTAATGAAATAATTTTTTTTGCAAAATTGTTTTTTTTTTTTAATAACTTAAGAATATAACATACTTAAATGTGAACACCAAGTTTATTATCCACTTAGTATTTGGTAAAATTAACAAAACACAGAATAAAAAAACATAAGAATACAGGCAACAGTTCTATAACTAAAAATGCTTTTCTAAGTATCATCACATTTTACATTTTAAATAGTATAAAAGTTTTATTGCAGTTAAAATAAACAACCAGACCACTTACTTTTCTTTTACTGATGACCACTGAGATTTGGGACATTTTTCCTGAAATTCATCCAACACCTGCGAATATGAAGACACTTATAATATATAGAATTGATTTTGACAAGTCCTAGAGAAAAATAAAGAAAATAAAAAAGAAAGCAAGCCATACACAAACAAACTATAAATGATTCAAATATTAGAACATTAGCATTACTATGTAAGGTAATGCAGTGTAAAAAAAATAAAAACTTCGATAACAACATTATTATCATTCATTTTACCTTATTAATAAGTGTGTGTGCAACTCTCTGTGGGTACTCATGATCGGCTATAACAACTCCTGATAAGTTGTCGTTTCTCACATAAACATGACAAATATACTCTGTTGAAAACAAAATGTATTTTTACAATGTCTTTCTGTGTAACACATAATCCTGTCTTTAAACTAATGGCCATGAGAATTTCCCAAGAAATCTAATTCAAACTTACCTCGTTCCTTTACTGAGGCTCTTGAAGCAGTTGCTGTTCTTTCTACTAGAATTTTGCTTGTAAATACCATAAATTCGCTTACTCTATTAAAAAGAAAAACAAAAAATAAATTACAAGTAAAACAGCAATTTAAGCCATTAAAAGATAAATAGAAATATATTTGTATGTCTATATAGAAGTTTAAAAAAAAAAATTCTTCCAGTGGCAATAATGTGCAAGGAAATTATGTGGCCAGTGTCACACACATCTGTATTTATTTTTTAAATACCAGGATAGGATGAACTCTGGGACATTCTCCTTACCAAATATAACAAAAATTAAAATACCACCAGTTTAACTCAGGGCTTAAAGGTTAGTAGGCTATTACCACATAGAGTCAGGGCTTAAAGGTTAGTAGGCTATTACCACATAGAGGTTCTTAGAGCATTTGCTTCATTCTAATTATAACACCAACAAACATTATCTTTTTATATTTTATAGAAGCTCTGATAAATTTTTTTTAAAAAGTTTTTACATATATATATATATATAAACAATTTTTAAATGAAAATATTAAATCTCAAATGACACTTAACAAGCCTTCTGAGAGAAAGCTGGTCTTTTCAAGGCTTAGACTTACTGTTCTGTTTTAATTATAATGCTATCACTCTATGACAATTGTGAGTGGCTGGCTAGTTTTGGGGATTGTCAACATGAAAATTTAAGGCTAAAAATTTGCCACCATCCATACACTGGCAGGGGGTTTGTGCAAAACGATGTAATTATAATGTTCTTTACAGAAAGGATGTCTGTAAGTTTTTAGACTTCATATATAAATATTTATATAATACATTTAAATGATTAACTCACGTAGATCTCTGAAAATATCCAAAAGAAGACAATTCATTCTTTGAGGTCAAAATTTTTCCTTTTCCCTCTGGTGTTTTTAGCAATACAGCTATAGAATACAGCTTCATGGTACAGGCTTTATAAAATTTATTTTTAAAAAAAGTGTTAAGATATGAGCCCTTTACACAAAGGATGAAAATCAATGGAAAATATGCTCCAAGAAAATATTATAAATGATAGACAGGTAACTTTAAGACGATTCCAAATAACATAGAGGTCATAGGTGTAAAGTAAAGGTGAGATGTTAAAATACTATAAAACCAATATCCTAGAGCTGTAGTTACTGTAGAAGAAAATGAAAAAAACGGATGAGATGGATGGATGAAGTAGAATGTGGAGATGGATCAACTTGACAACTTGCAGTACAAGTATCAGATAGGTTTAGGAGATGAAGCAGACTGTGATGCCAATCAATTTGTAACATGTGGCATGTTCAATTTATGACTAGCCTATCTATACTAATAATTATGATTAATAATAATAACTATTTAAAATACTTTAAAAATGGGATTGTGGTCCCATTGAGGACAAACCCCCTAATAAGCCTAATTATAATATAATATAAGTCATATAATTATAGGCCTAAATTGGTATAAATCATAATATCATTTTAAGAGAACTTTGCCTTTATCTTGTCAACAACTCAATAACTGTCAAAACATTTTCAAACCCTATCCTATCTTTCAGCTTTTATTGCCTTTTTTAATTTTGTTCACATAATAATTTTAATAAAAGATTGACCAAACAAAAATTAAATAGGCTAATGTTATTGAAAAAAAAAATGGCAACGGCTAATTCTATAAAATAAAAAAAAATTGCCTACCCCCAGCACAAAATTAAAATAATTTCATAAAAAAGACATTCATGAATTCATAGGCTACTTTGACAAAATAGGCCTAAACTTAAACGTCTCCCTTCCCGATGATTAGGCTAGGCATTAAATTTCATTATATTATTTTATTATGATTATATATAGTATTGGGCCTATAGCCCTTGCCTTATAGAACTTATAGGAAATGAATGAGTAGGCCTATAGAATATAGAAGCAATAGAGATGAGCCAATTCAAATATTTATTATAAAATTTATACTTTTAAAAAATCTATACTAAGTAACTAAGTAGGCCTATTTCACCATTTGACTATTTCTTTACCTTCAATTTTGTTAATTCACTGCTTAAAGTTAAGATGAGGCAGAGGTAGTACAAAGTAGACTCGTAGAGCCTCTGACTGTTGGTGTTATTATTAATCTTGTGATAGTTTAGCCCACTTTTTCAGTGTTTTGCTTAAATTTAACCTCCTGACTTTATTAGTCAACAGCCGTATTCTCAACTCTTATTATAACTTAAAATAAACTTTAGTAAATAAATAATATATTAAAATCTTGCGATCTAATTATTACTAGATCTAGACTAGACTAGATCTATTATTATTATTTATTATTATTAGTAAATAAATATTAGTAATTCTTCAGTAAATGGTTAGCCACCAAGAAATTGTTAGTAATTATACTAGTTTGCTTAGTTTATTGTGATTGTGTTAAAAATGGCGAACAGCTCAATTTCTGGAATAGTAAATATAATATAATCCCTAAAAATCCCTAAAAATCCCATAGGCCTATTTTCTCATAAATTGCATAAAATAACTTCTTCTTTTGTGGTATTAATAAGTTGTTTGTGACTCAAAAGCGGAAGTTCATATATCAAAACAAAAAATAATTATTTTAAGAATAGACAAGAAAACAATTTATGTTTTAAATAATTTTATCGTGCTTCATAATTTCTATGCTTTGCAAAAGGTCTTAAACTTTATAATCTATTTATGACATTGTTGTTTTTTTTAGTAAATTTTAATATAAAAAATAAAACAACTGTAAACTGCTCATTTTTTGTGATATATACTGCACTTTTTAAATACAATATAGTTCAGTGACAGCTTACAGGGGTAAACTTTTTAATAACGTAGCCAGTACACCAGAGATGCATAATTTGGGTTTTAAAAGTATTAAACCTGGAGTTTTTCTCATACAGATACGTGCAAAGTTAATATATCATAACAAATATTATATTATGATTATATGATAATTAATTTCACACAATGGAAAAGTCAAGATAAAGTATTAATCTAAAGTTTCATTAATTATTTTAATTTGTTTCACCTTATAACCAAAATTTGGAAACATGCTTACTTTAAACTATTGGAGTATTAGTATTGGCTAACACTAGGCTATAACTATGACTAGGCCTATACTATAACTAAACTATAACTATATATATAGACTAAGCCTATATAGACTTAATGATAGTTGATTATGATTATGAGTATATAGAGAGTGAGAGGGATAGAGCAATTTTTCAAGGCAAAAGAGGCCAACAGTTAACAGAAATATTCAGGGTTCTTTGGAAAACGCTAAAAAGTAGTGAATTAAATTCAATATCCTTATATTGAGGCATAGTGTTGTGGCAATTATGAGTTTATTTAACTGAATCTGGGTTTCTTTGAAGGTTAGTTTTTTTTAAGAAACATTTCACCTACAGTTCAGTAATTTTGTGTGAGCCACAGTCACTGCAATAATCGTAAACCTTTTCAAAAGTAGGCTACTTAGCATGGCTTCAGCTACAACAAAGATTTTGTCTCGCTTGGCAAAAGTAAGTATGGATTTTATTTTGACTTTGCCAATGCCAGCCAATGGCAATGATCATTATAATCATTAATGATGCCATCCAACAAAACTAACAAAACAATGCCATACATTCATACATCATACACTGACTTAGGCTAGGACTTAATTAGGCTATAAACTATAACTGCTATAACTAGTATAACTTATAAGTTATATATTATATAAGTTATAAGTTTACAGACGTTCCTTCTAGATTCTAGATAGAAGATTATTACGTCCACTAGGCCCAAAACTCCTGCAGGGCGACAGGGATCCGTCTGTGGCAGGGCTAGAACCCGCGACCTGTCAGTTGGTTTTTGGTTGACAGTCCGGTGAACTGTAGTACTGTAGTGGTTTTTATTTTATAAATTTTTTATGCCATTCAAATTAACATTGCTTGCTACATGTACAAGTTTACAAGGAAGTGTCTATTCGTACACCCGTGTACGGATAGCTATTCGTACACTGCATGCGCACTGATAATTAAATTCGACTGCGCATTTCTTTTGCGCATTTAAAAAATATTTAAACATCTTAAAGATATAGACTGCTGTATTTAACGAAGTATTCCTGGCCTAGCGGTTAGAACGGTGCGCTGTTATATGAGGGGAGAGGTTCTACCCTCCGGTCAGCTGCTGATAATTTTTTTTTTTAATTCAATTTTAGTATATCCAGTTGAACGTGAATGTTGTTGTTGTTGTTTTTTAAATGTACTCTTTTCTAATAGTGTTAGTCCTGGTTAAATTTGTAGTTTTGTTAAGTGAATTTCTTTGTCTTTTCTTTATGTATCATAATGTAGTCCTATCCTTAAAGTTATAGGCCTACTTATAGATACCTTTGTTTATAAATGATAATATAGCCTATATATAAATGATAATAGGCCTATATATAGGCTATATATATATAGCCAACTGTAAAAAAATGGTGCCCCAACGACCCTCGCTCGGGTTATGGGATAGAAGAAGAAGAAGACTATATATATATATATAGCCTATATATACCGGTACCGGTAGGCTATATAAATGATTGCTTGCAAGATGTTCTGTTTCCGAGACTGAATAAAGTGTTGTGATGAGATTTTACTGGTTTTGTTGTAGGCCCTATGTTATTGTCTTGGGTGGAGTATTCAGCAATATCATTAAGTCCGTATCAGCCTACTATTCTATTTGTGTATATAGTTGGAATTTGGAATTCTTATCCTATAACCAAGGCAACTGGTAATTAAATCTTGACTTTTTTTTGGTTTAGTAGGCTAGGCTGTAGAACAAACACTAAAAAAAAAAATTTTATTGACATAAAAGACCCATCTGAATTATTTATAAATATAATGATAAACTATTATTTAAAAAAAAAAAAACGGTAAAAGGAATTTGCTAATTATTAAAATAAAAACAATCTCGTTCAACTGGAAAGGCTATACTATAATTGAATTTTTTTAAAAATTAACTATTATAACTAAGACTGACAGCAGGGTAGAACCTGTCCCCTCTTTATACAACACACAGCAAATAGATTCAGCGCTGGTTTTGAGGCAGTCAATTATAATCATCACTGCGCATGTCGCGTACGGATAGACCAGTAGTCTATTCGTACACCGAGTGTACAAATAGTCACAGCAGTTTACAATGCGATGGCGCAGTTTCTTTATCATTTGGTCTGTCACTTCACTAAAAAAAAAACACTTGCTTTAATATTTTCCACCTATTATTAGGCCTATACACATAAGAACAAAAGAGACACAAAAATAAAAAGGCATACAATGTGTGTGTTGGGGGGGGGGAAACCGAAAATTGGTTTAAAATCAGATTTGTAGTACTGAAAATCAGTTTTGATAAAAAAATTATATTAACATCCCTAGTTTGGTTAAGTAGTCTAGTCAGTCTTGTCCTAGTTCTTTAAGATAAGTCAAATATAATCCTATTATTATCACTATGTCCATGTATCAAATTTCACCATTCCTGCTATGCCACAGCACACTTTTTGTATCTTAACTTAGTGTTATGCAAAGAGTGGAAAAAAGTATAGGCCTACTGTACTTAACAATACTCCAATTACAATGTGGTACTCAATATAGTCAATACTTACTTACATGCTTGACTGATGACTATATTGTATATGACCCTGAAATGATTTGTGGGATTTACTTTTTCCAGTGCTGCTTTATAATACTTATATTTATAAACTAGTATTTAAATTTCAAAATATACTTTCTTAAACATTTTATAAAAGGGCTTACCGTAAACTCATAAATGAGTACTTGAAGTTGACACATATGGTCCATTTAACTTTTGGTTCCAATAGGAAAAAAACACACTTTTTAGTCTGATTTTTATCATTATTAAATAATCAATATGCTGCTATGCATCAGAAAACTTGGTAGTGAGTCACTTGCAACTCTTTGCCAAAAGTTATTGGGTATGTAATTGTGGCTCTCTCAACAGACCAGTGGTGTTACTTGGAAAAAAAATAGTTTTGGGGGAGGGGTACAAACTGGGGTCTATCTAGAATATTAATTTTCATTTATTAGTAACAAGCTAACATACATAGCGGTTGAAATTATTGCTTGTTTTTTTTTTTTTATATTACTGCAACAGAGTGTTGTAAATTTGAAAATTGCTTCAACGGCAAATGATAGTTTTATAAGTATGACATTTGACATTTTGGGGGTGGTTAAAATAAAAATTTATTTATCAAAAAACTTTTGTGCTCTCAAATTTTCAAAAGAAATAGAAGAAATTACCTCTGTATTGCCAGCCTATCAAGAGCACTTGATGATTTATAGAATTCAACTCTATTGGAGTTCAGATATTTTATATGTACAAATGAATCAACTATCCATGTCACAAGTTATAATTAAAAGTTTGTTGCATTTTGACGGAATGAAATTAGTCTAACCATTAACAATTTTAGTTTTAGGTAATAATTTACAGTATAATCAGTTATCAGAATGAATAGACGATTAAGTGCTGTTAAAATTATCAAACAACTGTATCAACTTTAGTATGAAAACTAATAAAATGAAAAATAACTTGTGGTTTTAAAGTTACAAGTATAAGCTTGTACAAGTTACAAGTATAAGCGATTGCATGACTTTTGGAGTAAATTGAAGGACCTGTGCCATTATTTAGTTGTGTGACACTGTACTTTACTCCTTTGTTTAGCATGCACAGGGTTTGCTTTCTCTTCAGCCTTAATTTTAATTTAGTCATCACCAGATGCATCCCTTTTCAATCTTGACGCCTAACTTTTTAGTTGTGTATCTATACAGGCAAAGACTAAAGTTTTGTTTTATTGCTTTCTTAAATGAAGTAAAGGTTTAGGCCTACTTATTAAAAACACATACAATTTATGATAGTTTTAGTGTAGTAACATATAGTCAAATCTTCTCTTAGGGTTTTGGCTCAAGGATAATATCTCTGAATACACATGCTGTACATAATATTGAAAGACACAGCTTGAGATTTTGCTGCTCAGGTAAATGAGTTAAGATACTATGTGTACCTGTCTTTCCTTATTTTTAAATTAATTATCTTAACTATGGTGCCAATACACATTGTTTCAATGCAGAAATTATTGTAATTAGTAAAAAAAAAAGGTATGATTTATTGGTAAAGCTAGTATGTATGTATAAATTTGTGTTTTTTACTATTTATAGTATATTTTATATTTATCAACTTTTTTTTTGCGTCATTATTTTAGGGGGTAAATTGATTGCCCCTGTTCAAGTCCAGCACCAAGCCCCAGACTTTCAAGGTCAAGCTGTGGTCGATGGAGCCTTTAAAGAAATAAAGCTTGCAGATTTTAAGGGAAAGTACCTTGTGCTTTTCTTTTATCCTTTAGATTTGTAAGTATTGCAGCCTATCTTTATTTTTATTACAACCCCATTGAATGGTACTGAAGTTAATAAAAAAAGATTTTTAGTTTTATGGAAGCAAATTTATTTATTTATAAATTAGTGAAATAAAATCTATAATTGTTATTGAGTAATTAGTAGAAAAGTTATGCAAAATAAAAAAAAGTTAAATCAAAAAGAAAAACTATAGATTTTCAATACTGTAGCATCACAATAGATGAGTAAATATTAAACGAATGAGATAATATTAATTTTATAAAATCTTTTTCAAAACAATCTCTCCCCCCACTCCACCCACCCCCACCTAAAGTCTAAATTTGTCAATATCAACTTACATAGTGAACATAAAACATGTTTTTAAGTTAATACAAATATATTAATTATTGAAGTAATATTTGACATGGCCTTTTTTGTATGCATAGGTGGAAAATTATGCAATTGACAAAAGACAGACCGATTATAGAAATGTTCACCATCTCCTTTTAGCAAGCCATGGTGACTTGATTCACACAGAAAAAACATGCGCTACAAAAAGTCTTACCTGATTGGTCAATTAAAATAAATGACACATTCTTAAAGAAATAAGAATAAAGTTTACAGGTGTTTAAATAAGTTATGAAATTCAATCAATTTTTTGAAAATCTTGTACAGTATTTAGAGGACTCAAAATCTCTAATCAACATAACCAGAAATGTATTATTAATAGGATATTTATTTAATATTAAAAAATAATATAATAGTCCAGACACTGTCTGTCCCAAACGTTCGGCATCTAAAATACATACATAAAACCTTGCGCACAAGACTCACATTAATTACTTAGTCTTTGCAAGAAAGAATTGTTTTGTGCAGATCCAGACAAGTGATTTTAAAATATTTCCTTCAGAAAAAAAAATGATGCGCCACTATATGTAGACCTATATGATTTACTTTACCTTATGCTAGTGCTGCATAAAAATACATGTCTTAAAATTTCTAGAAACTATTTTGAAAATTTCACGGATATAAGTTAAGACATTCAACATAAAAAATCATATTGAAATCTCTTAAAATCTTTTTCACAATATTTGCTTTTGTCTGAAATCAATTTAGGTGACTTCCTAACCAGTTGGTTGGGGCAGCAAAATATTTTTAAATCTGCTTTTATGTATCTATTGAAACTTTCAGAATCTGATATCCTATGTAAGCATGCCCTATTTACAATACACATTTTTTCTATTTGTTAACAGTACTTTTGTGTGCCCAACAGAAATCACTTCCTTCAGTGACAGTATTGATCACTTTAAAAAACTAGACACTGCAGTTGTTGGTGTCTCCACTGACTCACATTTCAGCCACCTGGCTTGGATTAATACACCAAGAAAGGTGAATAATTTTAGATAATTGTGATATAAACAGTGGCATCTCTTCAGGTAGAACAGTTGTGAACATTTTGCGTTACTAACATTTATTTATTTTTCTGATTTCTATTTGTGTAAATGATAGACCAAATACTTATTTTGTGCTGATATTACAAGGACATTCACTCTAACATTACACTACAAATAACACTTAATAATTCTTTATAAAACCTTTTGAACTTTTAGCAATACAATTATAGCAGAAGGTAGAAATAAAAATAGTGCTCGGAAATATATATTTTCATTTGGATGTTTATAAATGTCATCCTTAGCAAATGTTTAGATAGAGAGCCAGACTTGTTTTAAAAACAGCAGTTTTGTCTGTATCTGGTTTAAGCTATAATATGGTGTTCACAACTGCCTTATAATGATTCCTCTGTGATATCGTTTCACTGATATATGTATATATTTGGTAGACGAGTCAAATGATTGGCTGGTTGATGGGCTCTTGCTCTGTTGGCATCTGTTTTATTGTTCCACCTTCACTCTTATAGTTTGAAATACTGTCTGTAGATAAATATAACAGTTAACTAGCTCGCATGTTATCATACTGCACAAATGCATATAGATTTTTTATCTAAATATATTTGTCCTTTTTTTTTTAGCAAGGAGGACTGGGAGGATTGAAATATCCACTATTGTCAGATTTTAACAAAACTATTAGTAAAAACTATGGTGTTCTAATAGAAAAACAAGGAATCTCTCTAAGGTAATACACTCATTCCTAGAACAGAACACCTTACTTTTTAATATCTTATAAAAATGCATTATTACAATTTTGTCATTATATAACTTTAACTGATTTGAATACAAAGTCAAATTCTTTTGACCATTACTAATGGCTTAAAATTTCATAAAAACTATTTAAAATTGCAGAAAATAAATTAGTGTATCTTTCAGTTGTTAAAAAAAGCATTTAATACACCTATTTGAGCTCTTTGAACTTGAAATATTAATGGGTTTTTTTAAAACATCAAAATTGTCACATTGCTAATAAAATCATTATATATATATTTTTTTAGGGGACTTTTTATTATTGACCCAAAAGGAACAGTAAGACAAATAACAATCAATGATTTGCCAGTAGGGCGCTCTGTTCATGAAGTTTTGAGACTCGTTGAAGCGTTTAAATTTACTGACACATCTGGTGAAGGTAAGTGGACTTTTTTTTTTCTTTATTTATAAGTATAAGCACAGATAATCTTGACATTTTTTTTTTGTTCATCTAATTAATTTAAAAGAAATGAGATGTTTTATTTCTTTAAAGTTAAAATGAAAATGACTATTAACTCTTTCTCTCTGGAATTTTTTTCCCTGTTCTGACGGAATTATCCTTTTTTCTTTTTTGTCATTACTATTGCTATCTTCAAATCTTAATAACTCCTCTGATTTTAATCAGACAATATCATATTTGGTATTGAATGAAAGTAAATTAAAAGCCCCTTACAGAGAATATAAAATCGTTTGTAACTTATATTTAAAAAAAATGTTTAACAAAAAAATTTTTTTTTTAAAATCACTCTCCAGTCTTACATAACACACATTCCAAGGCTCACACCAGAAATAAAAAAAAATCCCAAATTAATTAACGAAATTGTTTTCCTAAAATATATACCCCTTTCTCTATTAGAAACAAATATTTCTTTAAAAATATAAATATAAAGCCCGTTTTTATTGTTTATTATCACTACCCACCACACACAAGCGTACACGAATGAAAGCAGCCAGGAAATATGATGGCTCAATAGCTGACTCCTAAATAATAGGCCACTTTTTTCTTGTATGATAAATGGTATGATAGTGTGCGTGAATGTCTATTGTGTTTGAGTACAAATGGGTCTTTAATATTGTTTTAGGTATGCTGAAAGACGGAATTTATGTAATCAAGTCAATTTTCCATTCATTTGGATCAATAAAGCAATCTTATCTTATCTTATCTTATCTTAAACACACAAATTGATGTTATTCAAAGGGAAATCATTCTAGATTTATGTAAAAGAAAAAGAAAAGCGCTGAAAATAAACAAAATAAACGTATTTTAACAAATCGACGATGGCATCGTCGATCCGACAAAATGGCCGTTTTAAATTGACAATCCCATCGTCAATCTAGAGAGAAAAAGTTAAATGTGCATGTATGGCACTGATATTTAGCTGTGGAAACTTCTTTACAAATTACTGAAAATGTTTCTCATCAACAGTCTGCCCTGCCAATTGGAAACCCAACTCTGCCACAATCAAACCAACTCCTGAAGGCTCAAAGGAATATTTTCAGAAATGAGTGAATATGACCTTATCCTGTGATCTTTATCTCCCTTGTTTTTGTTTAATCAGATGTTTTAGAGACAGTTATCTCCACTTTATGAGGTTTGCAGAAATGTTCTATTTGTCATTATGTAAACAGAGTTTGTTTTTGTTGAAATGTAAGTAATAAATTAGTCCCAGAATAACATTTTATTTGTCATGTTGTCATTCAGGCTTTGGCTAATGATATATAACTTGCAGAAATCACAAAATAGAATGGCAACGATAAGTTTATATGGAAAAAAATGTTTAATAGTGAAATCTTTTACAGATTTAAATAACATTAGCAATAATATAATAATATTATATATCTTGTCATCCGTTAAAAGTTATGTTTATAAATAGTACATTGTGTATTTACAAATCTATCTGTTGTATAGTTCCAGAACATCACACTATAGTTCACACTTTAATAAAAAAAAAGCAATTAATGGAATTAAATTTTTAGTGACATAATAGAATAGAATCTCAGCAATGCAAAAGCTAAAGCTGTTTAAATACCAAATTAAGGTAACACAGGAAGGCATTTTCAAGGTAATTTATGGGCAGGTAGAAACATTTCAGTTATTAGTATTAGCCATACCAAGGAGAAAAGTATCTCTTTAAATCAGGATAAAACAAACCCTAATGTATTACACTTCCTTTAAAAATCAAATTGCTCTGGTATTTACATGTGTTAAAGCAAAATATATTTTATAAATACATTTGTAATGATAATGAAACCATTAACACATATTTGTGTATATAATAATAAAATGAACATAGGGTGTTTTGAAACGGAGATTAAAAAAGTAGAACATGTATTTTATAATATATGCAGGCATGAACTATAATTCAAATGAAATCACAATTAATGACGGACTTAATGTATGTGCATGATTTTAGAGATAGACTAGTCTATAATATGTTTCTGTGTGATGGAGACGTCACTGTTCTATGTCAATGCAAGACCCAATACTCTTGTTTTACAAATCAAGTCAACTTATGAAGTACAGAGCTAAAAAAATATATTTTGAAATAGGACTGTGCACTCTGGCATTGACAAACATTGTGCCTGTATTTAAAAATAAACTGCATGTAAACAACCAAATTCACGTGGACGCCTGCCAAGAGGAGAGCCAGCTCATATCATCTACCAAGGGAACTTTTAATTGCCGGTGTATTGCTATTTCGGTCATGCATGAAAGCGCAAACAAAATATATGCTAGGGCCTAAATGCTCCTCCCTACATATCTATATATATGCATAAATGCTACAGTAAAGAAACCTCAGAGTTGATAATTAATTACGAGAGTTAATCAAAGTGTATACAGAGATTATTATTGTCTTATATTAGTTAGCCTATGTGTTCCAAAAACTACTTCTATGTAAACTACTTATATACATACGAAAGAGTATGGCGCCCTACACAAAGAAGATCAATAAGCTTAAGCCTATATAATATACATATCCGCTACCCCCTCCCCCAATATAATACAATTAAAGATAGTCTGGGCCTAATGTTAACGAAATAGCGTAATAGATTTGTTTACGGGTATGTAGGACTAGGCCCACGCAGGAATGACAATGACAATAAAAAGTATCTAATTAACAAGCACAGCGTTTCCCAAATGCCAGATCGGGACCTGATAGTGATAGCCTATCAAATAAGCTTATCAACAGTCCAAGTCTAAGTAAGATTTTTGTGATGGGTCTTGGATCTATAACACTAGCCTATATATTTTTACCCTGGGTAGAATATTTTTATATATTATGAGCCCGATTTTAGCTACATCCCTCTGGACTAGACGTCAGTAGAAAAAATATTGCGTAGAAATTAGAAATGTAGGCATATGTAACGTCAAGGGGATATAATTAACGATCTGTCGCATAGCAGAAGTATACAAATAACTGGGCAACGAAAGAAAAACGTTTGCAAAACACTGAACAGGCTTATTTATTAAACTTTAATTTAAAGGCTCTATCTATCTGTGCTCCGTTTTACTTCCTATAGACCTACTATACGTTTAAATAGGTAGGCTATAGATCTAATCAAAGGAGTGTTGTTTGATCTGAACACTTATTGCCTACATTAGAATTAAAATATCCTAGCAGTCCAATTTTCTTTAACACGCACCCCACTGATAGGTAATTTATGCTGTGATTAAATATTAATAGCCTCCTACGTAGTACGACGGTGCAACATTAAGCTCAAGAGAAAATCGATTAGGACACTAGAGGCTCTATTGACAAGAAATTAATTAAACCATTCAAGTCACGTTTGACCTATTTTGACATAGTCTAGAAAGTCAATAAGTGGTCGAATTTGTAATGCAAAAACAAAACAAAAATGTTTGCTAAAGTAGGCCAATAGGCTAAGCTTACTCAAAATATAGCTTGGCACTAGACAAAAAACTTAAGAAAAAAAACTAGTGGGCCAATAAGGACATATCTAGAGGCCTAGCTATCCAGGTCAGGATTTAAAAGGGCGTGAGCAGATAAACTGCTTAGTGTGGAACATTGAGATATAGATAAGATACCTTTTTTTTATACATCGTTTAAAACATGTTCTGGTGTGTGTGGAGGTAGATATAATAGATCTAGCCCTGAATACCACTATTGCCTAGAATAGCACTGTTAATCCACGTTGGAAATTCTAAAATACGACAGATATTGTGCCTAGACATAGGTTAAGCATAAGGCGCGTGTAGTCTATCTCTTCCGTAGCCTACAAAAAAAAAGTGTGTAGGCTCCATACAAGATATGATACGATTCTAAAATTAAAAAAACAACCACTATGTGGTTACTATATTTATAAAAACTAAATATAAACATTAATAAATAAAAAATGTAAGGCTGCATAGATTTGAATAGGCCTATTTATAAAGATTCGAAATATGACTTATCCTTGTTGCAGTTAGGCTAGTATTAGATCTATTAGGGAGAAAAAACGCTAGTCTTTTATTGCTGGATTGCTGAATGAAATCAACATTTTGTTTCGAATTTTAGAATGAAAACTTTATATATATATATATAGGCACATATTGCTTTTGATTATTTGTCCATCTTTTTATTGTATGAATTACATCGAGTGCACAAACGGCTTATGAGTAAGTCTGTATTAAAAATTTAGTCTACAAAATCGTCGCCATTTCTCGGATTTCTATTAATATCGTCCTCAAATAATATCTCAACTGGGTTTTCGTCGCATTGCAAAGCATTATGCCCAGCCTCGTGAACTTTTGCAGGCAATTTCATGACCATTTCGTTGTTATTGTTGCAACCACACTCAGAGTTAAGCTTACAAGTGTAACAAAGTTGTTGTTGGGTGATCGCCGTGGATGAGCCTCTAGATGATTTACTTGCTGCGCTTCCAGAGCTATACCCAGCAGCTTGGCTCAAATCCAGTCCTGAATCGGCCCCGGATGTACCCGAAATACGCTTCCTTTTCTTTTTCATTTTCTTCGCTTCAACAGAAATCCGAACGTTGACCTCTGGATCTGACATGGACCGTGTTCGCACAAGATGATCTGGATGTCTCCGTGTCGACACAGGCTGAGACGTGGAATAAGGATCGACTTCACAGCTAGAGTCGTAATCACTGGTGTCGTCGAACATTTCATTAGTATATTCGTAATCGGAGTAAACAATGTCAAGAGTTTTCCCTTTCATCTCCAGTATTTCACAAGCCGATTTTAAGCACTGACTGTCTGAGACGATATTAAACGTCGAATCTGCAATACAAATGCCAGTAGACGTAGCAAAAAGAACTGGAACGTTAAACGGCTTCAGGGTTTTCTTGTCTTTGTCATTTAAGCACTTAGGTGATGCGAATTTTTCATTGAAATGCAAACTTTCTTTTTGTATATACATGCTCGAAGTAATCCCAATAATGTCTGTTGAATTGATAGCGTTGTTCTTTCTGCACAGAATCCATTCTTTGACACTTTGCCAAAGTTCTTTGTTACATAAAAATGTAATAAACGGGAAAATGGAAGAAAATGAAAATCTCATCCAAACAAACGTTGCATCCAGCTGCCATGGGTACATTTCTTGATTAGAATCCACGTTGTCGTAAAATTTGAGATAAGACATGACGATAAAGGGCATCTCAAGGACAAGCCAGGTAATACTGAGGTAAAAAGAATAATGCGAAACGTTCACAGCACGTGTCGCTGAAAGATTTTCTTGGGTGATTTGTGAGTAGCTTTCCTTGGCGTTTTCTGAACCGCTCGTGCAGCTTAGTTGGCGGGAAAGTTTCAAGCTCAGAACGTGAAAGACTATACTAACAATGATGGGTGCAAGAAAGCAAAATAACAAAATAGTATAGAGAAATCCAACGGAAGAATCACCAGCTACAGTGCATAAGTGTAGCCGGGGTCGGAAGACAGTTTGCACAACTTGTGTTAGAAACGGCAGAGTAAAAGACAAGCAGTGCAGCCATACGTAGATGAGAATAACATACAGTCTACGCGAAGACATCCAGGCCTCGTATCTCGTAGACAATCGAACAGTGAAGTATCGATGGGCGGTCATCAATGTCAGCATTAGTAAGGCCTCTATAGTAACTAGATGCATGCAAAAATTGTTCACCTTGCATACGAAATCTCCGTAAATCCACCCGTCCATGGTCAGAGCTCCAAACACCAATGACATGTTCATTAAGCAGTCGGCTATGCAGACAGCACAGACATTGGCTATGAAGATGTTCTGAACAGTTCTAAGTTTCAAGTTCTGTACAAAGACAATGACGATAAACAGACTTCCAAGAAACGCGGTAATAAATAGAATGGCTAGGAAGACGAGCCTCGGTGCTCTGTTTGCGTAAGTTGATGACAGCAATGTTACGTTCTGTCCTGGAGAATTAGAGTCCATCTTTATGAAAAAAGCACTTGTAACGCTATCTCGTTTAATGAAAGTTAAAACATGCGTTATATGTCATTCCAGGAAATTGTAATCCTTAAGTTAGCTTATTTTAATATTAATAATGAACAATCAATAATTTACGAAGACGAGCTAGAAACGTTATATTGGAAACACACCCGACACTATGCACCGAGACAACATCAACTGAATATGCCATAAACGTACATCTGTTTGTCTTCCCTGACAGCTGCAGTCAGCTATGACACAGTGTCGGTACCAACTGATCACTGGTAGCGGCCAGTAGCAATTGACACGCACGTACGCCGCCAGTCAATAATGTATCCACTCACCCACCCAGCCCCTTATTACTGTTCTCCCTGTAGACCATAGAACGTACTTCTTCAAACTACATTCCAGGCTAATGGCAGTAGGCCTAATCGAACGGAGAAAAAAAAAAAGATTTCGATCTGTGTCATGAAAGCCGAGTCAATAGTTCTACAGTGTAACTAATGTCAGTGTTTACAAGAAAAAAAAATAGCCATGCACCTTGATTAAAACCGACAATTATATTGTCATATCGAATAACAGAATCGCCGATGTTGAAATGATTGAACGCGTCCCTTTGTCATCTCAATGATAACATGCATAGGCTAATCGATTGATCTGGATAGCCCGCCTCAGTTTATTATAGGCCACATCATAATATAATCAGTTCAACATTCAACGTTTTTGATTAGTTATGCATTTTTTTGTACCGGATAGTGGCTTCCATGTCAGTAGGCCCTAAGCCTAGCTGATAGTTTGGACAATTAGCTAATTTCATCATTAGAAATTTAGATTTGCTGATAAGCTGTTTTTAATAAAGTATGATGCTTTATAAGACATTAAAAATATTAATAAAAAGGGCTAAAAATTACGGCCATACAGTTCAGCAGAGGAGGCCGCGACTCCGTTTTGAATGGCTCACCCTCTTTAACTAAAAAAAAATTAATATACTCAACTTTTCGCCGTTTACTTCATGCAAATATGTTTAATTAGCATGCATATATGCCTCTACTCTTAGTCATGTGCATTTTTTTTAAATTTAGATAATATTGTGACATGTGCTTGTTTTCCTAAATAGTTTCTAGTAGATCTAAGCTCATTCCATCCCCGAATGCCATTTAGGAAGAAATATACCGAACGTAGTAAAGAGGTGCAATTTTTAATTGCCTTTCCTATTAATTGTTTGTTCATTATTCTTTTGTATTTCTAAATTCTACTCTTACACATCGGCTACTTTATGTCTTTTCTACAATGTTACTAAATTTAGTGATTTTACATAAAGTGTGTCAGTTATTAGGTGTGAATATTCAATTTAATTAAACATCGAGCAGAGTTTAGTAGCCTGCTATTGTTTCCATGACCAAAGTGTGACATGCGTATTATGTTATGAAAATGGTGGGGCACTATTATACTTATACGGTACCAAGGCACACGGCAATCAGCTAACTTTAAGCGCACACCATTTTGAATCAGCTCATTTTAAGCCTACAGCAATCAGCTCATTTTAAGCTTACACCAATCAGCTAACTTTAAGCGTACACCATTCTGAATCAGCTCATTTTAAGCCTACAGCAATCAGCTCATTTTAAGCTTACACCAATCAGCTAACTTTAAGCGTACACCATTTTGAATCAGCTCATTTTAAGCCTACAGCAATCAGCTCATTTTAAGCTTACACCAATCAGCTAACTTTAAGCGTACACCATTCTAAATCAGCTCATTTTAAGCCTACAGCATTCAGCTCATTTTAAGCTTACACTTACACCAATCAGCTAACTTTAAGCGCACACCATTTTGAATCGGCTCATTTTAAGCCTACCGCAATCAGCTCATTTTAAGCTAACAACAATTAGCTGACTACAGTTCCCGGTATGTCAAGTACGTACCTCTGTCACTTCTACTGTTTTTTTTTTATTGTACGACAAAAAATAAATGATGTTCATTTACATGGCTTATCGCCCTTGGGTTAAGCCCATTAGAGAGCCTAAACAGAGGCAAAAATTAAATTATATAAAATGTCCTTACTGATATCTAAATTTTTCAAATCGTATAAGTATAAGGTAATACGAGTAAATCAAACACGACCAGGTTAAATAGTTGGATTATTAGTATATCTATTTTAAAATAGAGAACTTCTCTTAGTAATTTAATGGTGTTTTTTGTATCATGATTGTTCATTACCGTTACTATACTATAACAGAAATAACACAAATCTCTCCTTCTAAAGTGATAGTTCTTTTAACTTAGTCCCAATAGAATTAAATTTACTTTTAGCTGTACCCATTGAGTATTTGTCTAAATATCCGTATCAGTATCAGACTATCAGTTGAAGAATTTAAAATTTCAAGGGCCAGTGTTTAACTGACACTTCTTATCCTTTACTACTGGAACTCATGTCCAGTTGACAATACACCAGAGATGTAAACCATTAAAAAAAATTACTGTCTTTAATGAGAACATAACATCTCAACAAACAATTAAAAATCGAGAGAAAACTAATGATTTGTTCAACATTTCACATGAACCAAAAAATACAGAAAGATGCACACGTAACAAAAAATACAGAAAGATGCACACGTAACAAAAAATACAGAAAGATGCACACGTAACAAATTGTAACATTTGCCCAGTGACAACAATTTTTGTAAATAACAAATCATCACAAAAATAAAAACATTCTTTGTACAAAATAGAAACAATAAAAAACTTTTTTTAAATAAACTTATTTGTTCATAATAACAAATCAAAAGCAACCAAAAACAAAAGAAACATCAAAGTAGTTTTGCCCCTCTCCCCCCCCTCTCCAAAAATAAGTTAAAATAAAGAAAAAAATACAATTTCATTTTTTTTATTCTAAAATAGTTTCTATGTTACTGAATGTCAGACATTTGTTAACAAATATATTACAAAAGTTTTTTTAAATCTTTAAGGTAACTTCTACAAGTAACTAATGTCATAAGCTTTTTTTTTTTAAACCTATTGGAAGTGAAAAGAAATTATTGAAAAGGTATTTCTTCTGAGATTTCAAGTTTGGTATTTAGTAGAGATAATGTGTAAATTATTACAGTTTGTACAGAATTAATGAAAAATTGTTTTAAAACAAAAATATTTCAAATGCATTTTCAAAGTTTGTAAACATCAATCTTCATGCAAATTTATTTCAAAATCACATATTTTTTCTAGATGACTTTAATATTTCTACATCCAAAGGCTGTGTAAATTAAATGGATAGGAGTGTATATACAAAAAAAATATTGTACAAAATATCAATATTGTTTATACATATATATAAAACAAATGTCAGAGTCAAATATATTATTTATTGCACTATTTATAAAATTATATACTTAAGATACAGAAATTTGGGTTTAGTTATTAATTATGGGCCACAACTTAAACATGCTAATTACTTTAGTTGTAATCAGATATCAATACTTAAATCTATTCATTGAAATTTTAAAGCCAAGAATGTGTAGTTGATCATTCAGTTGTTCATTGAGCAATATGTTCATGTGGCTAGTTGGTCAGCTGATCTTCTTCAGCCAGTTCAGTGTCATCATAGTCCACATCGAATGTGTCTACCTCTGTGGTGTCACTTGAACTGCTGGAGCTGTCAGAGGTGTCCGGCTTATTGTCAATCACAGCATCCGGACTTGCATTCAAAGGGCTGTTGGCAACTAGCTCATGAGGAGCCGGGGTCTGGCTGCTCTGTCCTGGGTTTTTGGCCAGGTCACGATGACACATCGGGCAGGTTTCCTTCACATACAGCCACTTCCTGAGACAGACGCAGTGAAACAAGTGGTCACATGGCGTGACACATGCTGTCTTCATGTCGCTGTAGCAAATGGCGCAGACATCATCATGCTGCGCAAGCTGGGCATCAGTGGCCAAGGGAAGTGATTCTACTTTTTTCGCAGCCTCCCACCTTAACAGGAAACTCTTCCATCCACTCTGCAGGCGTTGCCAAACGTTAAAGTAGCAATGGACAACTAAAATGATGGCATTGATAAAGTTCCACTCCCCAATTACGGATTCCTTTATGCCGAAGCAAACCACAAATACAGCCACTATAAACTCAAGGACGCGAGTTATAGCCTTGGCACAATAGACGACATCATCAAGTTTCTCCCAAGGTTCAGGTCGGATAAAGTCATACATAAACAGGGAGTAAACCACTAGTGATCCGATTATCTGTACTGAGGTCAACAAACAGCTGGACACAATGACCATAAGCCAAAAGTCCATGTCAAAATACTGACAGATGAAATAAGTCATATAAAGTGGAAGCATCCAAAGCACCATGCACAGTGCAACGGCCTTGACATGTTTGAAAATGCTGGGATTGTGCGAGGCACTCAGTGCTAACAATATTGGATCCGCAATCTCATACATGGACTGTATCAGTGACGAGGCCACAATGAAGAGGAGAATGCTCATGAGGAAAGCCCGCTGCAGGGGTCGGAGCTCAAGAAGATCAGTCTGCAGGGCTATCAGCAACATCGTGAAGCCTTCTGTCCAACCCCTCATGGTGTCATGTTCAAAAGCATCCAATCCTTGCAGGTAGAGCTTTGTTAGACAAAGAACAGCACATGAAACATAGGTAATAGAAACACACAAAGCCAGCAGGCTAACCGGAGTGGCACAACATTCACCCATACTGGCCAGCAAGATGACCAACCAGCCTTCCTGCCAGATGCCAAGATTTTCTGAATAAACATAAACATAAATTTGTGAGAGGAACATGAGCACCCAAAATAAAGTTAGCTGGACAGGTAAAGCCATGGTCCTCCAAAAAGTCAACACCACCGGGATGACGCCAAAGGTACGAAATGCTGCTATTGCAACATTTATACCCTCTTTACATATGTCGATTATGTTTCCAAGATTGTTAAAAATGCAAAAAAGAATAAGCAGGAACGTGTAGACAGTAGCAAAATCATGCACTAAATGGAGTTCAGAAACAGGAAACCCAGCTAATCTTGCAACTACAGGTAATGCAAAGGCCAATAAAGTGAACTTGACCCAGTTTTCTATCTCCATAAGGTAAGCCACCACAGCTGCTATTGATACCTGGGCGAAAATGTGCAATATCAATCTCTCAATGTGCTTCCGGTCATCCAGCAGAGCAGACAATCCATGGTTCAATGTGATATTCTCTCTTTCTGCTGCTTCCATCTCTTCCTCATGCTCAAGTTTTTCAACTGATACGTAAGCTTTTGAGACCATTTTGGCACAAGCCATGAGACCAGCACAAACAAGGTAGATGTAAAATGTTACCAGGTGTCTCAATGGAAGAGTAGCTATTGCCACTGCAATGATCAGAGCTGAGGGAAAAAAATCAGTGAATATATAAAACAGTGATCTTCAGGCAAACCTTACATTAGCAAAATTTAAATGTATTTTGGTTATTTTCTGTTTCTGTGAGTGAAAAATCTTTCGGTGGATAGGGTTAGTGGGTAAAATAATAAACATTTTTATATAAGCTTATAATATGATATTGAAAATACATTTCACTTTAAATTTAAAATAAAAAGTTGAGGAAAAATAGACTTTTAAATATGTATCAAATTCTTACCCATGTAATATGCTACTGTGACAATTATTTCCACATCATCTGAATGAAGCTTGATGGTTTTATGTGGGTTGGTACGAAACCACACTTCTATTAGAAAGAGTGCTGGTGCTCTCAATATTACGCTGACAGTTTTCTCCAAAGATTCCTGTGATACTCTTAATGGTTGCATTTTGATTTCTGTTTGTGTTGACTGGATTAATTTTCTGTTAATATTGGAAAGAAAAATCTGTTTACCATTGTATAGATTAAAATCAATGATATTTTAAATAATAATGTTCAATAATATTGTTATAGTTTTTTAAAAAAAGTTATGGAAATTTCATCTGATATATTTAAATATAAATAAGAATATTCATCTTTATGTGTGCAAATAATAGATCTTTAAAATTATCCCATGGAAATCAAGTGCTTAGTGGATTGCTTTTGCCCACCAAAATAAAATCTTTGTAGATTCCACATGAGAAATTTTGCAATGCTGGACATTACAATTTTTGCTAACAAAATTTGTCTAGTTCTTTCAAGTCTTTGCAAAGAAGTTAAAAGTAAAGGTAGTGCTTTGGAATAATTAACTAAATTATAGTTATTGCTCCCAAAATGAATTCACATGAATAATACATACATGATAGATTATACTGGGTTTAAGTTTCATTTAAAGTAATATGTCTACTTAGATTTAGACATACTTAGCCTAATCTTCTTTATAGAAGGAGCATCTGTAATGTATAAGATAAGTCTAAGGCGGGTAAGTCTTAGGTCTAATTACTAATTTTAATACTTTTTAATAAGCAATGTTTGTTCTGGTGTAGCCTATTCCTATTTTAGTCTATTATAATAATTTACTATTTTTAAAATATAATGTTTTGCTTTATAATATTTGAGCCTCAGCTTGCATTATATAATAAAAGGAAGTCTAGGGAGCTATTGGTACTCCAGCTAATCAAAACTGATCCAAATCAGAACTGACCCAAATCAGAATAGACCCAAACCAGAGCTTTTATAAACCAACCTAAAATCATGCTGGTGAAGTATTGCCAGTTCATTACTAGTCCATACAAGTTGTCTTACTAAGTTACTAAGCTAAGAATTAATCCCCTAATTCCATGAACATGACTTCTGAAAGCATTTAAATAAAACATCCCAGTGGGCACATCGCGTCGTATCGACAGGGAAAAAAACTTAGTTTCCACATGTTTTTGTGGTTTTCACGTGTTCCCCCCGTTGATACGATGTGGTGTGCCCGCTGGGATTCATCTGATGTTTTTCTTATTGAATAACATTTGAACAGGTTAGATTATTACAGGAGATAGTTCTATATATAGCCTATATTACTTAAGGCGTATAACCTAATAGCCTAGTCAATGCATATGTAGCAGGCTACACTAAATTAAAAGACCACCAAATTATCTAAATGCTGGGTCTTTATAAACATATTGACTGTTGTAAAAATAAACATTGGTTATGCTCAATTATATTTCTTGTGTTTGTTATAAAAGTATCAGCTACAACAATATTGTGCGTTATTTATTTAGTTGGTTATTTATTCAATATGTCGGTGCCGCATTCGACTGACGTTCCAAAGGGTCTGTGTTCAAGTCCTGGTGAAGGCTTTTTTTCAAGGACTCAAGAGAGTCCCCGAGTCCACCCAGCTCTGATAGGTACCAGACATTAGTTGGGGTAAAGTAAAGGCAACTGGGCATTGTGCTGGCCACATATCCCCTAGTATACCATGGCCACTGAAACTGGTCAACGCTGCTTCACAGGCCCTATGATCAATTTGGTCTGAGGGTACTTTACTTTATTCTGTCTATGTCAATAAGTCCTTGAAAGTAAAGCCAGATAAATGATTTTTTTTTTGATTAACTAGGCTACTTGTAAATCGTTTACTTTTACAGGCATTAGGAAAATGCCAAAATATAACATTTTGTGAATCACTGAATGTCTCTAAATCACAATTATAAGCAAATGATTACTTAGAATACTAATAGTTTAATAGTAGGCCTATTACTATGATTATTGTGAATGATGAATGACAGAGAGTCAGAGAGACAGAATCATTCAGAATGAGTATGAATATGAATGACTATATGCCACAGATATCAGATAGTGTTTATGGCCATGGCATTTATGCCGGCTGGTCCAGCGGTTAGTTCACCGGGCTGTCAACCAAAAACCAACTGACAGGCGCTGGTTCTATCCCTGCCACCCACAGATCCCTGTCGCCCTGCAGGAGTTTTGGGCCTAGTGGATGTAAAAATCTTCTATCTAGAAGTAGTAGAAGGAACGTCTGTAAACTTATAACTTGTTAGGCCTATACTATAAGAATAGGCCTAGGCCCTAGGCCCTAGGCCTAACCTTAAAAAGGCAAGGCAGTAAAGGACTCAGTCTAAACCTAACTGGCTAACTAAAGTTAGTAAGTTCTTAAGTCACTAAACTTAAACCTAAACCTCTTAACTACTCTAAAGTATGATAAATGATCTCGATCCGAGTCTTCAAGATGATCAAATGTCAAAAGTCAAGTGGGATAAAGATAAATTAATAAATGAAATGTCAAATGATTGTGATAGGCTAAAAAGTAGGTACTTCGATAAAACCCATTTCCGACATTTTTTTTTGTTTACATAAAATCATGAAAAATTTGAATCGCACTTTTTCAGCCCTAATCTGATAGTTATTGGAGTTAAGAATTTTCGACAAGCTTTCATTCAATTTTAGCCAAGAAAAGTCATCAATTTTCGTATATGAGATATTTAACATTATTAATTTTGATTTTTCACTACTTGTAATTAAGTTGGAAACGTTTTTGATTTAGCGGGAAAATCGGTAAGTTTGACGAATTTACAACTTTTTTATTTGTGTATACAAAACTTTTTAATAAAGCTTTTCGTTTTTATCATGTAAAAATAAGTATAATTACGAAATTTCATAACAATCGGCTACTTCGATCGATTCTTTTTTTTTAATCCAAAATTACAAATAACATATAGCAAAAAATGTTTTTTTATTTTTTGTTCTCGTTATATTTAGCTGTCGAAAACTTTTTGATGTATTTTTGTATTTAATCTGTATAAATGTATAAAATAGTGTCAATTTTAACATATACAATTACAGCACTTTTTATTAATAAATATTATAAACTTTGTTTGTGAAATCTATTTTTAGAAACTACACGCCTTTGTTTTTAGGTCATATTAAAATCATATTTATTTTTAGAACATTAAAAAAAAAACACGTGGCATTTTTTAAAAAGTAGGATTGGATTTTACAAAATAAATAAATGGAAAAATGCTAGAAACCAACTTTATCCGCGTAATTTTTTACTCAGTATTGTATAGGTCTATTAGAAAAGCCATGGTTAGGTCTAGTATTTTAGGGCACATGGTTATAGGGCACAACTAAGCCTGTATTAAAGACTTTACATAGGTAGCGCCACACATGGGCTAGGCTAGGGCTATAACTATAGCCAGGATATATAGAATATATAGGAATATAGGTCATGACTAGGAGTAGGCCTAGTCATTTTATAGTCATATATAAGCCTTATGATAAGGCATAGACATAGCCTAGGGCTATTTACGTAGGCCATGATAAAGCTTGGTTGTGTACAATATTAGCATAGGACTAAAAATATATTTAGCCAACTATAGTCTATAGAGCCAAGAATTCCAACAAGCTCAACAAAATTGTATGAAGGGTCATGATTAAATATGATTAGGCCTAGCCTAGTTACTATAGTCTCTAGTCTATAATAACAAGTAGTCCCATTAATAAGTATACCTACTATAGGGCCTACTGTACTGTATTAGGCTATATATTGTCTATAGCAGCCATGATTATGTCTATTATATTATCTAGGCTCTAGAGTCCTAGACTCTAAAACAAAGGCCAATTACTTTCATAAAGAGTCTAGTAACACTATAATAATAATAATTAATTTTTTTTAAAAATATGTAGGCCTAGGCCTCCTGCACCTACACAGGACAGCCAAAAAAAGATTGCAATGACCATAGCATATTATACATTTTAAAAAAAAAAAAACTTTTACTTATAGCCTAGATAATTTTTTAAAATATTTAAAATGCTATAGGCCTACATTTATAAAACTTGTTTTGTTTTTTTATTATTCATTATAGCTTCTCATATGGATCTAGCATTCAAGTTGAAAATATAGAAATGAAAAGGGAATGGAAGAAACAATTTTAATATAAAAAGTTAAAAAAGACCTACTGTGTCACTATGTGTTTTTTTTCAAGATAGTATAAAAAATTAAATCACATGGTCCCTGTGACAAAAATGACTAAGATATAAGGATTATTACGCAGCCTATAAATATGTAATCACAAATTGCTTATTGTCCGTGTGGAAAAAAAAAGACATTCTAAGAATGCTGTATTTATATTTAATGAAATACAACATTAAAAAAATTGTGGAAAAGAAATCATTAAAAAGGCAAATTGCATGCTGCTTTCACTATTGGGTACATAACATCAGACTGCTTTTCTTTATTCAAATAAATACCTGCACTGTTGCTTTTAATAGAATTGTAATAATTATGTAAAATTTACTTATGTATTAAATTATAATGGTAATTTATCAGTATGTTCTTGTTTTCTCAACATGGAAAAAAGTATATTTTATATGTAACAAGTATTATCTTGGTTATTCATACTATAATTTTGAGTGTTTACAAATGATAAATCTGCAATAAAAATAACAGTAGCACAAAATGTAATTAAATTTTAACTTAGCTTGAAGTAATATTATAATCATTACAAAAAATACATTAATATTATTAGACATTGTACTTTGCCAGCAGCATGCTCAAATTGTTCTTGAGTAAACTCCAAGAAAATTACAACTATTTAGGCTTTTTATAATTAATTATGTATATGAATTTACCCTGATCTGGCACTATTTTAATATTTAGGTAAAAGTAAATGCAGATGGTTGATGTAATTGTAATGGTCACAAAATATTTTGTATATTGTTGACACAGAACATTGTCATTTAAATTCTCCTTCAATTTCCCCATTATGTGACACTCTGATAGGGTATTTTTATCATAAATATTAAGTAAATTGTTATGAATAAAGTAAAATGATATATAAATAAATATATTTAATTTCATATTGTACTCCTTATTATAATTATGTGGCACGGTGGCCTAGCTGCAGCGCATTCAACTGGCAATCCAAAGTTTCTGGGTACAAATCCTGGTGCAGGCTAGGATTTTTTCCGGGACTTAAGGATGCACCTGAGTCTATCCAGCTATGATGGGTACCTGACACTAGTTGGGGTAAAGTAATGGTGGATGGGCATTATGCCACAGAAACTGGTGAACGCTGCTTCACTGTGCCTAGACTTGGGATGACGTTAGAATGTTTGAGGAGTGGTTTTGACATGTCATGTTACAAACATTATTTAAAAACATTTTACCCAAAATATGGGGAAAAATGTAAATACTGTAAAAAAAATATATTTTCAAATACATTACAAGTCTCTAACCTCCCCCCTCCTCCCTCCCCCATGTGGCTACGCCCCTTGTCTAGAAAAGTATTTGTATACAGTTGGGGATCGGGGGTGAAGAGGCTTTCTAATGGGTAAAAAACCTCAGATCTATGTTTATGTTATATATAGGTCAGTGAGGTGAAATTGTGTTTAATAGTAAAATACTAAATTCTGGGGAAAACGGGGTTCTGGGCCCCCTCCCCAATCGACACCTATGTAAATACCTATTTTAAAATTAAAATAATATATAGTAGAATAAGTGTTTCAAATTTCATAGATTTATCTTTTACGGTTTTTAAGTTATAGCAATTTAAACAGCTCAGTTCATGTTTTTGGGTCACACTTTTTTTTTATATTTAGATGGGTCAAATAGGCTTAATTTTCGGACACTTAAAAAATTCATAACTTCGTTAATATTTCATGTAGAAACAAAAATGAGGTGTCATTGGAAAGCCAATACCAAACTACATTTAACTAAATAGGTTTTGTTTCAATGTTATTAATTTTAACAATTTTAGAAATTTTATCGAAGTACCTATAAAAAGGCATAAAAATAAAATGAAAAGTTTACAGAAGTCTTTTACTTCAATTAGCATATCAAGGAATGTGAATGCATGTGGTCTGTGTGCATTTTAATATTACTCGGTGTCAATTAGTCAACTATTGATAAGTTGAAATTAACAGCACGCAAACGCCAATCTAAAATTACAATGAATCTTCATAAACATTATTTATCTCATACCGGATGTAAACAACCGATTTCTTTTCTAAAATCGCACTAACATATAAAAAATGAGATGTTTTACATAGCCACTGATCTATAAAAACATTGTGCCGAATTCTAGTTTTCGCTAGCTTCACTTTGCACAAACAAATTATGAAGAAGGTGCAATCCATTCTTTTTATAGATCAATGTTTATAACTCAATGACTTTTTTTGTTTTTACTATTAAGTTAAATATACGTTTCCACAAGTCCATTTTAAGGTCTTCGTGTAAGCCATACGCACTCTGTCATGCGAAGGCATTTCTCAACTTAACTCTTTTCAAATGAAAGTGAAGATTATAGGGCCTACATACTACTACAGGCTATCGGTTAGGCCTATTATTATCATCAAAGGAATGAAGTGAAATACAAGGGTCTAAATAATTTTTACAACATTCGTTACCATGTTCACATGTCTTTTTTTTTAATTAATAGAAGAAACCTATTTTATATCAATATTTAGATAACAGTAAGGATTCCGCAGCAAGCGATTGTTCACAGCGGTTCCCCTAAGGATCATTATCGTGGTGGCTCGCCCGTATACCTGCACTGTCACCCTGTAACACAAATCCTTTACTATAGGTAGGCCCTACATACATCCAAGCACCGGGTGGTTCTGAGACGGGGTTGCTGCGTCCATTGCTTCCTCCCCACGAGACCCCGTGGCCTCTCGGCAGTGCAATGGGTATCGGACCCGCAGCGGGAGCTGTCCCCCATGCGTTCCTTCGCCGGTGTAATTAATCTTAATGGGATCGTATCAGCGGTTTACACACTTCGCCAGTCTTTTAGGCCCATGGGTACAGAAGTTGCTATCACTACCTGATGTGCATGCATGGTTACTATACCAATGAGCCGCATAGGCCTATAGCTGACGAAGACGCGAAGTGTGTAAAGTGTAAACCACCGATACGCTCCCTTTAAGTGTACACCATTGCCCTAACGCACGGGAGAAAGTCCCTGTTGCACGTCCGAGACTTCATTGCACGGACGAGAGCCACCGAGACTCGGTGGAAAGAATTTTTATTTAAAAATGTCCCAGCAAATAAAAAAACAAAACCGGACAAGCCGTCCAGCTTTTACGTTTAGGGAGTAAGGGTGTAAATGAGTGTATCGGGGGGAGGGGCACACCGAGATCCTGTCCGAGACAATAGCCACCCGATTGGGTACGGTCTCCGCATTCACATGCACTTATCTGACTCTCCTCACCTGCGGATTTCCCCTGGATCATTAACGTGGTGAATTGCTGGTATACCTGCACTGTCGCCTGGTAGCACACATTCTAGAATATAGGCCTGGCCATCAAGTCACCATAGGGCTTGGTTGAGATGGGCTGTTGTGCACATAATATACGATAAATGTGCATCCTTCCGTCTCGCGAGACGATGGTGCATCACCGTGGGTTGGGGTTGCATTTCCCCGTGTGGCTGAGCAAGCCTATCCTTGAATGGCAGGCTTTATCACAGCTTTTACACACGTGTTCTGTGCTTTCCATTTTCTTCGCCTTTCTTATAGCTCTTTTATCTATGGTCTCCTCCATCATACTTTCCTTTGCTATTTTTACCCCTTCCCTGACAACAGTGCACCAGGTGGAAAGATCCTCTGCTTTCCACTCCCAGTCATTTGTGTTTATGCTGGCTGCTCTCATGTCCCTCTGGCAGACATCTTTGTAACGGAGGCGTGGGCGACCTGTTTTCCTCTTTCCAGATGCCAAATCTCCATATAGGAGGTCCTTAGGGATTCTACCTGCAATCACTTAAAAAATAGCATAAAATGTGTAGAAAATGCAGATTCTTATATAGATAAGTGAACGCTAGTTAAGATGGCCGATTTAACTATATTTAACATTCAAAATCATGCAATTTTTTTATTTAAAGTTAATACATGCATTAAAAAAAATCATTAGGCTATTAAATTGAATTATCTTTTTAAAAGCAGGCATACTAATATACGGCTAAGTAGATCCCTATTTATAGTGTTTAAAATAATACACCGAGTATGATGAGTGTTTTCTGGAGTTATTATAAATAAATAAATAAATAATAACGGTGCTTATATAGCGCATATCCCGTTGGTGACAGTTCTATGCGCAGACGACAGTTACAGAATACAGACAGACAACGAAATATATAGTAATACGCTAATTCTGCTGACGAAATAGGTGAGTCTTCAGCCGGCTCCTGAAGGTGTCATAGCTAGGGCTCTGGCGAAGCTGTAGTGGGAGGTGATTCCAAGCGGACGGTCCTGCGTAGGAAAATGAACGTTCGCCAGCGGACACTAGCCTCACACGAGGGATCCGCAGAGTAAGCGCGTCAGATGCCGAACGAAGTGGGCGGGACTGGGTGTAGAGCTCCATACAAGAGCGAAGATAATCCGGGGCGCAGTTATTCAGGCACCTATAACAGAGGGAAGCCAGCTTATATGAGATCCGGTTGTTGATGGGTAGCCAGTGCAGAGATCGGAGCAGAGGATTGATATCATTTGACTTCTTCTTCTTGAGAACTAGTCGGGCTGCGCAGTTCTGGATACGTTGGAGTCCTTGAAGGGAGGAGGCCGGGAGACCAGCCAAAAGCGAATTACAATAGTCCAAGCGGGAAAATAGGAGAGAGATGATGAGCTTAACACAAGCTTCCTTGGTGAGATAACGACGGATGGCGGCAATACGACGCAGATGGAAGAAGCAGATTTTGGTGAGGAAGGAGATGTGGGTTTGCATGGACAGCGTGGAGTCCAGATAGACGCCAAGGCTTTTGATAGTCGGGGAGAAAGGCACAGTTGCATCAGCCAGCTGAAGATCGGACGCAGTGAGGGACACGACCCTCTGTCTCGTACCGACGATAAGAGCTTCAGTCTTCTCACTGTTAAGCTTCAACTTGTTTTCCGTCATCCAGCTCTGGATGTCCAGGAAACAGATGGAGATGGAAGCAAGGAGCCTGTCGAAGTCCTCAGGCTCTGCACTGTTATACAGCTGGGTGTCATCGGCGAAAGAATGATATTTGAGGTTGTGGCGTTCGATGACAAAGGATAGGGGTTGAGTGTAAAGGGTGAAAAGAAGTGGACCAAGGACAGACCCCTGCGGCACACCATAGCAGACGTGAACAGGCTGGGAGAATATGGACTCAATCATAACGGTCTGGGAGCGATTCTGAAGATAGTTAATGAACCAGGAGAGGGCGATGTCTTGAATGCCAAATGTAGACCTGAGGCGATCAATTAGTCGGTGGTGGTCAATCGTATCGAAGGCAGCAGACAAATCAAGCTGCACCAGGGCAGAGACGAGACCTCTGTCAGAGGCGTTTAGGAGGTCAGTGGTGATCCGCAGAAGCGCTGTCTCAGTGCTGTGATGGTGGCGATACGCAGACTGGTGCGCGGGCATCAGCGAATGTAGAGACAGATGGGCATTTAACTGCTCAAGGACAACACGCTCCAGGATCTTGGAAAGGAAGGGTAGGTTGGATACTGGGCGGTAGTTCTTGCACTCATTTACATCGAGTCCGGGCTTCTTTAAGAGAGGGCGGACAATTGCGGATTTGAAGCAGTCCGGGACCACGCCCGTGGATAGAGAGGTGTTAATAATATCTGTGATGAACGGCAGAAGCCTGTCCAAGCACTTGGCAAACAGGAAGCCGGGCATAGGGTCAAGCTCACAGGTCTTGATGGGGGTCCTTGTGATGATGCGCTTGACAAGGTCAATGGTTACAGGAAGGAAGCAGGTGAGCGGGGAGCCCGAGAAAGTAGGAGAGGGTGGAGATGGGCTGTAGACATCCTGATCCAGGGAACAGCGCAGAGTCGCAATCTTTTGCTGAAAGTACTGTGAGAAGTGATCAGGGAGGTCGTTGAGTGGGCGGGTGGTGGGGAGAGGCGTTGAGGTAGAAGAGCCAAGAAGGGAGGACAAGATTAAGTGAAGCTCCCCGGGCGACGAGGCATGCTTGATGCGGTCGTGGAAATGCAGGACCTTGGCAGCAGTGATGGCTTCTTTGACGAGTAGTCGCTTTTCCCTGAAGATCTGGCGGTGGACCTCGAGGCCAGAGAGGCGCCACGCTCGCTCCGCGCGTCGTCGTTCTTGCTTGGCAGATTTGACGTCATCAGAAAACCAAGGAGCTGGCGGTTTTGTTTTAAATTTATTATTATATTATTTTTTGTTCTAAAAGAATGTATAAAAAATATTGTGATATAATTCCTAACGTGTTTTACATATTCATTGTATAAAAATTATCATTGCATCAGCGATTGCACAATAAGTTATTGATAGTGCGTAGTGATTGACTATAAATTAATTGATGAACTGGGTTGTTATAACGGACTAAAACGATCGCACATACGGAAATAGTTGTATTCGCATTTTTCAGGCGACTTCCGATTTACTTCGGTGTGTAAAAAATAAGTGGTAAAGAAAATAAGAGAAAATAAGAGAAGAAGGGATAAACAGAAACAGAGGAAGCTGTGTGGGGTAGGAGGCATAGGCGCACACAGAAACAGAGGAAACTGTGTGGGGTAGGAGGCATAGGCGCACACAGAAACAGAGGAAACTGTGGGGGGTAGGAGGCATGGGCGCACACAGAAACAGAGGAAACTGTGTGGGGTAGGAGGCATGGGCGCACACAGAAACAGAGGGAACTGTGGGGGGTAGGAGGCATAGGCGCACACACAAAACTTTCTAGGGGGAAGGGTCAAATTATTTTTAGTAATGTTTTAATGTAGTTTTAATTTACTGACCGTATTTGTATGGTGAACGAACGGACAGGACACTGTAGTAATGAAGGGCATACTGTAGCAACACATTTTTTTTATTAACACAGGGTCAACTTGAACAGCTTGGAGAGCCTGAGTAACTGGTTCCAGTATGGCAGAGTACTGCGAAATAATATTGAGACAAAATAAAAACGTGCTGGACTTTGATGAACAATATAACTGATGTGCAGCCTGTCGTGTATTTCCACTTGCATGCAATGAAAATTCTTCCACTTGACAATAAATATCTTCAAATTTACTAGAAAAAATTCGAATACTTTTATACTTGCTTGTCCATCTTGTCTCACACAGAAGAGGAATATTTGAAACAGAGGACTTCCTTTTTGGGCTTTCACGAAAAAAATGTAATAATTGCTTTGATAGTACCAATAGTATTTCGTATCACTGCAACATTATTTAAGATAATTTACTACGTGATTCAATCTATGCGAGGCACAGTGAGCAAAGGCAGCCTTGGGGTAAACACTTTGAATTTTTGCCTGAACACCATTTTCTTTTCCGGCCATTTTTGAGCACCCATCATAACCTTGACCCAGCAGATTATTAAGGAGAAGACCATATTATTTATGTTTTGCAATGTTGAATAATACAATCAGATATCGTGGCAGCGTCCATATCTTTCAGCGGAGAAAATCCAAGGAATTCCTCACGAATCATAGCCTTCGCAGTAGACGTATCTACAATCCGGAATCCCAGTGATAACTGATATGTTCCTGCGATATCTGCTGTTTCACCGGCAATGATCGAGAATCCAGCAACATTGTTGGCAGCTTTTACAATGCCTTCTCACAGAGCTTGTTCAGACAAGTTGATCCAATCATTCTGCGTTCGGTGTAATGTGTAACAAGCATTTTTAGCAGCATTATCAAAATGTTTTGTTTTTAAATACTGTCTCCTCCATCAATTCACTACGCATAAAGTTGGTGGACATTTCCTTTGGGGCTATCTTTCCCACGAATTGCCAAATCATTTGTTCCGCAAAAGAAGATTGTTGAAATAGTAGGATACAGTTTTTTTTCTGTTTTCTATCCTTATTTGGAGCTCTAATGGTTGACGCGAAGTGTATCGATATGACAATGGAAGGAGTCACAGTTGTTACAATTAATTATAAATGTTTTAATTATAGTTTTTTTTAATATTTTTGTCAAACATTTTTTTTTATCAATCAATTCACTTGCCCCCCCCCCTCCCCCCGCGGGCGCCCATGGTAGGATGTGAGATTGGTGGGATATACCAGGAAAAGCGCGGCTAATAATATTCCGAAAAAGTGCAGAATTCCATTGTAGACTTTTTAAAAACTAATATTTTATTGAACTAAGCTTATTAAAGATTTGAACTTAAATTCCTACATAATATTCCGAAACACATCTTAGTCTTATCCATCGTGTTCTTTGTTGATAACATGGCTGTTCTATTAAGACCATTTTATTGGCTCAATCTGTATTCGACATATTCGTAGATCTTGAATATAATCTGTGACACAGAACGTCTTGGCTAGTGGATATTTAGGCCTCCCAAGGAAATCATAAATCCTAGGCTGTGTTCATCGCCTGTGTTTTGAAGATGTCACTCGGGTATTGATCTACGTAGTAAGCGCTGCAATTTATCATCATAGGATTACTTAAGTCATAGACTTGTAAATATATAATTTCATTCGGCACATGTGGTCATTCAATTTTTCAAGATCAAATAAGTGAGTTAAGCGAGTCATGTTGATTGGAATCACGAACATATCAATAAATAACAAACACGTTCTTAGATGTATGGATGAGCCCTAAAAGTTTATTGCATGGTGAAATCTAGAAAAAAAAACTCGTTGATTTTCACTGAGAGGACCCAAAAACAGAGTTAGCCTATCGTGAACTTTGAATTAAAACGTAAATAATAACATAGATCAGTGGATGCTGCATGTTTCACAAATGTATAGAATATGTATATACAATTAATAAAATCCAGATAACTCTACCAGTGTCCTTGTCTGTTTGGTACATTTAGTGTCTGCGGGGAAACCCAGTTTTTGCTACTCAGGTACGTAGCCTACATCAAATGGATGTGTCGAAGATTAGCGTTAATGGTAACTTAACAACTGCGTTTGTTGATGTTTGTGCTTGTATCGCAAGCGATTTTCGGCTTAGGAATCGCCTATGACTAATTAGAGTCTAGTGAATATTTGTTTGAGAACAAAAAACAACAACAACAAAATAATGTTAAAAAATGACAACACCATAATAAGTCTTATTTGAAGGAATTCCAACCGAAACGAAAATCGAATATAAAGTTTGAAAATTATACTTTTTTTTTTAAAATCATGAAATAGTTTTTTCATACACATACAACATACCAATTTGTACTTTTTTTTCTATGCGTCTAATCGTTATTGTCCAATCAATCTAATGCTGTAATTTACATATCCTAGAAGTTCTTGCGTTACCATTAATTGTTGCGACTATCAAACATTACATCTGAACCAGCATTTTAAACCTGCTTTATTTCACGCAGTTCATTGGCTAACAACTTCGGCACGGGTCAGTGATTCTAACATTTATTTTTAGAGTTCAAAGCTCTAATTTAAAAAAAAACGTAACGGGTTAAAGGCTTCTTCGTTCCCCATTCACATTGAATTGGTTTAAAATAAAGATCTTTTTTTCGCCTTTGTCCAAATGACAATAATCTTTCGTTATTGCCAAATGCTATCATTAATATAAAAAGAAAATATAAAAGAATAAACATGATAAAACCTAAACGCATTTCACTCAGTTTAAATCTATTCTGACTGTGAAATGCGATATCGATTTTGGTAGGGCTCTGCCAACAACAACTGTAACTATTGACTGTGTCGTTTCTACATCAAACTGTTTACAACATGACCCACCGTGACGTAAGCGTGTCAGGTATCGTATGTAAGTTAGCGCTAGGGTTTTTATCATTCACAATTGATACGTCAGTAGTTTTTGTGTACATTTAGCACTCGCAGCTCGTAATTATCTTTTAGGTAAATAAACATCGACATATTTTGGTTTTGGTCAGGGTGACTGTGGACTTGTTCATGCTAGGTCTACTTACAACATTTTCGCTGCTCTTAGACTGAAAGGTATGTTACAGTATGTATATCTACCCCACTACATATATCTTAGGAATAAATGGTATGTATATCTACCCCACTACATATATCTTAGGAATAAATGCACATGAACAACACCGTACATAGACCATACACTCTACATATTATGTCATATGAACAACACTACATAATATGCCCTATGAACAACACTACATATGCCTTATGAACAACAATATATAGATCGCATGAACAACACTACAGAAGCCATATGAACAACACTACATAGGCCATATGAACAACACTACATAGGCAATATGAACAACAGTACATAGATCTAGGCCCTATGAACAACCATAGTGCCTATAAAACGCCCTCTCCATATGCCACAAGAAGACACATTATAATTACATAGTTGTTTTTTTTTAAATCATGTTTTTATCGACGTTTAATTCATAAAAATCTAACATTTATATCTTATTATATACCATGTGGTGTGACAAATTATCACGTATTCTGTAAATATTCTGTATTTGATTTGAATAACCTACATAGACTATGTATCCAATTTATAATGTAATTAACCTGTAATTAAACTCAATTAAAAAAAGCAGGATAGTGGACTTGTCTACCTACGAGAATGGGCTGTGGTTATTCCAACCCTGCCCTCGTTGTGCCAGCCTTGGAAGATTTAGACACAGGGGGCCCATACTCGGGGCCTCGGGCAGAATATGAGTTCTTAAATGTCGACGTGACTTTGTCAACCAAGGTTACTCTGAGAAGTACTCAAATGGTCACCAGTGATGTAGATGTTTATTATCCAATGTTGGCTGAGCAGTATAACAAAGGCTACAAGCTCATATCATTTTACCACATACCTGGCCAGGTAGTACATAGTATTATTCACACCTTTCTTTCAATAATTGATAACCTTCTGTATTGTTGATTTTTCTCTCTTAATTTTTTAGTATGTTTTATATTTTTATTTGAAACATAAGAATCCAGTGTATTCACTTTTAGAATTATACAATGGAAACATAAGAATACAGTGTATTCACTTTTAGAATTATACAATGGAAACATAAGAATACAGTGTATTCACTTTTAGAATTATACAATGGAAACATAAGAATACAGTGTATTCACTTTTAGAATTATACAATGGAAACATAAGAATACAGTGTTTTCACTTTTAGAATTATACAATGGAAACATAAGAATACAGTGTTTTCACTTTTAGAATTATACAATGGAAACATAACCTTGTTTTTCTTTTAGGATTGTGGAGGGGGTAAAGTAGTAGGCACACTGAGTGCTTTTGGCTTCCATATAGGCTTATAGTCCGTTAAATAATAATTAGGATAAAAGGTTATAGCAATAAAATTAATATTGTTTTTAGTATTGTTTTGTGTTAACATTCACTAACATGTACGCATATTATCTGTATTAAATAGGGCAGACGCAAGGGGCATTTTTCAACTATAAGCCTTGTGACAACATTTCAAGGAATATTTTGCCGTTATGATGAAAGACGTGAAGCAGGCAAGTGGCAGCTGCGGGTGGAAAAAGCAATCATCAGTCTAGAACGTGGCCACTTCCAACGGGGCTGTTTCTCCCAGGAAATGTCAGTGTTGTCCGATATAAGTCACATACAGCAAATCATAGACAGTAACGTCAAGAATGGCGCCAGACTTATCTGTATTGAAATGACCGGCCAAGAGGAAATAACGCGAGGATGGAGGCCCAAACTACCATGTAAGAATATACTAGGCATATTATAGTCAGCTTTAGCTAGGCTATTATGAGAATAGGTTCCAAGTTCCAAGGCTAGATATTTCACTTTTTAGTTTCCGGTGGATGTTATGGGGGGGGGGGGGGGGGGGGTGCCGAGTAAGGCATGGTGAACGGAGGTTAAGGAGAAGCGCGCGCACCAAAAGCGCTTGGGACATGATCAAATAAGGTGAAAGGGTGGGGAGGGGGGGTACACAGTATTATTTTTCGCCTCCGAGGCTTCCCGGGAACATTTCTTTACTGCCACCCTAGTTCACTGAAACCTTGTACCGAAGGGTGGGGTTATTCATAGTTGAGTAGGTCAAAATTTGCTGTCCCAGATCTTCGTAGGACTGAAGCAGCGGTTGGCATCCGACGGCACTCATGCTATAATTGGCACGCATAGCTATTCTCAATTACACGTGGAAGACCCGCATCCCCACCCTCCAACAAGGAGATTTTTTCAACACGTCAAAACAATATACGTCAGCATAATTAGTGGCCGCCTCGTGTCAAGCTTCATGAAAATCACACTGGATGTTGACTTTTCAAGTTCTGGAAAGTTTGTGTGCAAAGATGTCATCATTGATTTGCGATCTGTTCAATCTATTGAGTCTATTGTTAAGATATATTTGTATAGTTTTTCACCCTTATTGATATATCGCCAATTGAAGTTTTTTCTACAAGAAATTGATACTGGATATAAAAAGTTCATGTTGCATACAAAGTTCGCTAACTTAAGGAGGTTAAGTCTCGCATAGATTCGTTTCTTGTCTTAAAATAGTTACGAGAATGTGTTTCTAGATGACATTTTCTGGAATTAATGAGGAGGAGGAGATGTTGAATTTGATGTTTCTGAATGACCATACGACACATTTAAATGAGTTGAACTTTACAAGGACATGGCCAGTTACCCTTGAACTGTTTAGAATCGATCTGCGTTAAAACTGAACATATCTTGCAGTAAAATCAATTTCAAAGCATTTAATTACTGCCCTTATTTAAGGCATATTCAGATCAATATACATTAAGATTGATACGCTTTTTCAGAAGTACATTTAAGCACACAAAGCGGAGTTTTCTAACAAAAGGCAAGACTTTCAAATCCATTGACACATGTTTTTATACCTCATCAACCTTCTTAGATCTGGATCTTTGTTTTTTTGTAGAGGTATATTGGGTATTTTAAAATGTAGCAAGTTGAATTTAAAGCCATTTAAATAATGGGCATCAAAATGTGCCGATATGCGGAAAAATCTGGTAGGAATTTGCTTAGGAACTCCATCTACTATTCTCAACTGCCAGACATTCACATTACTTTCAGCTTTTCGTTCAACACCTGTGAACAGATCATTTCACAGATGAAATCTTTTTTAAGCCTACAAAGAGATTGTTTGTAATGAAAACAGGTCTGTAATTTCCAGGGTCCGTTTTAATTTCTTTTTTTTAAAGAGAGTGGGATGGATACATTTGCCAATTTCCAATCTTTAAGGCGACAATACACATTTTAACAAAACGCCTAATACAATATTTTTAGACATTAAATTTCACCCGAAAATATTTTGTTTCAATTACTTCATCTATTCCATCATTATTTCAGCTTTGGGTGTAGATATTTTCTTTGAAGTTCCGCTTGACAGAATCTCTGAAACGTACCTGTACAACATTGTCTCGGTGCCAATTGTAGTCACTTACACTAATGCTTTTCGACCAAAGCCTGAAGTACACTGTGACTGGCAAGGGACAATGGACTTGTATCTGAATCAAGGTTATCGTCTAGTAGAAATTTTCATGGACTATTCCAACAGTTCGAAGGTAAATATTTAACTACTTGATATTTGATGCAGTAGCACAAGCTGTAAATATTTAACTACTTGATATTTGATGCAGTAACACAAGCTGTTAGATGGAAAGAAGCTGAAGCATTTGTTTGTGTTAAATAGTTGTACATTTTCTAGCTTTGCATTTGGGGACGACCATTGCCCCCACCTCACCTGCAGACACATACTTTGCACAATCCCCCCTCCACCAACTTGAATTATGTGCCCTCATTGCCCCTCCCCCACCAACCGAAACTTTTTGTTTTTATTTTGTTTAGATCAGATTAAAGAACGTCGGCCTGTAGGCCACCAAGTTGGTGACCTTTAAAATCTATAAATAAAATGGTAGATTGGTAAAATAGGGCGAGTGAGCGTGTGCCGTACAAACGACTAATTTCGTTTTTTAAATATTTATTAAATTTAATATAAGAAAACTTTGTTGACTTCAACTTGCCTTGACGCCCCCTCCCCCGTCCCCATGTCAAAATTGTCACACTTTTTCACCCCTCCCCCTTTTTTGTCCATATAATTAATGGACGATCCAGTTGCTATACTCCCCCCTCCCCCCAATCGCATTAGATATTAAACGAACATTGCAATTCCAACGATGATATTATAAGACAATGAGTTACCGAAACAAGACAATATTGTGGATGAGCTGTAAAATACTGCACGGTCAAGTAATTTACAATGCAAATGCCGATAAACACTAAGATGATTGATGATTTTATATTTCAGTCCGAGGGATTTAGCGGTAAAGTGGAGATAGGGTCAAAATGGTTTTTTGAAAAGCCAACATCCAAAGCTGATGACCAAAGACCAGTGTATGAAGGGAAAGTCGTAGAGCATGTCATCAAAATATCATTGAAAGGGTTAAACAGGATGCAGACCAAAGCAGAATGGGAACCTGTCATTCAGGTAGGTGAATTCTGTGGAAAGGTTGTGATTAAAAAGTTATCAGCATATGTAGGTCCTAACTATTACTTACAATATTCATATTTGTCCCTCAATTCACGCCCGTCTATTTCTATAAATAACTATGTCCCTGTGCTCAACCGCAGCTATTAGAGCCTTCTGTGTCCCTGGACGTTTTGGTCAAGTCCATTTGTAGCTCTTGACAGGTGGAGTCAAACCTTGCTACTAAGTCGACAGCTACAAAAAGATATAAAAGTGGAGATAGAAAATATATATATATATATATATATATATATATATATATATATATATATATATAGAGAGAGAGAGAGAGAGAGAGAGAGAGAGAGAGATAGAGAGAGAGAGAAAGAATGTTAGAGAGAGTTTGGTGGCAGGGGGGGGGATAGGTGGAAATGGGAGAGAAAAAGATAGTGTGTGTGTGAGATAGAGAGACAGCGTAATGTGAGGGGGGAGGGAATGGAAAAGATTGAGTCTAAAAATAAAATCAAAGGATTGTGGGAGAATAGATTCAGGTTGATAAACATGTGAATATGTGAAATACTATTGGACCTGAAGGCTGAGGTCCATGGTGATCAACAGGCTAACGTATTGTCACGTGCTCATAACGTGATCCATTCCTCTCACTGAACAGTAAATAGCACACATAGTTATAGGTCAATGGAGAGCTAACTATTGTAAGAAGGAAAACCGTTTCTGTGTGACTAAGTCTATAACTTACATTTAGATTGATTTGTGCTTTTTTTAAATTAAAAATGATTTAGACATAATAAAAACAAATTCATTTCACAGTATTGTTATAGACATCTAGTTAAACTGTTACAGCTTTATCAGCGAATGAAATACACCCAAGAACACTTAAAGTGCAAAAAATGTCTCTTCTAAAAATGATTTATTTATTTATTTCTTCCAGGCTATGGGAAACAAGGGATGGGAGTTGGCATGTATTCTTGAAACTTCCAGCATTTCCGTCGTCGGTTTCGCTTCATATTACATGAAAGTTTTATTATTTTTCCAGAGGAAAATTGAACGATTATAACCTTGGTAAAATTAAATTAATGTACAAAGCCACTTGTTAATTCAGCAGTGATATAACTTATGTTAAACTGTTTAATCTGTTTGTTCAACATATATTTTTATATGTTTTATGTTTAATATTACATTGGGATTAGGGTTGCCAGATACATGGGTACCAAAAGGAGGACACAGAGAAACAAAAAGGAGGACAAAGGAGGACACAAGGGTACCAAAAGAAGGACAAATTGAGTGTTATATTTAAATCATTATTTTTTGTCTCCAATTGATTGCGGATTTAACCAGCAATCAGTACAATTTTATTACAATGGTTGCAAATACTAATCTATAAGTAAATTAACCAAGAAAAAGTATTGTAAAAAAATTGAAAAAAAAACAACAAAACAATCGTATAAATTCAATTGACTTTTTTTTAAAAATGCAGCAATACTATTATTTGAAAACAATTCGACAGCTAGAACATAAGGCTATAGGCTATCGTCTTTCTTAATTATCTAGCATAATTCTACGAAACAGAATATCTTCATTAGCAAGCACAAATGTATAAAACTAACTGTTCACATGTGAGATTTTTCACTAAAAAAATATATAATATAACACACCATATTAAAAAAATTTCAAAGCTTCCTTAGCGGGGGCTTTCTGCCCCAGTCTACCCTACTTTGTAAGAATGATGCCCATTACAGAGTTAACTGAACGTTTGCCTCTGTATCCTTTGTCCTTTTAGCGTTTATAAAAAAAAACACACTCTTTTCACATTACCATTGTGTCCAGGGATACAGAAAAAAGTTCACACATTTTTAGTAATGCTGAAAAGCAACTTGCATTTGGAAAACTTTGAAAAACACGAACTCCACTGCAAATTATTAACCTAACTACACATTAGATAACACAATCTAATTCATTACATTTCATGATAAGTAAATCCAGTGTTTTGCTTTACCCGGCCCAGCCAGTTATAAATAAGAACATAAAAAGTGCACTAAAGATTTTAAAAACCTTAGGCATAAAAAAGCCGGACATTTTAAGAGTTTTTAGCTTTGCCTGCCGGACGGAGGACACAGGGCTAAAAAGGAAGACATGTCCTCCTTTTGCCGGACGTCTGGCAACCCTAATTGGGATACCAACTTCTTGAATTTGGGCCTATTATGCCTAGATCTATGTTCGCCTTTAGGTAATACTCAAATTTCGGCATATTTCTTTCACTACTTTTATTTAAGCAATTTTATCTATGCAATGATGTAAAAGTACTGTTTATTGCAGAAATATTTTAACAACTGCTGCTGATTTTTAAAATTTGATATATTTTAAAAGTACGGCAATTCAAATGAGTCGAAACATTCACAAGATATTTTTGTGTGTACATAAAAATATAAAATAAATATCTAGCAGTGAAGTATGTGGCTTGAACATTTTTTTTCTTCTGTAACATACTTTAGAATGTATAAAAGGTTTGTTCGGATAATGTTATTTGTAAAATATTTAGACTTCTAGCATTTGGCAGTTTTAATACTGCTAAGTCTTTATTATAAAATGAATTTTTCATCACTCTCCTCTAAGATTTGTCTTAAAAACTTGTTCACAACGATTTTTTTTATTGCTATTTCTTAATTAGAAATATGTATTAATGTGTCTGACAGTAATCTTTCTATTAAAATGATTAGGTTTTACTGTTAAGAATGAAACAAGAGAAATTTACTTTAAAAACAAAAAACGATTGTACATCAATTTGTAGAATTATGGACCGGCGCTTTCTTAGCCATAGTTTTCACTTTTCTTTCCAGTTCACTGCCCTTCTCACTTCTTTTTAAACCAATCCCACGCTCTCCCTTTAAATAGGTGTTCTAGACTAATTTCACTACAGCATCGAAATTTTATCGCCTACATTATTGCCTTTTTCTAATGCTTTTGATGGACACAATCACACAAGAAGCCAAATAAAGTTCGATAGCATAAGAGAAAAACAACATCACTCAGTGACTCATCTAGTATCTAGTCATACAATATTGGTATGTGTTCTATTTGATGGTAGTAGAACTCGGGTATTTCAAAACGCTTGAACAGACTACTAGGAATGAGCCATTTCCGATCACGGTCTGGTCATTGCGGATCCAGTTGGACAAACCAATTTCATTATTTTTAAATGTTTGATTCACTTTAAATTGCTTACATTTTAATAATCACTATCTTTCAATTATAATAAGTTCTTTTATAATTTATAATGTATTAGGCCCTACTTTAATTTGTTTAGACTTTTACAATATTTTAATTAATTTATAATATTAATAAAGATAAAAAAAACATCAACTATATTAAAAAATGCGAGTATTTTTGTTTATGTTTTTACAAACAATACCAAATATCGTCAATCGGCTCCCATTAAGCAAACCCATTGGCACATATGATCTCGACTTATATTTATTAAACATTATTTGTGCAGCCTCAAATTTTAGAAACGATCTTCGGGATGTTGCCCTTATGATCTTGTTAAACAACACTTATAGGGCTGATAGCTGGAACCATTAATATTAGCATTTTGTGTCACATTTCATCCACACTTAAATTATCTCCCTCTTTCTTGTAGCTAGTCTAAATAATAAATATTGTATACATTATGTCGTTAATGAACAAGAAATAATTAATAACGCGTTGGTTGGCTTTTGGCCTATACTTCATTATATTCATAAAGACACAAGAATTTGGTTGGTTAATTAATGGATCAGTGGTTTATCTTTATCTCACTTTACCAGGCGAAATATAGCCGTCACGTGACTCAACTCCAAAGTCTTTCATGAAACTAAATATTAAAAATATTTCAAACACAAGTATTCCTCAAGCGTTCCGGCTGAGCTGCGGTATCACTCCCGTTGTGGATTTATAGTGTTGAGAAAGTGGCTGAAGGACAGTCAGGTCCGCATTGTAAAATATTATCGCCTTTATGCCATAATTAGTAATTACCACAGCCCAATAGATAAGGTTCTGCTATTGCCCAACCTTTGTTATTTAAAGAGTTGCGTAATCTTTGAGAACAACAAACAAAGTATTTTGCCTAGTTTTGGCACAGCCTATATATGGGAAACAATGATGAACCGTTATTAGAAAATAAACTAGGCCTAGCCTATATAGATTTGTGAAGAGTAACACTAAAGCTCTGAGCAACAGTCCTTGGCCCTGTTATTTCAGCTCCAAGATAATCTTCACACTAGAGTATTTAAAGTAGGCAAAAGCTTATCATCCCTGTTTTGTTAAATTTGATTGAGTACCAGTTATAGGTATGGGTGTTGTTCTTTGTATATAACTAATGATAACAGAAATATTTCGCAATGTTTCATATAACATACACTAAGTATATCTGTCAATTAATAATCGAAACCCTCATACACTTTAAAAAGTATATTATTTATTGTATTGCGTTGCTTTGAGCTGTGGTTTAGGCCCTTTAATTGTTTTAGCATTTTAAATTTCGTTGCTTGGACTTGACGGTAGTTTAACGCCAAGGCTATGTGTAATATTATGTAACCTGTGTTACAATTATTACCAAACGTATGCATAGGCAGTAGGCTTTTTTTTTTCAAGTTTGCTATACAAACATTTCTTTTAAAAAAAGGAGCCGCCCATAAATGACGTCACGCCTCTAGTGCGGTGGCCGGGGGTCAAAGATTTGTGACAACGTGTAAGCCAATTGATGACACACCAACAACGTGTAAGCCAATTGATGACACACCAACAACGTGTAAGCCAATTGATGACACATCAACAACGTGTAAGCCAATTGATGACACACCAACAACGTGTAAGCCAATTGATGACACATCAACAACGTGTAAGCCAATTGATGACACATCAACAACGTGTAAGCCAATTGATGACACACCAACAACGTGTAAGCCAATTGATGACACATCAACAACGTGTAAGCCAATTGATGACACACCAACAACGTGTAAGCCAATTGATGACACACCAACAACGTGTAAGCCAATTGATGACACACCAACAACGTGTAAGCCAATTGATGACACACCAACAACGTGTAAGCCAATTGATGACACACCAACAACGTGTAAGCCAATTGATGACACACCAACAACGTGTAAGCCAATTGATGACACACCAACAACGTGTAAGCCAATTGATGACACACCAACAACGTGTAAGCCAATTGATGACACATCAACAACGTGTAAGCCAATTGATGACACACCAACAACGTGTAAGCCAATTGATGACACATCAACAACGTGTAAGCCAATTGATGACACACCAACAACGTGTAAGCCAATTGATGACACACCAACAACGTGTAAGCCAATTGATGACACATCAACAACGTGTAAGCCAATTGATGACACACCAACAACGTGTAAGCCAATTGATGACACATCAACAACGTGTAAGCCAATTGATGACACACCAACAACGTGTAAGCCAATTGATGACACATCAACAACGTGTAAGCCAATTGATGACACACCAACAACGTGTAAGCCAATTGATGCCACATCAACAACGTGTAAGCCAATTGATGACACATCAACAACGTGTAAGCCAATTGATGACACACCAACAACGTGTAAGCCAATTGATGACACATCAACACAATTTCCACTTGAAGAAACATAACATGATCCTAAATTATTTTTATAATAATTCTTAGAGAATTCAGTACACATTTGTTAAGGTAGGCTTTACTGATTTGAATTCGAACTATCTTTAAAAATATGTTAACTCTACAAATAGTTTTTTTAGGACTCGCTCCATTAAATTCTCAAGAAGTATATTAAATATAACAAATTCTTGTTTTTGTAAAAGTTGTGGGTTTTATGGAAGTGGTTGCGGGTTGGTGGCATGTGGCTAATCTTCTGTTAATTATTTTTTTTTTACGTTGTTAAAAAATATGTTTCCATTTCTATTAAGTTTATATTTTTAAAAAAGGTATTAATATCCTAAAGTGTAAAGGAAAAAAACACACCAGAAGACTCACGTGTAGAAAAAGTAATGATAGACAGAAAAAGAAATAGCATTACATAATTCTTTTCAGCCCTCAGAATAACGCACTGAGGTTATATATTTTTTTTTGTGCAGATTTTAAAAACTATTACAAATTGTAAAAGGCTTATTTAATACGGGTAAAGGTTAAATTCAATTAATTCGTATAATGAAAACATTTAAAACAATTACTCATTAAAAAAATGTGTAAGGTTCCTTTTAAAGGAATATTCACATCTAACAGGTATAGTCCGTTAGTACAATTTCTTAATAAAGAAAAACTTTAAGAAAACGTTGTTTCGGTAAGCCAACGTGAACATTTCATCCTCACTGAGAAATAATATAACACAATTACCTCATACAAAATCCAGAAAGACACATACAAATCCGTTTATTTATATATGCAACAATCGAATTCTCTTTATTTACGTTGCATTCGGGAATATGGAATGCCAAATCATAAAAAATGTAGCAAATTAAAATTATTTGTAAAAAAAAGGTTTAAAAAATGTAAGACCAGACTATATTCTAGCCTTGGATTAGCGTAGGGCGCACCAAACGCCTTTCGGCAATATAGATGAAATTAATATAGGCCCATGCAGAACCTAGTCTTGGCATTCTCTCTGTTCAATAGCACAGACGGCAAGGACATTTTTCATTTAGACCTAGGACAACATTTCAAAGTATATTTTGCCGCTACGATCAAAGGGGCGATACAGGCAAGTGCCAGCTGCGTGTTGAAAAAGCGGTAATTAGTATTAAACGCGGCCCCATTCAAAGGAGCTGTGGCTTTCGGGCCTCGCCAGTCGTGTCCGACCTAAGTCACATACGGTACAGGAGATTATTGACAGTAACACCTTAAATGGAGGTACACTTCTATGTATAGAGCTGGGTGGTCAAGAGGAAATTAAGAATGGATGGACACCAAAACTTCCATGTAAGTATAACTATGGATCATTGCCGGCCTTAAGGTAGCTTGAGCCATTGTCAAGCTGAACTTCGGCGCCATGTTAAAATTTCAATTATAACTAAACAAATATTAACAAAGATAAAAGAAAAAAAAAAGAAAAATGTGTTTGTTAACTATTTTGTTAGCTATTTTTTTTTAACATTTCTACGTATAATAAGTACAGTTAGTATGGCCTAAATCATAGGTTCGCAACGGGGGCGTTATCGCTGGGGAGCTGTGAGAAGCTTTAGAGGGGGGGGGGACGCTGACGTTCCCGGGGGCGATTGGGGGGCGGTGAGGGACAAGTGGGCGGTACAAACGTACCTGGTATAATTTGAACACCTCAGCTTTTTGACTCGATTAAGTTATGAATGAAATGTGATGTTAACGCTGCTAAATATCTATTATGCTAATATTAATGATATTTTGATCTCAGTTTTACTGATAAATATGTTCTTTAATGCATTTCAATATACTATTAAGTAGTACCATTAATGTTAAGAGGAATAGATACGTAGTAATCATACGAGCTGGGTAGTTAATGTAATGTTTGAAAATATACATAGGCCTATACATTCCTATAATATTTATATGATTTTCAAATACTTTTTACAGTTTGATCAATAATAAATTGTGAGCCATTTTTTTTTTTTTTTTTTTTAAGAATAAAAAAACAATAATTAGAAATATTAGTTCATATAAAACGGTTAAATTATCTCCCTTTGATTAAAAAAAATTTTCCACATTTGATTCTATAGTGATGCCAAACAAGGTCTGTTTTGTAATATAACAAATATTACTGCCTAATTATTATTTCTTTGTATAAATTCAACTTTAGGGTATTCATAACATGATTTTTTTATTAGAGGATTAAAATAATTTACGTTAAGCAGTTGTAAATAAACATTCCCTGCCTTAATTGTTTGTCCATTTAAGGAGTTTATATTTTAAACATTAATAATTACAGAAATTACATAATATAGTGCTATAAAAAAAAGTCTGTTATATTTCAAAATTAATAATACAAATAAATTTGTTTTAGAATTAACTATATTTATGTTTAATTAAAGAATATGAGCTTAAAACTCGTTTAGCCTAAATGTAATTAGTCTGTATCAATTAGTTAGCGGTCAAGTGTAGGTGACCTCTTTGTATGCTTGAAACAGCATTGACGTGCAATACAATCTGTTCACAAGTGTAAGTTGAACCAAAAGCTGAAAGTAGAACGAATGCCTTGCAGTTGAGAATAGCAAATGACTTTCCTAATCAGCTTCCTTCTATATTTTTTTCGCAAATGGCCATATATGTATGCCCATTTCTTAAAAGTTTAAAATTCAACTTGTTTCATTTTAAAATCGCCAATATTCCTCCACTTAAAAATGATCTACATCTAAGAAGGTTGTAGTAATATCAAACCAGTTAGGCTTGGTATGGTATGAAAAAATGAGCCCATCAATTTGAAAGTCTTGCCTTTGATTAGAGAACTCCACTTTGAGTGCTATGATGTACTTCTGAAAAAGCCCAACTATCTTAATATATTCTTTAACATAGGGATGTACAATAGTAGAATGTAAGATATGTCCAGTTTCAATGCAAATTCATTCAAGTGGTCCTTGTAAATGCAAGTTCAACGCACTGAAATGTGTCAGAAACATCGGCTTCAACAGTCAGTTTTCCTCGGTGACAGGCCACTTCATTCCCAGGCACTTAATCCTTAATATGTTGTGCATGGCTGACAACTTGAGCAGTTGTCTTATGGTAGACTTAAGGGCCCCATCCTGTGACGATATATTATACTAATTAACAGAACATTAATTAGTCTGTGATATTCCAATTGATGATTTCTACGTTTGAAAATAAAAGAAAATAAAACGGTCAAGGGGATAAAGTTTCGTCTTCGTTTATCTCAGTATTGCCCATGGCTTGGTTGCTCGACAATGTTTATTTAACTTGGCCACCGGTGGTACCGGTAACTCGCGGTCGGCTCTACCTTTGTTTGATACGGCCGTGTGCCGGGTTCGCTTTGATGATAAAAGCACGAGCTTTTTTGTGTTTGTTATGATTTATATTTCGATCTAATTTAATAATTCTATACCTCAAATTGCATTTTTAGGATTAAGTTTAGTGTCTGAGGATTAAGTGTCCGGGGATGAAGTGACTCGAGGATTAAGATTTATTAAGCAGAGGAAGTGACGAGGATGAAGTGTCTGGGGATGAAGTGACTGTGAACCGTTTTCCTCATTCAGAACCGTAAAATGTTGCCGTTTTTATCAATAAAAAAACACTTCTAGGATATCTCTCGCGTGCCATTGAAAATGGCTCTGCGCCAAGTTTGGCACGCATGCCTTCGATTGTTGATCTCTGATTTAGAGTACTTTGTGAGATTTTCTAAAGACATCACAATTTTCTTTTTTTCGCTACCAGAAAATCAAGCTTTAATTTTAGCTTACGTTTATTTGAGTAAAAAAAAGAAAATTTGCCCATTTCGAAAAAAATACATAAAAATTACAAATCTATTAGACTACTTGTACTGGAAGACTTTTTAGTGCAAAAGAAATTCCTTCATTGGCGATGGTATGGCGTATCGTGGATTGATGTTGTAGTGAAAAAAAGTAGTCTGTTCCAAGTTCAAAATGTATTGGCTGACTATTGTATGACAACATTTAGTTACTAAAAGTCTTGGTGATTGTCTGTATCGTTCACTACAATTACTACAATATTACAGCAGTGCACAAATAAGTAATGCATTCAATGATATTTTAGACAGTTTTGCATTGATACCTTAAATTAAGTAATTATTATTAATTTTTGTATTAGGCCAACTATTAGGTAATTAACGTCTCAATATACAATTTTATTGTTTGCCAATTTTATAATTTTCTTATGTCTTTATCTATGCCTTTATTATGGCCTATTTATTGTACTTATGTACTATGTGGCAAAATAAATATTTTTCATTTTTCATTGACGAGGACTACGATCGATGGCTACTGCACTCAGAGGTGCGTTGGTTAGTAATAGATGATGACCGTTTAAATATAATGTATGAGACTTGGATTCAGTGCTCGAGTTTTTGAAACGCAAATGCGATTCTTTGGTAGAAAAACAATCAGTTTCTCTAGGTCTGTGAGTTTCGGCAACAATTTTATAAGCTTATTGCATTATTATGAACCTCTTTTATGGAAAGTTGATTTTATGCTAATACCAAGGACTACTTAAGTAGTCCTTGGCTAATACCATTTAATTTGGTTGTCAAAAAAGAAAAACAAGACAAGCTTCAAATAGTGAAGCGTGGAGACCTAAGGCTTTTGCAACGAAAATTGAAACAAATATAGACAAACTATTAGCAACACACCATGAAACGATTCACATTAATATTGATTTTTTTTAAGCCTCTTGTTTCGGTAATTTTTTCATCTATTTATATATATATATATATATATATATATATATATATATATATATATATATATATATATATATATATATATATATATATATATATATATATATATGTAGGTCGGTGACTTAAATTAAAAGTGTGATTAATTGCTTTGTGTTGTATGAGTGGTCTGTTTTGAATGTGTTTCTGTGCTCTGAGCGTGTTATGATTTGTGAGAATGTAAGTAATTAACTTTTAATGTAAATATATTTTATTATTTGTAATATAGATATAGACAAGGGGGACTGTTTGGTATAAAAATGATGTATGTAAATATTGTTTTGTATTTTGTGAAAGCCCTGAAACGAGGTTAAGCGGCTAGGCCTTGCGTCATTTTTCGGAATTCTTTTTCTGATTATTTTAAATTGGGTTTTCGTTAGTGTAGTTTAATTAAAGTAATAGGTAGAATTTTTATTGTAGTTTAATTTAATATAGGGTTGTACATAAGGTAGATTTGTAGATATTTAGCAATTAGAGATTTAGAATAAGGATTAGCACTTTAGTCAACAGGAAATAGTCATTTTGAAATTAGTTAGAGCGAGAGTTAGAGTTGTCATCAGTTACGTTCGGTCAGCGTCTATAAATAGAACAATTAATCAATCACTTCCGTCTGAAATGGCCCATTTTGTGGAAGACCAGTGGTCAGTATATGGCGTAGTTGTGTGTGGCTTGTTCTGATATGACGTGAGTTGAGATTTAATTACTTTTTAGAATTAGTATTTTATGTTATACTATGTTTAATTTGGTTATTGTATGTATATTGTCCACTTGTCTATGATAAGTGCATTGATGGGAATGGATTAAGTTGGAGGTTTGGGAAGGAACATTATCCGCCATGTTGGCTTCTTCTTTTTAAATGTATATTTCTTTTTATTTCATGTATATTATTATTTTAATGTAATGTAGCCTTTAATGGCCGGCATGGGAATAAGTTATGGTAGATGTTTTTATTTCATGCTTGGTTTTAACTGGTATGTATTCACCAGTGAGTGGCCTAACTCTGTGGTACAGAGTATAGAGCGGTGTTGTCTTGTTCTAGTCTTCATGGACTAGAGCTGGGTTGATTCTTATGTCATAATTCATATTATGTTATAAGATGTATAAGGAGTATAGGTTCATGTTTGAACTGGTTATAGTTGGGACTATGCTATGTAGTTTTTATTTACTGTATATAGTATATATATATTATGCTTATGTATATAGATGACCATGTTCTAATGTTTATTTTTATTTCTCTATTTCTATTCTATTATATTGTAGGTCGTAATGTCGGCCTATGTTGGTTTTTAGTGGGGAGTGGAAGTTAGTTTTTTTAGTGGGGAGTTGAAATTAGTTTTTAGTGGGGAGTTGAAGTTAGTTTTTTAGTGGGGAGTTTAAGTTGGTTATTTTGTTTGGGTTCACAGTATGTTTAGAGTTTAGATAGTATAGGTTTATTGTTGGGGTTTAATTTGTTTTTTATGATTTTTATGTTCCCTTTAATGGGACGAGTGAATTTCCATGAATAAACAGTAATTTGTAATTTTAATATGATTTTAGTGTTTTATGTTTAGTGTTCAGTGTTGTTGGTCTGTTTAGATTGTATAATCCTTCTGTCCCAACGGAAGTGTCACGGAAGCCCAAAGTCCCCTCGTGCCCTAACCTAGATGTTTTTAGTAAATGATTGCTGTCCTTTACCCACAACCCTCTTTAATTAGTAGTAACCAATAATGAAAAATATAACCGCCCTCCCCTCCCCCCACCCTGTTACATATATATATATATATAGCCTATACATATATATATATATATATTTATATATATACAGAGATAGAGAAAGAGAGAGAGAGAGAGAGAGAGAGAGGGGGAGAGAGAGAGAGAGAGTATAGTATATATTACTAAGATGAGTAATTGATATGCTAGCGATAATGTAGCCTACACTTGCGGCAAAATATGCTGCTGATCGGAGTCTATCGCGATTATCTGATCAAGATTTTATTTCTTTATGTCACCAGGTAAGTTTGCTTTCGTGGTCTGGTATCAGCTTGCACTACTGTACCCATGGGCCTCAAAGCGGCGTAGTGTGTAAACCGCCAGTAATTTCTTTGAAACACCGGCGGGCTAACGCATGGGGGACAGCCCCCGCAGCATGTCCGAGATTCATTGCACTGCCGAGAGGCCACCGGGTCTCGGTGGGGAGGAAGCAATGGATGCTGCAACCCCGTCTCACGACCCACCCGGTGCCTGGATGCCTGTGCCTATAGTATAGGATTTGTGCTACCGGGTGACAATGCAGATATACGGGAGAGCCACCACGATAATGATCCTTAGGGGAACCGCTGCGAACGGTCGCTGGCCTGCGGAATCCTTCCCTGTTACATGGCACGCCACGCCTTCGGCGTGCCGTGGGGTGGCTGGATCCCGGACAGGGTTTTAAATAACCCACTTCTAAAGCGTTACGCCCCGGCTTAAGAGCTTCGGCTCGTCCGGGTTTTGAGACTTTTTACAAGGTATCAGCTTGCTACCCGGCAACATGTAGGAAACTCTGCTCCAATGTATAGATATCGTATACTTTTTAAAGGGAGGAAACTCTTTGATTCTAGTCTAACACGTGCACCTCTTAATTTCTCTGTCGCCCTGGGCGTCTATAGCAGGTAGATAATGTTTATAGAAAGGGTTGGATTAATTCCGGTCTCCATACTTGTCAAAACGCTATAGCTTTACAATCAAATGCTTACGATCTTAATTTGCTACAATGCCGACAACTTCCCCAATGTATTATTACCCTTTACTGACACATAATTTATTTAAGACATAATTTAAGGTTATATATTTATATGTAGTAGTGGTAAAGTAGAAATAGGGTCTACATGGTTTTTTGAAAATCACCCAAACACCCAAAGACCAGTGTATTGAAGGGAAAGTCGTGGAGCATGCCATTAAAATATCCATGTCAGGGTGTCAACCGCGCCACGACCAAAGCGGAATGGGAAGCTGTTATTCAAGAAGGTGATCGTATGAATTTTATAGGGCAAGCGTATGATAACAAGACATAATCATTAGATCTAGATATAACAAACACTTTACTGTCCTGTTTCACCCTGTACACTTCGTAGCATGCTGCCATGCTGTAAACAAACACTTTAATGTCCTGTTTCACCCTGTACACTTCCTAGCATGCTGCCATGCTGTTAACAAACACTTTACTGTCCTGTTTCGCCCTGTACACTTCGTAGCATGCTGCCATGCTGTTAACTAACACTTAACTGTCCTGTTTCACCTTGTACACTTCCTAGCATGCTGCCATGCTGTTAACAAACACTTTACTGTCCTGTTTCACCTTGTACACTTCCTAGCATGCTGCCATGCTGTTAACAAACACTTTACTGTCCTGTTTCACCCAGTACACTTCGTAGCATGCTGTTAACAAACACTTTACTGTCCTGTTTCACCCTGTACACTTCGTAGCATGCTGCCATGCTGTTAACAAACACTTTACTGTCCTGTTTCACCTTGTACACTTCCTAGCATGCTGCCATGCTGTTAACAAACACTTTACTGTCCTGTTTCATCTTGTACACTTCCTAGCATGCTGCCATGCTGTTAACAAACACTTTACTGTCCTGTTTCACCCAGTACACTTCGTAGCATGCTGTTAACAAACACTTTACTGTCCTGTTTCGCCCTGTACACTTCGTAGCATGCTGCCATGCTGTTAACTAACACTTAACTGTCCTGTTTCACCTTGTACACTTCCTAGCATGCTGCCATGCTGTTAACAAACACTTTACTGTCCTGTTTCACCTTGTACACTTCCTAGCATGCTGCCATGCTGTTAACAAACACTTTACTGTCCTGTTTCACCCAGTACACTTCGTAGCATGCTGTTAACAAACACTTTACTGTCCTGTTTCACCCTGTACACTTCCTAGCATGCTGCCATGCTGTTAACAAACACTTTACTGTCCTGTTTCACCCTGTACATTTCCTAGCATACTGCCATGTTGTTAAGTTTGATGTTGAGTTAAAGATTTTTTTGAATCTAAAAAGACTAATTTTATTTTATTTCATCCAGGCTACGGGCAACAAAGGTTGGGAAATGGCATGCATTCTTGAAACTTCCAACATTTACATCGTCGGCTTCTCTTCATATTACATGAAAGATTTATTATTTTTCCAGAGGAAAATTGAACAATAATTTTGGAGTGGGAAATGGGGTGGGGAGAAAAGAAGTTTGATGTTAAGCCTCAATATGAACAGTTGGACATAAATATATAAGTCTATGTCCTATCAGTATAGGCCTAATGCTTTAAAAACAGTTTTGGGAATACAAATTAAATCTATGTTACTCATGTTATGATTAATTTTTTTTTCATACAATGAAAAATGTAAATAAAACGACAAAGTTTTTTCAATTTCTGTTAAAAAACTTTTGGCATTGTAAATATGAAATGCATTTTCTTGTGCAGCATTGCATATTAAATTTCCTAATATAAAAAAAAATAATTTCAGTGTTAATTATGTAGGCCTATTTAATTTTTGTTTTTACAATATTTCAAAAAGCCTTTATATTTGCTTGAGGCAATAATAATGTTACCAACGGTTGTACGGTTGTACGGGTGATATTCATTTCTTTAGTCTTAGTGACTTAAAAAAAAACAAAATGAACTATTGCATGGTAGCCTATTGATAACATTTGTAAAATGAAATTAATTAGCCCTTTTTGCTAGGTGCAAATGTAGTTCTCAAAAATAAAGAATTCACTTAGAATTTGAAACCAAAAAATTAAAACAATTTAAAACTGGACAACTTTTAATCAGGTATTCCTTCATTTATACAACTATTTCTTTCTGTTTTAATCAGGTATTTCTTCATTTATACAACTATTTCTTTCTGTTTTAATCAGGTATTCCTTCATTTATACAACTATTTCTTTATGTTTTAATCAGGTATTCCTTCATTTATACAACTATTTCTTTCTGTTTTAATCAGGTATTCCTTCATTTATACAACTATTTCTTTATGTTTTAATCAGGTATTCCTTCATTTATACAACTATTTCTTTATGTTTTAATCAGGTATTCCTTCATTTATACAACTATTTCTTTCTGTTTTAATCAGGTATTCCTTCATTTATACAACTATTTCTTTATGTTTTAATCAGGTATTCCTTCATTTATACAACTATTTCTTTATGTTTTAATCAGGTATTCCTTCATTTATACAACTATTTCTTTCTGTTTTAATCAGGTATTCCTTCATTTATACAACTATTTCTTTCTGTTTTAATCAGGTATTCCTTCATTTATACAACTATTTCTTTCTGTTTTAATCAGGTATTCCTTCATTTATACAACTATTTCTTTCTGTTTTAATCAGGTATTCCTTCATTTATACAACTATTTCTTTCTGTTTTAATCAGGTATTCCTTCATTTATACAACTATTTCTTTCTGTTTTAATCAGGTATTCCTTCATTTATACAACTATTTCTTTCTGTTTTAATCAGGTATTCCTTCATTTATACAACTATTTCTTTCTGTTTTAATCAGGTATTCCTTCATTTATACAACTATTTCTTTCTGTTTTAATCAGGTATTCCTTCATTTATACAACTATTTCTTTATGTTTTAATCAGGTATTCCTTCATTTATACAACTATTTCTTTCTGTTTTAATCAGGTATTCCTTCATTTATACAACTATTTCTTTCTGTTTTAATCAGGTATTCCTTCATTTATACAACTATTTCTTTCTGTTTTAATCAGGTATTCCTTCATTTATACAACTATTTCTTTCTGTTTTAATATTAATAAAATAGAACGTTGATGTTCTGATTTCTTTTTGTATGTTCCACCCTTTGGATAGTCCCCTGAAGAGGCCCTTAACACCACAACTTTAATAAAAACATTTTCTCTAAGAAATATATTTATCCCTAAGTTTAAATTTCCTATCTAAACATTTAATGTTTTAATTAGCTGAGTATTTAAGTTTTGAATATTTATAGGCCTACATATAAATTTTGAAATAGTGGGAGTGGCCATTACCATCAAATCTTGCCAGATTTGGGGATGTGTACCTGGTACAGCTACCACTAAAAGTGAAATCATTGACAAGGCAGCACAAATGCTGATGTTTGAAATGTCTAAATAGCTTAAATTACTAGATTATGTTGACCAAATTATTTGACACAAACCTAGAATTTTTTTTTTATGCAGACAAATTAAGATTTATTTCTTTTACAAATATTAAAAAAAACAATATGTATTTATAAAATCCATTAATAATTTCTACTACACATAAAATGAGTTTAATTCTAATAGCTGGATTGAATAATATAAGGCTACATCTCTTTCAACCATGTAAACAAATGTAAAAAAAAACATACTACTTAATGTCGTATCAAAGATTGAAATATAAGCCAGCAATATCTTGATCTTGATTAAAATATATATATATTAGATCCAAAAAATTACATTAAATTCTTTTTAATAAAATAATTATAAGTGTGCATTAAAATATTTTTTTCTTGTAAAATATATTAAAACATACAGTTGTACAGTGTAAAATGTTACATTGAAATTTAAAAAAAAAAAAATTATATTAAAAATTTACTGATGAGGTATTTACAATTATTTAAAAAAAAGTAAATATACATTAAATAAAGTAAATATACATTAAATAAAGTAAATATACATTAAATAAAGTAAATATACATTAAATAAAGTAAATATACATTAAATAAAGTAAATATACATCAAATAAAGTAAATATACATCAAATAAAGTAAATATACATTAAATAAAGTAAATATACATTAAATAAAGTAAATATACATTAAATAAAGTAAATATACATTAAATAAAGTAAATATACATTAAATAAAGTAAATATACATTAAATAAAGTAAATATACATTAAATAAAGTAAAGATACATTAAATAAAGTAAAGATACATTAAATAAAGTAAAGGTACATTAAATAAAGAAAAGATACATTACATAAAAACTAGATTTTCATTTAGTAGAGACAATACTGTTTGATGTATTTTTACAAATGAGTTCTTGAAAAAGGCAACATAGGATTTTGCTGATATTCTAAAGTAGGTATGTAACCAATGGCTAATTGCCCAGAATTTACAACACTGCCATGAACTTGGTTTACCTGGCATGGTCTATAATCAAGCCAATAGGGTCCGCTGTCCAGAGGATACTGATGATTGGTTACATGAAAGTCATTTGATCTCATATGGTTTTCAGCATACTGTAAGTCCTGGGAATTGAAAACTGTCATGGGTAAGTTTTCTTGAGCAAACTGTTGTAACCTTGGATGGCCATGAACCTGAGGACAATTCAAGCTGGTGATAATTGGCTGAACAGAAATGTTTGAATTGTGAATTCGCTGCATAAAGTAGTCCAACAGATGCAAGGCTGTTTTGTTATTGCGAAGCTGAGATGAGAGTAGCCTGCACAGTGTTGTAATCTCACTTTCTATAGTATTTAGACTTGAGGCATCCCAGTGGGCATTCTGTTTGGTTTTAACCCATACAGCATATTTTTCTCTAAGAACTCTAAGCATATCCATGGGACCTGCCATCTCATCTGATTTCCAGGGCATTGTCTGCCTCTCTCTGTTCAAGTAGAGCCGCTGTGTAGTTGCCAGATTCTCTCCAGAGAGAATGAAAGCAGGTGCAGCAGGATTGAGTTTACTTTGAGGCATGCTGGCTGTTTTTTTCCAGTTTGTGACCTTGTTTATATCAGGCCTAGCAGATATTGACTGGCTATCTCCGTAGTTAAAGTTTGTTGCCCACATGTTACAGACATTGTGGGACCAAATCCCTGTATGCTGCAAGTTTATATTGTTGATGATGCTGTCTCCCCACAGGGTCTCTTCATCTTTTTCAAAACAGGGCACTCGAAACGGACCTTCTGACTCATTCACACCCTTACTGTTGACCTCTTTGTTTTGAGAATCATCTGCAAGACCAAAAAGAAAGAACTTTAATTCTTCAAGTGGTGTGCACCGTCCACTTGGTGGTGTAACTCGACCATCAGGTATAGCCATCACATTGTTTGTGCCATTGAGATGACCACCAGTCACAGGACACGCTGCCAACATTAATGGTTGATCAATCAAAAGTTTAACTTTGTTTAATTTATGTCTTTGGAGAGACACAGGTATGTTAGACTTGTGACGTGGCTCATTCTGGGGTTTGTCAGGTAGTTTAGGCACACATTTCTGGCCCAAATTTGGCACAGCAAGCAATTTCAATGGCTCATGCAAGGGTTTGTTTGACATTGTCATCAGATCAGCAGGCAGAAGCTTATTTGGCCTGGCCATCGGAACAGGAAGATGTTTTCCCCTTTTATCCATGGTCCTAGTAACTGGCTCTGAAATGTTTTGAGAAAAGTTGTTTTCATGGAATGGTCTGTATAATTGTTTTAATGGATGAGATGGAAGATGCTGCTTTGTAATGTTCAACCCAGTGAGCTGTTTGTGTTTTTCATTGATAAAAACTTGTGAATTTGTGTGTGTTTTGCTGACAGGCACTGGGTCTAAATGTTTGTATTTTTGAACAGACTCTGTTACTTTAACAGGTGCTGGTTTAACTGCATTGTAGCCAGGTTTAATTGCTCCTGTGGAATCCTCATTCCAACGTTTAATTTCTTGTCGATCGTAGCCTTTTTCTTGTAATGATGTATTTGTCACTACCAAAGGATTCTGTATGCGGTGCTTTTTTATTAAAGGAAGTTCAGAAAATAAAGCTGATGCTTCTGTCTTTTTAATGTTTTTGTAACAGTTTGAGCTTAGACCATCACAGCTTTGTGACTTACCATCGAAAGTTGAGCCCTCAAACAAAAGCTTGCTACGGAACTTAGTTGTCATATTCATCCAGGCATCCTGATCATTATCAGTTTTCAGTTGCATCCCATTTTTCTGTACTGAGTTAACCAATGAGTGATTAATATTGTGCCTTGGGCCTGACTCACTTAAATTGCTTTCAGAATTTTTTTGTTCAACACAAATGATGACCCCCTTTTCTGGGTCTTCCTTTAAATTTGATGATTTTCCATGAGAAGATTTTCTCGATAGAGTCCACAGCCTGTCAGCTATTTTAGTTTTTTTAGTGCTCGTTTGATGTGCGTACTTATTGACCCCTTTTGTTGAAGAATTGATTGAGTTTTCATAAGAGCTGATTTCTTGTAAGGCCCTGCTGCTTTTTGGTAGATGTAGACTGTCTGTGTTGCTATTATGCATTTCTGGTTGAACCAACATTTTGGAAGCTGATTGAGGACTTAATTTATTTGTGGATTCTGAACAGCCAACCTTGTCAAAGTCTTCAAAACTAAAAGAATTGTTTTCAGTTAAATGTAATAACATAGATTGTGGTTCATTTGGTTTCCCATTTCTGTTCATGTGGCTTTTGAGTGTAGCATTAACTTTTGAAGAAACTTCATTTATTCTACTTTCCTTAGATGATTTCGTTTCAGAATTATTCATAGATGAAACAACATGCTCAGAATCAGCTCTTTGTGCTTGAATGTTGCTTTGGATTAGCTGTCCATTGTTGGCTGGATCTAATGGTGCTGCATTGGCAAGTAGAGGAAAACGTATACAGCTGTTAATGTTTTGGGTCAAAGTTGATAGGTTATTGATGTTTTTAGGTGAATCAGAATTATGGATTTGAGATGATATTTCAACATTGGTTTCACTAGAAGTTTCAACATTGGTTTCACAAGAAGTTTCAACATTTGTTTTACAAGAAGTTTCAACATTGATTTTATTAGAAGCTATATCATTGCTTTCATTAGAAGTTTCAACATTGATTTCATTAGAAGCTATATCATTGCTTTCATTAGAAGTTTCAACATTGATTTCATTAGAAGCTATATCATTGCTTTCATTAGAAGTTTCAACATTGGTTTCCCATGAAGTTTCAACATTGGTTTCCCATGAAGTTTCAGCATTGGTCTCACTAGAAGTTTCAACATTGGTTTCCCATGAAGTTTCAACATTGGTTTCCCATGAAGTTTCAACATTGGTTTCCCATGAAGTTTCAACATTGGTCTTACTAGAAGTTTCAACATTGGTCTTACTAGAAGTTTCAACATTGGTTTCCCATGAAGTTTCAACATTGGTCTCACTAGAAGTTTCAACATTGGTCACACTAGAAGTTTCAACATTGGTTTCACTAGAAGTTTCAACATTGGTCTCACTAGAAGTATCAACATTTGTCTCACTAGAAGTTTCAACATTTGTCTCACAAGAAGTTTCAACATTTGTCTCACTAGAAGTTTCAACATTGGTCTCACTAGAAGTTTCAACATTGGTCTCACTAGAAGTTTCAACATTGGTCTCACTAGAAGTTTCAACATTGGTCTCACTAGAAGTTTCAACATTTGTCTCACTAGAAGTTTCAACATTTGTCTCACTAGAAGTTTCAACATTTGTCTCACTAGAAGTTTCAACATTGGTCTCACTAGAAGTTTCAACATTGGTCTCACTAGAAGTTTCAACATTGGTCTCACTAGAAGTTTCAACATTGGTCTCACTAGAAGTTTCAACATTTGTCTCACTAGAAGTTTCAACATTGGTTTCACTAGAAGTTTCAACATTGGTCTCACTAGAAGTTTCAACATTTGTCTCACTAGAGGTTTCAACATTGGTTTCATAAGAAGCTTGGGCAGAATGTGTCAATGATTGATCAACATAACACTGAGCTAATGGCTCAACATTAGGGGTTTGATGTGTTTGTACAACTTTAGCTGAGCTAACTGTTTCTTCTGTTTGTGAGAAACTATGTCTGTCAACTGGTGTTTTAATATGTGTAGGTTTTGACTTCAGCTTTTCTTTATACTCAGGTGAACTAGTTTTCTTCAGAGTGGACTTGGTTGAGCCAGCTGATTGTTTCATACTTGGTGTAGTTTGACAAGTCAATGAGCTATTTGTATTCTTTTTGACTTGAGCTTTGTTTCTGATCTCTTTAGTTACATTAGGTGTAGATTTCATATCTTGAACTTTAGAACTTTTTGCTGGACCAGCTTTATTTTTGTGCTTTAAGTAGCGAGTACTGGAACTCACATATTTATGAGTGTTCTGTATTTCATTAGTTTGGCACAATATGCTTTGGTTATCAGAATACTTGGTTTCTTTTGACATATCCGTGTCTGTCAATGCATTTGGTAAGCTAACCACAACATTTTCCACATTAGCAGCCTGGCTATTTATGTCAACTTTTTCTTCAGCTTGCCCCACAGTACTGTCTGAGATAGGGGCTTGTGGTATATTTTGTGACATTTTCTTAATAGCTGAGTAAGATCTAGATCTTTGTTTTTTGGATGCAGTTAAAATTTTCCGTTTTATGACTGACTGTGTACCAAAGTCTAGTGAGTCATTTTTTTTACCATTGGGATGACAAGTTTCAGATCTTGTTTTAGATGTTGTGTCCTGAATCTCTATGTTGGCAGATTGTGTCTCAGCAGGTAGGGTTTTGGTATATACCTTAGTGCCAGATGCTGTATTAAGTGACAATGATTTAGACGCTTTAGGCGACCCTGTTATGTCAGAAACAATTTTAGCAAAAGCTTTGTTAGTAACTGTAACGTTATTAGCAAAGTAACTTTCATCCAATGAAAAGAATTGACAGCTTTGCTCGTAGGGTGTCACTTGTGTCAGGTCGGAGGATGGAGGGTAGAACATATTTTTTAAATTCAATTCATTAATCATGGCTTCATCAATAAAAGTCTTCACTAAAATGGATTTAGATTGTCTACTAGCAGAATGTGTGGTCCAACCAAACCAGAGTTTACAAGCATTAAAAGGAATAGGAGCATGTGATGAGTGTGAAGTAGATATCTCAATCTGCTGGAGTTGTGGGCCTTCAACAGAAGACTCTTTATTCAAAATCCAGTCAATCATTTCAGTTATTTTACTGATCATATCCTTCAGCAAATTTCGGATCACCTCGTGTGGTTTTGGGGAAAAGTGAGTCTCAAGAAGCCAGGGTTTATAAAAGTTGCTGATTGTTTCCTGAATGACCTTTTCAATGCCCTCAATATTGTCTATGCCCATCAAAGTTGGTTCCAGAAGATCTTGGTAGTAACGCAGCCAATTGTTGATTATCGTCCACTCCTCGCATGTTTCAGAGCTGTTCCCCAAGGAAATAAATGAATAGACATAGATTAGCTTTGAGTTGAGTTCTCTTAAGAGTGGCAGAACCTGTTCCAATTGGGCATGGAATTCCAAAAAGAACAGATGCATTGTTGAGTTTTCAAAAGATGGGCCAAAATTAAACACTCCTAGTTCTGGATGTTCTGATGTCTCTTGTTCTTTTCTCTCTTCATTAACCTGCAGGCTGCGAACAGGTTCCTCACCTGCACAAAAACAAAATGGTGTGCTACATTACTTAGTACAACATTGTTTATATATAATAAAATATCGCAGAACATCTGCATTGTAATTGCACACTGAGGCCTTTGCACAGCAATCATCTGCATAGAACAAGACATTGCACATTGAGGCCTTTGCACAGCAATCATCTGCATAGAACAAGACATTGCACATTGAGGCCTATGCCCAGCAATCATCTGCATAGAACAAGACATTGCACATTGAGGCCTATGCCCAGCAATCATCTGCATAGAACAAGACATTGCACATTGAGGCCTATGCCCAGCAATCATCTGCATAGAACAAGACATTGCACATTGAGGCCTATGCCCAGCAATCATCTGCATAGAACAAGACATTGCACATTGAGGCCTATGCCCAGCAATCATCTGCATAGAACAAGACATTGCACATTGAGGCCTATGCCCAGCAATCATCTGCATAGAACAAGACATTGCACATTGAGGCTTATGCCCAGCAATCATCTGCATAGAACAAGACATTTCACATTGAGGCCTATGCCCAGCAATCATCTGCATAGAACAAGACATTGCACATTGAGGCCTATGCCCAGCAATCATCTGCATAGAACAAGACATTGCACATTGAGGCCTATGCCCAGCAATCATCTGCATAGAACAAAACATTGCACATTGAGGCCTATGCCCAGCAATCATCTGCATAGAACAAAACATTGCACATTGAGGCCTATGCCCAGCAATCATCTGCATAGAACAAGACATTGCACATTGAGGCCTACGCCCAGCAATCATCTGCATAGAACAAGACACTGCACATTGAGGCCTATGCCCAGCAAATTTCTAAAAGATATTTATATTCACCCTAATGATATTTACCTTATGCCCATTTATTCACACAATCAAAAATGTAATACAAAGATATTTTCAGCTCTAATGCTAAACTTAAAACCTAAATTCTGCACTAGTCTTAACACAAGAACTTCCTACACTTACAGTTTTTAGTTGTCACTTTGTATGATTCTGTATGAACAATTGTCACTTGCTGTTTAGTCACAATGTTGTATTCATTGTAATCTTCATGTTTGATAAGGAGCTGAAATGATCGGGAAACGTATGTATAGAACGTAAAATATAATCTATAATAAAGCACCAATCTTTTCACAGCACACAGCTTATAGCAACAAATTCAATGTATATATTGTGTTTAGCTGATAAATGCCTTATATGGAAGCTAGGTGCTAGAAACAGAAGTTGCACAATACAAATAAATGCTTAGGATACAATCAAAATTTACTTTCTTAAAATCAAAATTTAATAGAAAAATGTTTTGAACGTTTTTCTATTTTTTTAAATTATTTTTTTTTATAAGTAAAGAATTGATATGCAAATATCTAAAAAAAGCAATCACCCAAAATTCTCAACTATATTAATTTAATCCTGACTATCTTGCTTTATATTGCAGGCGTAAGCTCAATAAAAGAATTCTTACAATCATGAAATAATTGACTTGTAAACGATGATTGCTTTCCTGTTCAGCAGGAAATGTAGTGGGGATAATGTCCCCTACATCCATCTCAAAGGTGTGTCTGATTTCCCTTTTCTTGCGGGCAATATTGTTTCTGCTGTCATTTTTCAGATAAACAATGGCTCGCTGACATTTCCTTGTTGGCTCACCAATAAAAACTGTTTCCTGAGAGAGAAACAAAACAAAGATTTAATGTCTTTAAAAACTTTAATTAAAGAAAGACTTTCACTATCAACGGTTGTTTATTCAACCATCATTTCTCTTATTTAAGTTATTTGTGAGATAAAATCACGACCAGTTTCTGTTAGTTTTATTTTTTATGTGACTTTTCATGATTTCTTGATCTTTATTTGTACACTGACATCCTTTGTAATAAATGCCTTAGGGATTTGTACAGGACTTTTTTTTCCACTTGTGTTCATTATATGGCCAATATTTAGCCAAGATTTAAATAATCTTGTTTGGGTCACAAAAATGTGCTTATACTAATAGGATAAAAATTGATGGAAATCAAAATAAACCATAGACTTCAACTCACCTGAATCAAGGCTGGGAAAATCTCCAACAGTTTGAACTTTTTTTTTATATGTTCACACTGGATGTTCACTTGAATAAAGATTTTACTTTTAGTGAATATAAGACAGCTCTTGAGAGACATTGTGGTGTTTAAACCTCCTAGAAATAGTCCACTTCTATCTAGTACTATGAGTGTGTCACTGCAGGATGTTGGACTCTAGGAGAAATGAACATTTTGTTTTACTAGACATACAGATAGTCTTCACACTTTCGAGTATCATTACTACTAAAACAGCTGTGTGACCAAACTGTAGACAACATACTTTAAAACTAACAAAATACACACATCATTAATTGCAGTAGGAAAATGAATAATCATTTGTTAATTTGTTCTACATGTTGCATTGAACTACCGTATATACTCGCGTATAAGTCACACTTTTTTTACAGAAAATTTCGACAAAAAGTTGGGGTGCGACTTATTCACCCAACACTGTTTTTGAAAAGTTCAAAAAACATCACTACTCTGTCATATACTGTTTTTGAAAAGTTCGAAAAACATCACTACTCTGTCATAAAGTTTCCTACATAACCCCCATAGTTGATTGGAGTTATGTAGAATTATTAGGATATGCCTTTATTTGATTATTTTTGCCTTATGCACGATTAAAACAATTTTTTAAGGAAAGTTTCCAAATTAGGGTATATATTTAGTGACTTTTATGTTTAAAAGGTATGCAGTGTAACCCGGGAAGTCGGGGTGTGACTTATGCGCGGGTCAATGACAACAAGGAAAAAATCTTAAACTAGGGGTGCGACTTATACACCGGTGCGACTTATACGCGAGTATATACGGTAAATAGATCTTGGCATTTTTTGTTTTTAAACTTCCAATTAATTGTAGGTTCAAAATCTCAAAATGAGTGCAGCACAAGTTTTTTGTATTTGAGTTTCAAGTGATTTTTCTGTTAGTGAGAGTTCTACTACCAAGGTATGCATTCAATTTAAAGTACCGGTATGTAAATATTCTGTTACAACAGTCATATGTCAGACCATAACTGCAAAGACAAATATTGTGTGCTGAGCCACTCTATTAAGTGTCACAGACAGCAATTGATTTAGTGGCCTTGTTGACATAATCTGAGCAGCTTTAAAACCCTAAATGTGATAATTACATGAACTTTCACAAGAAATGTAGATATTACCAGTAATGAATTTGCAAGTAATGTCTATGCCATTAATTAGATCTGTTACCTGTGATATACTTCTTTCAATATAAGGTTGACTCTGTATTTTGACATAACCAGCAAAAGCTTGAAGTCTATCATGTGCTTCTCTGTGGGGGCAAAAACAACAACAAATTCTTAGACTTGCCTGAAATTCTATGAGAACTTAACTCCCTCACAGAATTCAAAGTTCAACAACTTACAGTCCTGTCTGATGAAAGTCCACCAATATAGCATACACAACACTGATCACATGGTCCGCAGTAGAAGCTCTTACTATTCTAGGCAGCTGTAGGTCAAACACATAGGTGCTCATGCCATAAGGCATGTGGTAGTTTTCTTTTCCTTTGTAAAAATGCAAAACAAACAAAAAAGGAATACCAAGAATTTCAAACTTATTTAGTGCAAAATTCATACAATTCCTTCTGACTATCAAATTAATCTTTTAAAGATATTAAACTAAGTTTTTTTAGGGGTCTGTAAATAGAAATAGATTAATCTCTAAATTTCAAGTTCTCTTATAGTCTGTGTATTTCAATTAAGTTCACCAGCTGCTACAATCACATGTAGCCTGTACTATTCACAATTGGTCTATCAAATCTGAAGAAAGCTATATAAAAGAAACCTTAAAATAAAAAAAAAATCTAATTCTTGAAATATTTTAACAACATTATTCAATTATTAAATAAGAGTATGTACATTATCACCTTGTGAAAAAAAAAATTCAATTATTGTAATAATTGGGACTGCTTGGTAATTAGTGCTCACACATAAATCCATCATGTATCAGAAAAAGAAAACTTTCTGATACCTTTAGCTGTCCATACATTGGCTGTTGTATAAATAGCACTTGCTGACCGTTTGTGCTTGGCAGTTGATTTAGGAACACTCAGGAAACAAATACATTTCAGATAAATGTCAAGTCCTGGAAAACAAATACATTTCAGATAAATGTCAAGTCCTGGAAAACAAATACATTTCAGATAAATGTCAAGTCCTGGAAATCAAATACATTTCAGATAAATGTCCAGTCCTGGAAATCAAATACATTTCAGATAAATGTCCAGTCCTGGAAAACAAATACATTTCAGATAAATGTCCAGTCCTGGAAAACAAAAATAAGTTTCATTCTTGACATAAAATCTTTTATAGATGAAAGACAAATTGTTAATAGAAGAAAATTGATTTAAGTCCAGAAAAGTTTTGTTACTGGTGAAGAATATTTTTCCTACTTTTGCGGATATAACATTTTTGTGCTTTTAAGTTATTCCAGTACCGGTATCAAAAACATTTGATAATGTTTTATATTATTAAAGATAATTTGAACATTTAAATAAAATCTCTGCTAGTTTAATTTTCTTAATAGACAGACAAAGTAAAAAAAGGTTAGAGTAAACTATACTAATAATTTTATTATAGTTTTACATCATAGCAGAGATGTTCTGTCTTTAAAGCATTCAATTCAAGGCCAGATTGGCCAACCACAATAGTTTATTATTCCAACCACTCATATAAACTGGAAATTGACTCTTTTTGAAATATTTTGTGATACTCTTTAAAACAAGACTAGACTCTAAACTTTTATTTAAAACTTACTTTGACAAGGAAAACTTTTGTCCACATAGACAGAGAGCTTTCCCTTGACACTTTCCCCTGCAGTGAAGACAGTTTTTTCTAATTTGCAAGCCAAATAAAACGCCTCTGGTGGATCGTCCGCAGTGGAGCGAATCATAGACTTAGCAACAGCGCAGTTAGGATTTTGAAGGAATGTGACGTCGTCATAATGAGGAAGTGCCCCTAGCCACCAATATCTACCGGTATCTTGGGCTGTGTGAGTTGAACTCATTCTAGAAATACAAATTAAAAAAAAAAAATGCAAATATTTGTAGTTTTACAATATTTAATTTTTTAGTTAAAAAAATAACCTTGAAGAAATAAGTAACAACAGTGCTTCTAGTTTTGTCTAATTTAATTATTGTCTAATTAAACCAGTATTCAGCCTAAGAAAATGTAAATTTTGGGACAAGAAAGTGAAATAGTTACGTCATTTTCTTCCTCGTGGGACTTGAATCATTTTGTTGTGAAGCCAGGATGATGCTTCACAGGATGATGCTTCACAGGATGATGCTTCACAGAATGATGCTTCACAGGATGATGCTTCACAGGATGATGCTTCACAGGAAAAGGTCAGTCTTAAAATAAAATTGGATTAAAAATAAAGTTGGATTATTCCCCCTATTGTTGAAGTCATTCTAAATCTCTATATACTGCTTGTGTATATATTTGTTATACATTTACACTAACCTTCTAAAGATGTTCTTGTTCTGTTGCTATTCAAAGTTGATGTTAAACAAGTTGACCTAAATAGTACACCATAAACTGCTGCCCATTAGCTTTAGTTAACATTCAGCACATTTGATGACATTACTCAACAAGACTGTCATATACCATAATTTAATTTTAATCTTAAATATTTTCTTCATTAAGTTTTGATATAAAACGTGATTAAAGTATCCTGTCGAACCTAAATGATACACAGGGCAGGTGAAGCAGCATTCACTAGTTTCTGTGGCCACAGCAAACTAGGCGATTGTCTGGTAAGCACAATGCCCAGCAGCCTTTACTTTAACCCAACTAAAGTCGGGCACCCATCAGAGCTGGGTAGACCCAGTGACACCCTCCAGACCCGAGAAGAAATTCTAGTCTTCATCTTAATATTACATGTAATACACTGTTCAATCTCAATCATATGTTTGTTACCTTACTGTAACTTTATAAATTATATAACTATAAAAAGTAACGAGTCCAACAAACCTTAAAATAAAACCCACACAGAAAACTTCACAAATAATCTAAGAAATGGTCAGGTCTAAAAACAAAAGAACACATTCATTCTCAACAACTGGTGTTAAATCAGTGTGTGGTATACACACACAGTTCAGCAGTCAATGTTGGTTTGAATACTCTCAATGTTGTGAACTCTTCTCACTCAATGTCTGTATCATCAGAAATACACAGAACTATAGATTTAGTTGAATCCTACACAGACCATGCTATGTGATCATTAAGGTGAAGGTCTTTCAACTTAACATTTGTGTGTAAAACAAAAGCAAAGAAAAAACAACTAAAAAGCAAATTAAAAAAAAACACTATAAAACTAAAAAGCTTTATTGCTGACATTTGCCACTGAATTCAATGAAACAAGATTCAATGAAACAATATGTAACTAACAGGAAATATTTTCCACCACAAAAATATACATTGTTTTTTGGTCATAATGATATTACATCTGAAAATGTTCAAACAGTATGTCAATATGTATCAATCTATCTATATACATTCTCATATTTTGTACAACTATAGTCTATACAAATATCTTTAGTGGGGAAATAAAGCCATAACTTTATACATTGCACACAAATACAAATTAACACAATTTATATTTACTATATACACCAACTGTGATCACAAAAAAAACAAAAGAGGCACTTTTCTTTTATCTATTCTGTGTCAGAAAAAAAATAATTTTCTCTATTTTTTTGTGTGTGTTTTTAGCCATTTTTTAAAATGTAAATTCATTTTAAAGGTTTGAAATGTAAATAATTTTATGCTTCAAAATGTAAAAACATAGTTGCAGATTTTATCACAGACCTTTAACATTTGAAAGTTAATTAAAACAACTAAACAAAACATAACACAATCTGTTCAGCCAGTGAAACATGAAGCTATTGATGCATTAGCATAGTACACTAGTCATACATGTTTTGCAAAAATTGTGAATCAAAACATTTCTCTCAAGAGTTTTATCAATAAGCATGTATTTTGACACATAATTCATATATATTTAAGGACAATATATTTTTGAACTGCTTTCTTCTTTTAAGTTACAAGAAAAAAAGTGAACTAAAATATAGTCAACGTTTTATTGTATGTATAAACAAAGCCCTTCTAGAAGAAGCCTGCACATATAAAACAAACTTAAAATTACAACAATTTTCACAGGAAACACAATACAGATTTCTCTAAGCAACAGTAACCATTTCAGCATATCAAAAGATTATGAATTCAGTCTTTTACTTCACAATAACAATGACATGGCTGCACAATTTTCCAGTGCTTCTATATCTTGTTAGATACAATGGTCACCAGGTTCTTGCCACTGTCATATATTTCATATGCTATAAATGTACTAATGCATAAAACAATGTAAATGTACATGGCTGTGGGGGGGGGGGGGGGGGGGGGGAAGGGCAGTGCAGGCATATAGCCAGAGGCTCGAGTTAAAATCCTGTTAGAATAACACAGCCGAGCCTTTCTTTCCTGAGTTTACCCAGCTTGGGGATGGTAAAGGTGGCTGGACTTTGTGCCGGCCACACTATTGTATTCCAATGAAAGTGGTGACCTCCTGCTTCACCAACCCTTCAAAGTCTGCAGGGGGGGGGGAACTTTTGTGAGGAGCGAAGGAAAGAGGACGGGATAATTGCTTTAGATTCAATTTAATAAAAAAAATAACAACAGCTGTTGCCAATTGTCTCAATGCATTATTTTCTAAATCACACATAAAACCAGCTTTACAAACACAATCATGTCATGATGCTACAACTGTACACATATAAAATTGTGCTACTACACAAAATCTTTCTTTGCTACAGCCTGAACCTAAAGTAGTAGATTCTTGTTTTTTAACTCTTTCTGTGCCAATCCATGATATCAGTTTTAGTGCTCTTTTTTTTTTAAAACAAAAAATTAGATCTCATAATATTATTAATAAAGATGTAACCTTTATTGTAAGATTGTTTTATCTTCTACTTATTATTATTTCCTGTTCTATTTCCTTTAATTTGATATGAAATATAGGAATCTTGCTAAACAAATACTTTTTAAAATTCATGCATAAATTAAGAGCAGACTAAACAAATTCGAGCAGCCTAAAAATGGCCTGGTACAAACATGAAAACACCACAGGCACAGAAAGAGTTAAAAAAGGAAAAAAACTAGTCATATAATATCATTAAGCTGTTGAATATTTTGATGTACAATATTTAAAAAAAAAGCAAAATGTGACTTTAGTGCTCTGAGAAACTTTTTTGGGGGGTTAAAACCGAAAAACAAAAAAGTTTCAACACTAGATGTCAGTTTCTGTAGTCTACAATTTATATATAAGAAAACCTTGTACAACTTGTCAAAACTCAATCTAGTTCACTTTTAAGTTAAAAAAAATATACTTTTCATTTAATAAAATACTATGAGACATATCATGGCACATTATCAGTGGTTTTTTTTATACAGGCATTCTAATGACAATAACTATTGACAATTTCCCACAAATCCATGGGGATTTCTTGTTTTTTAAAATGGGAATTCCCTTTGATTCATCAATTGATTGATGAGGATAAATGGCTTGCCTGCATTATAAAACACTCTCTAACAATCAAGTAACATGTGTAATGAAAACAACAACTAAAGCTGTTAAGGTAGACTAAGTTGAGTCAGGTAAGAAACAAATTCCAATCAAGCTTTAAACAGAACATTATATCATGACTCAATAATGATTTTACAAAATCAGTAGATGATTCAAAGTAAAAATGTCATTTGGTGTAGATGAAGTAAGTAGCTAAATAATATCATTGTATTATACTGTCATCTATACACACATTTTTTATTGTTTACTTTATACTGAAAAATGTATTGAAAGAATTCTACAATTATTAAAGAAGATTTATTTTTAATTTAATGAAACATTACTTAATTTATTCCTTAACAAATTTCCTTGTCAAGAAAATCTGACATGAACATTACAAAAAAAGTAACAATTTGTGCTAAAATAAATGTTGCTTGGAACAATTTTGTAAATAAATATTTTTCTTATATTGTCTAAAAATCTTTTTGAAGTTTTTTGTGCATAGACCTAGCAAATCAAAAAATATTTATAATGCTTTTAACAGAAATTATCTGCAATATCATTCAACAATTTTGTTTAATTTACTAAAAAATAATGTACATATATCTTTCTAATAACCCCCCCCCACACAAGACCTCACTAATGTGTTTATAATGTTTTGGCTGATAAACACTGAGAAATGGACAACAGAATAAGGGGGAGTGAACTATTTGACTAATGTAACCTGAGGGGTGTTAGAGTGGAGATCTTCAATGAGTCGGACTAGATCGGTGGCACCAATATCTGCGGCTCTCTGCATGAGTGATGTCACTGGGTGGCTGCATTCCATCATGGCACACATTGGTGCGTCAGGGTCACATGTCTCATACTGTGGAATGTCAAAACGGTGTCATATATGTATAGCATGTAATAATGGTTTCTATATTGTATTTGAGATTGTCTCGCAAGTTCATGTAGAGTTGTTTATATACATTTGATTTTGGTGTAGATAATAAGTGTTTATATATATATTATGACGTAATACAATAACACTTTCTCATTGTTTCTTCTACTTTCTAGTATACATATTCTTTTGCATTAGGAAAACTTCGGGAAAATCCATTTTTAGTACTTTCCGGACCAAAATCAATATCAGCGTATCAGTGCGGTTTTGTGTCCTTGATTTCTGCATAGATACCAGTGAAGTTGTTAATATTTGTACACAAGTTCAAGCGCTAAATTCTTCTTTCAAGATTCATCAAGTTGCTTGAGTTTTTATTATAGTGAACAAGAACCTAGACAAACAACAGTGGAAGTCGTAACTATGCTGTTTGAGAATGGGAATCAAAAGTTGTTTTGAAGCTGACCTGTTAACACACACAACAAGTACAATGAAAGTTGTCATAGTTACTACATACCTGTTTATATATGTCAGTATTGAAGCCAGATGCTACCAGAAAGTTTGCCAGAGAGATGTGTCCAGCATCTAGACAATCAAACAAAGCTTGGCTAAATCTGGATTCCCCATTATGTTCAAGCAAGGGAGGCACAAGTTTTTTCACTTCTTCCATATTACCTGTCTGGAATTGAAATACAATAACAAAATGTACGATGTTGTGCTCTATTAATTCATACCTATTTTTTGTTTTTTTAAACAGAAATAAAACTACCAATGTCTTATTTTGTTTCATGTCCAATAGTATATGACTTTTTTTCAATAAATGCTTCTTAATGTTAAAAATCCTCCTCATTTAACCTTCTTTCAATAGAACCCTCAATCTATGTCTGCAACACTTCATTTTGCCTTTTCTGCTTTTGTCCTACAATACAATATTAATCTCATTACTCACCTTAATAGCTTGCTGAAAACGTTCCTCAAAGTTAGACTCAGTGAGGAATATGTCAAGGTCAAGGTTGATAGTAGGTCGTCTCCGGACATTGAAAGTCTGATTACCACACTGTGATCTGTCATAATCTTCTGGCGTCAACTCATACTGCAAAAAAATAAAATCAAGACACATTACAAAAACATTTTTAAAAAATCTATTTTTACAGACATAGCAAGCAGCTCTAAGCAGTGTGTTTGAATCTACTCATTTGGTGAGCAGCATCCATTTCTAACTTTTGTTTCACATGAACTTAAATCCCCATGAAAAAAAGGACAATAACAGGCTACAGTATTGAAAAGTAATTTAAAAGTATTCTTTTTAGACTGTCAGTCCATAGGATAAACAAAGCATCCTTCCCCAGTTTCCATGTCCATGTCAGACATTGGAATGAGAGGCCAGTTTAACTGTCCCCAAATAGTTAGGACTAGGTAGACTCATGAAAATCCTCTGAACCCAAAGGACCATCCCAGATTTGAACCAGGGACCTACTGAATACATTGCCACTAGACCAAAAGACTTATTGGTTTAATACTCAGCTTATTAACAGTTCTTTCACAAAAAATATGAAAGAGATGTTAAATAAAAGTTTAACACAAAATATAAGCTGAGTACACTGAACTCACCACATCCTTTATATGTGAGCAGGAGGCTGTTTTGTTGATCAGATCTATGACTTCTTGACTGGCAGAGTAAATGTGAGCATAGTGGAGAGGACTCTGGCCCAACTGTAGAGCAGAATACAATGGTTGACAGTGAAAGATAATTCACAATATCTACCTATTGGTTGTGGTGGTGAATAAGGAATTAGTTATAGTGGATGGATAGATGTCCATCTGCCTCAACTTTTCCCAGCTGTCTATTAACCATATGAGCTGAGTAGACTCAGCAACATAGAGTGTTGTATGAACAGAGTTGATGAGTGCTATATTTCAGGATTGTACTGTAAAACCATTTCCTTAAAAAACCTTACACAGTGTTCACAAACCAATTTACAAGGATATATGTGAACAATCTTACTGTCTGTAGTACATGTATTGTTTTTATCCCAAAGATGATTACATTTATTTAACCATAGAGTTATTTACTTTTTAAACACTCAAAATAATTTTTCTTTATGCTGCTTAGTCAATTTTAGGAAAATTCACAAGCTTTCCCAAACTTTTCAAAACTTTCCCAAACATGAAAAATGTAGTAAATTTTCCCAAACCATATGAACCCTGCATATGAACAAGAGGGTATAAGTGCTATATGAGCAGAGGTGATAAGTGCAAAAAAAGAGAGGTGATGAGGCTTTATGAAAAAGTGTGATGAGCGCAATATAAAACTCTTTATGAACACAGGTAATGGGTACTCTATGATGAGCTGAAGCTGTATGAAATAGGAATACCTGGGTAAATATCTGTATTCACTTTTTAAGACCCTCAGTACAGTGTTACGCACAATTAAAAATAATACCAGCAACCAAAACATTTTCATTTTTTTAGGAGAGATTTAAAAGAAATTTAGTCATTAAGAGTTCTATTCTATTACGGTAGTTCAAATGTTAAAAAAACAACAACTTAACAACACAACGTAGAATTCAATATAATGAGGTTTTGTAAAATGTATATAGTGATAATTTCCACTTTAGTTAGGGGTCGTTTAGATGTCAATTACAGCATGGAAGCATTAAAGTAGTAAAAAATATTCTTCAACAATAGAAAATTTCATTTAGGTTTTTAACAAAATGTTTAAACTTACTTTTTACAACTTGCTCACAAATTAAAAAAAAAAAAACACAAGGAAAAAACTTACATTATTTGTAATTCCCAACATTGCTGGATATTCTTGAATGAGATACTTAATGATGCTGATATGGTCTGGAACACAGGTACTGCTTTGATTGGTCAGCTTCCTCCAGCACGGACCCTTCTTAAATGGACAGTCTTTTTTATTGTTCCCTAAGGTCTTTGAGTCTTTACGGCCACTGTACAGCTGTGCCATGTCAGAATTGGTCCCCGTGCTGCCAGTGTCGCCGTTGCTTATGTCCCCGAGGACTATTCCTTCGGGGTCGATGATATTGCTGTTGCCACCATTCTGTGCACTGGGATTTTTAGCATGGCTGTACTGAATGGTGACATGTAGCAAGGTACGCCCTGCCTTGTCCCTGGCGTTGGCATATTTACGGCTCATTAGCTTCATCAGCTGGGCTTTGTTTCCCAGCTTTACTAAACTGAACAGCTTTGTAACACAAGCCTGGAGGTTAAATTGTATACAAGATGCTAGCATTAGTAGATACATTACTAGGAAATACTCTAGTCCATAATTAGTTTAATTAACTCTTTCAATCCCATGAACCGGTACAATCGGCTTTTTATTTTTAGTTTCTGTCCCACGAGCTGATTCTACCGGCTCATGATTAATTAATAATGTTGCAAAAAGCCTATACGGTGTAAAGATGTATTTTTACTTAAGGATGTATTTTTACTTCGTCATTTTTGTTTCGCCATTTTCTTTGTTACTCATTTGCTACTACCGCGACTGAATGCGACATACCCCCTCCGTACTAATGCGCCCAAACGCGGCCGCCACGTGTGTGACTAACATTGTCGTTTCTTGATTTTTTTCGACATGGGTTCTGGGGTTTTATTTTACTGCAAACACGGCTTTTAAAAAGTAGGAATATAGTCTGTTTCGTTAATAAAAACCGGATGTTTTTATCTAGTTTCGTTTTTTTGCTATGCGCGTCCGAAAATCGGGTATTTTTCACTTGCCTTTCGTCTTGTAAAACTTTTTTTATAGCCTTCGTCTTTAATTTTTTACTTTATTAATCGATAGCTCTATACCTCCAAATATAACATTTAACAACAGTTCTGATAATAAGGATGCTGCAGATATAGACTTAGATAAATTTCCATTTCAACTCGATTTTTGGGCTTTATTATACTTTATCGGACTTTGACGCTAGGCCTAGAGAAAATATTTAGCCAAATCCTAGGGTCTCAACACTCAGCGAATGATTCTACCGATAATTCGGCATTTTTTATGTATAAAAGTATACATTTCCAGAAAGCTAAGATATTTATCTATTTTATGATGTAATTTTTATTCACTTTGGGGAATATTAAGTCATTAAAAAAAAATATTTAAAAATATTTTACTAAATTTAATACGGAGTTCCTTCCCTTTGGTTAGTATTTTCAGGGGTGTCTTTGGAAAGTAGGTTAGTTGCAAATGAGTTAATGCAATTTTTTTTACACTTGTTGCGTTAATTTTTTACATTTTAATCGATATTTGGGTTCAATTATTTCGGTTATGGGGCCAAGCGGTCCAGGGGCATCTCCAACTTAGATTATTACCGCTAATAAAGCTCTATAACTAATTTATTCATTAACGAAAGACGATGACCTATTTCATTAACTTCTAATAATGAAAACTTCACAGAACAAGAGATGGATTATAATTTGGAATAAAGCGAAATAAATGCTGTAACGGGAGCGTCCAAAAAGAGGCATGATCCCTTCCAAAGGTTGCAAATTCGGACTACAATTTTATTTTTCAAATATAATAAATATATTTTTAAATACATTTATCATATACTACATTCAATTTCCTTTCCATTGATGTATTACACTTCATGTCTATTTTTAATATTAGATCAGTTTATGAGAATATGAGTAGATGTTTCTTTATTTCAACTTTGCTCATTTTTATTTTTGTGATGGCATATCTTTGGCTAAATATTGTGTAACTTTGTTATTTATTGATCAATTTTGTTCAAATTTGAAAGTGTTATTGTTTATTAGATTTGCTATTAGGGTTTAAGATGTTGCATCAATTGGTTGACAAGTTTTATAAATAAAAAACTTTTATTGGAAAGAAAAATTATTTTTGTTGATAAATAATTTTTTCTTAGTGGTTGACCACTATAAAAAAATTTATATCGTTCAATAAACATATTTTAAAGTACTTTGATCATAAACTGCATTCATTTTGCTTTCTTTTGATGTATAACACTAAGGGTTTATCTCTTATATTTGTCCCAAGATTTACATTTAAAAATTAAGGTCCTATTTTTTCTTGTATCTTTAAAAAAAGGCTTGGTAAAACCATGAAAAAAGCCCTGGGCGCTAAAGAGTTAAAGGCTTAATGATTAAGGTAAGTTAAACTAAAATGTCTTTTGAAAACCACAAATTCATTCATTGAATCCAAAAAAAGAATCAATCAATAAACCACCACAACCCCTGAACTTATTGTTTGTTTTTTTAATAAAAACTATAATTGCAAACTTTTTTAAACAAAAAATAATCAGCAGGTAGCTCAATTACTATCCATGTAGGATGCAACTTGACCATTTGAATAAGTTAACAAGGTAGTCAAAGTCAACATATTGAAGTGTATTATACAATTTTAGTACTATTTAAGTTAATGTACAAAATGAAGTAAAAATGACATGATGAATAAGAATTTCATTTAAGTAAGATTCTAAGTGGCAGTAAAGTACCTGAGTAGAACTGATGTTTTTAATAAGTTCATCCAGCTGCTTAGAATTTTTCTGTCTCACCAAAGTTGAAATGCTACAATTATAGGATTCTGGAACAATGTGATTATACAGCTGAAGTACAAGAGCCTCCAGGCGTTCAAGGTCACATTCTTGGATCAGTTCAATCACATGACTGTCAATCAAATGCCTGAAACATAAATTTTAGATACCTTATGCTGACTGGCTGGGCTACTAAGAAACTGTCCAATAAAACATCAATTCAATAAGACATTTGATACATCCAAATGCTTTGAAAGTAGAAAAGTACCAACTGTTATTAAAATATCAAAGATAAAAAAATACAAACTATTTCATTCATGGAAAACATTTTAAAACCAAACTAAAAATGCTGAGTACTTAAAAGAGTTATAATAAATGTTAAATTATCTTGGAATCCACATTCTGATAAGTAAATAAAATATCGGACAATGCTTAAGGCTTCATTAAAAGGAATTTTTACAAAGGTAACAAGAACATAAATGCTAGACCTATACTAGAATATGCATTCTATTTGACACCCATCAAGTAATAAAACATATAAAAATGAAATGTAAGCTGCAAGGTTTATTACTAGTGAATATTGACAACTGACAATTGTAACACTAATAGTTAAACCACTAAATCTAGAAACACTAGAGGACAGAGAAGTAGTGATAATACATAAAGCATTCAAGTCTAATTTAGAATACAACAGAACAGCAATCTAATACAATACTCAGATAGACAAAAAAACAGATTAATAATAATTGCAATAATCTTCCGTAAAGAAGGAACAGCTATAACAAACAAGACAAGGTGTATAGAATAAGCATTTACACCTCACATTAATTAAGGAGAAAAGGCTTTCCTGACAAAATCAGGAGCCTTATTGGAGAAACTTTAGTTTTGATAATATTACTATACGACCCAGAACATAAACATTGTTCAATAAACAAAACAATTCAGCCACAGTTTATTAAAAGAACTGGGGGCATGATTGCATTTGGCATCACATTTGGCATCACATTTGGCTGGCATACTGAAGGTCCTGGGTTTGAATTCTGGTGCAGGCTTGGATTTTTTCCCTGGACTGTATGGCACCAGCTCTAATGGGTACCTGACCTTAGTTGGGGTAAAGTAAAGGCGGCTGTGCAGGCCACACAATCACCTAGTATGCTGTGGACACAGAAACTGGTGAACTCTACTTCACCGGCCCTACGGATCAAATTGGTCCAAGGGGATACTTTACATATAAAAAGAACTAAAGACTGAGCTGAAAAAAAAAGAACTGTAGCTTACTTGTAATCTGATCGTTTCAGTAGTTCTGAATGATCTCTGGCTGTTCTACCAAGAGCGTCTCTGGCTGCCACGTTGATGCCAGAATCTAGGATGGCCCTGATGACACCTTCTGTCTCTCCATTCAACATGGCTTCCACAAGTACAGTCTGGCCGTGAATGTTGCGAATGTTCAGGTCTGCGTCTCGCAGTATCCTTGCTGTGATTGCCTCATCTTGTGGTCGACACTTTGGATTAACCAGCTGAGGGTTATATTGAAAATAAACTTAGTGGTTGTAACTAGAACATTTTATATCAAATTATGAAAAAGATGTTACAAATTAGTTCTAATGATAAATTTTGTATGTAGATTCATCAAGTATATAAAACTCAATGTATGTTGTTGCTTTGGGAATGTAATCTAAGCCCTCAAATGAAAAATTAAAACATTTTGCATGAATATTTCATTTGTTCCCACCTGGTTCACTGTACTATTTATATTTGTAATTATCATTGCTTGGTATTTTAAAATTCAATGGAAAAATTCTGTAATATTTGGTTTAAAAACATGACAAGTTTCATGTTTATTCCATGTATTTGGTCTAATGAAAATAAAAGGCATACTAACAAGGATTAGACAAATCAAGTAAACTCTACAACTTGTATTTTTAAAATCAATTATAATAGTCTGAAGAGTTGGCTATTATCTTTATTTCAATATGATTGGTTCAAGTAAAACTACATGATAGAAATAGAGCTTTGTATGAAGAATTTAAAAAAAAGTGAACAAGAAAATAAATGGGTAGGGAATATAAAATACAGCTAAATCTGAAAGGGTAGATAACCCAAAAACAATCACTAGATTTCAATGGGTAGATAACCCAAAAACAATCACTAGATTTGAATGGGTGGAAAGCAACACATACAAGAAGAAGAAATATGGAGAGTAGGAGAGTGAAAGAATATACATCCAACTAAGACCAAAACAAAACACTGATATTTCCAACCTGAAAAAAAAGAGGTTTTGGTGGGCTAGCAGCTTCCGATTCAAAAGTGTATTTGATTGAAGTATCTGGGTTCAACTCCATGAAAGCTTCAACCAGTCTGAGTTGATTGATTTCCCACACAGCTGCCAGCAGAGGGCGAGGTGCAGTTGGGTAATCCCTATAGTAAAACTGGTAGGAAAAGTCTTTTGTGTTTATGTCAACTTTCTGAAGATGTTCTGAAGAAGAAAAAAAACTAGCATTCAGCAATTGAAGAATAATTAGGCCCAATAATGGATCAAGCCAATATCCAAGTTAGCATCCACAATAAATATACCAGGTATTTATTTAAACTTTGTTTAGTTATCTTTTGTCTGTTCTGTGCTTATAAAAGTTACACAAACTTAAAACTTTGAGATGACATTACCTGCAGCTTTCCACATTTGAACCATCTGCAGCTTTCCACTCAGCATTGACAGAGCCATCTCATTGGTGTTTTCATATTTCTCTAACAACAAGACTGTGTCCAGCTGGGTATCACACATGTGGACTTGACACTAGTGACAATATTCAACACATTGATTGAAACAATACATTCTTTTTTTTTTAAAAGATCTTTAAGTAGTAGACAAGAATATTTGGGTGAAATGGTAATGCATACCTTCAGATTGGCAGTCTCTCTACCAACCACTTTAACAGTTCTGCACCAGTATCTCAAAAGCCTTTCAATCAAAATGGGATCTGGAGTTTTACATTTCACAGCCGCCCAAAGCCCTAATTGATATACAAAGGTGTAAAGAATAATTATTTTAGGCCCATGGTTAAATATCTTTACCATTCTGATTGTAAGAAGAAAGCATTATAATGTATAAAACTGTGTCAACTCTCTAAGATCATTTAAGATGGCAGGAGTTTTGGACAAGGTGACACACCTGTATATTTCCTGAGTAACACTATAAGGCAACAAGTTACCTGGATGATACTTTCTAAGTTGTAATATTTCCAGAATAACACTACAAGGCAACAAGTTACCTGGATGATACTTTCTAAGCTGTAATATTTCCAGAGTAACACTACAAGGCAACAAGTTACCTGGATGATACTTTCTAAGTTGTAATTTTTCCAGAGTAACACTACAAGGCAACAAGTTACCTGGATGATACTTTCTAAGTTGTAATTTTTCCAAAGTAACACTAAAAGGCAACAAGTTACCTGGATGATACTTTCTAAGCCAGTGAAGATTCTCCTCCCAGCCAGTTTTTTTATGAAACAGTATTTCTTCTTCAGGTGTGCGACCCGCTTTATTTTTCTGTAGAGGGCAGGCTCCACACCTGATTGAAAAGACAGTTTGACAGTAATACTAACAGCTTACTTATTAAATACAGAAGAATAAAAAAATGAAATAAAACAGTAAAGACCTGTACATCCTTTTTAGTTTAAATAGTTTAGTGCCTCTTCTCATAACTATTACTTATACAAGAAATAGTATCTATAAAATGATGCTATGTATTAAATACTTCATGCTAAAATAACATATAATCATATAAGTCTTATCTGCATGATATCAACCACTTGGTCATCAATGTAACTCAATAACTACATTGAGCCGCAAAATGTGGCTCAAGCCAGTCATGCCGTAAGACCACAAGCCACATTTCGCTGTTCAAAAACCCTTATATATTTATTATTTCCAAATCAAATCCAAGATTAAAAAATAATAAACCAATTTTCTTGTTTTGTATCGACTACTTCTGGATTCATTCTTTTCAAAAGTAAATATCAGCTGATAAACATGCTTTTTGTGTTTAAAAGTCATTTTTTTATGATGTCTAGTTTAATTTTCTCTTTTTTCCCCTCAGTGTATAGTTTTTTGTGCGTATCTTTGTTATTTGTAACAAAAATACATGAAATTTGAAGTGAGTGTTTTCAAGTGGATATTTAATAGGATCCCAAAGTTTCTTTTTAATTTTGATTATCAATTGCGGAGATATTAAAAAGACTGTAAGTGGAATATCTTTTTTTGTTTTGTTTCTAAAACAACATTCTTACTTTCACCCTTACATTCACACTTTTTCTAGAATTTAAAAATGTACTATAAGCATTTTGTAGATAAGCTTTCATGATAAGCTTTTGATATGCAACACTTAGGGTTTTAAAATAAAAGATGTAAAAAAAGCTGCATTGGGCCTACGTAAAAAAAGGTCATGAAAATTGGCTGGCTACACACTGGAAAATGTCATGGTAGTTATGGAGTTAAAGTAGAATGTAGGATTAGTTTCTTGCACTGCACACCTTACCTCATGAGCGCCACTATACAACGCCAGGCACCAGGAACCCTGACCACTTTGTGCAGCACTGTGTCCCCGTTCTCATCAGGCACCTCAATGTCCAGCTTTGTGGACAGCATGTACATAATCCTGGTGCCATTGGCAGTCAGGTACAGGTGTGTGTAGTCCGTCAGGACATGGAGGAATGTTTCACCTGTCTTGCTATCCCTGGAATTCAGGTCCACACCAGAGAAATAATATCTACCTGTCAACAGCAGAACACAGTTCAATAAGAGCGGTGTGAAAAAAATAGACAAGTTGGCATGCAGCATTTGATATGTGTTTAAATTAGTTTAAATAAATAACGACCTTAAGAGAATTAAATAAACTGAAACTTTAACAACAAATGTAACAAAATTGTAAACCTAAATAAATTAGGAATACAGTAATCCATACAATAGTATGAAATATTGATCCAATATCACAATATTTATTCTATGTCATCTTTACTCACAGACAAGTTCACATGAATAACAAATGTTGCCCAGAGCAAAAGACTTAGAGATCTCATGGTCACGGATGTTATCAATCAATGATTTGTTGTCCAGAACTTGTTTCTTGGGGCCAACATTTTTTGTCTGGACCAAGGAAGGGCTCACCAAGGAAGCCATGTCAGGGGTCAACCTGCAGGTCACCTTCTAGTGAAATGAGCCCTGTCAGCTCTGTTATTGGAGATAGCTGTGAAAGAAGAAATTATAAAATTAATGAACTAACACACAGAGCTAGTTATAATAGCAAAGAATAAAAATAAATGAACATTTACAATTTACATAGAGCTAGATGTGAACATATACAAGCAAACAAGGCAGCATAAGTCTAGTAAAAGTAATGTATTCCTCACAGACCAGATATATATGACCTGCAAGCATTCACAAGTTCCTGTGGCCTGCACTATGCCCAACTGCCTTTAATTTGCCCCAACTAATGTCAGGTACTCCTCCGAGCTGGGTAGACTAAAGGGCACCATCAAGACAAGTGAAAAAACCCAGCCTTAACAAGGCTTCAAACACCCAGCCACAAGGCTGTGCATCATCAATGACAATATTTAAAAACCCTAATGCAAATGATAATTTAATAATCTCTAGCAATAAAAAGGATATGAAACAAATAAGAAATAATCATATAATTTATTGCTCATTCAACATACATTATTGAATGTTTCCAAATAACACCAGTTAAAACAATTTTGAAAATGATAACCCTAACCCTAAAAGGAAATCCATCTACTGACTAATTAAAACATTATATAAATAAACAATAAACAACTAACTGCTTTCAGAGAATCCAAGTAGACAACAAGTGCTGTTAACCTTGAGATAAATAACAACCCATACATAGAGTCAACTAATAGCCTATGTCCTATCACTACAGGTGAAATAGTGGACCTGGTACAGGATTCAGCAGAGACAGTGTCCTACTTGTCTGTGTTCAACCAGGCTGTCTGTGTGTGGAGGGGTGGTGGTGCAGAGGGGTTGCAGGAAGAACAAACATACCGCCTAGTAAGGCTCACATTTCCATGTTTTCAGCACTTATAGTTATAGCTGGGAATTGAGTCAATATAAGGCTAACTATTTTATTTCTTCTTATCTTCTTATACATTACAGATGCTCCTTCTATAAAGAAGATTATTGCGTCCTACGCTCATCTGTGGTCCGAGTCTAGTCTTGCATTTTTATTAATGTTTTAAATGATGTTAAGTTACTGGTTTTCCTGGTTTGTTCAGGCAACCCATTCCATGCCCGAATGCCACTCGGGAAGAAAGAGTACTTATATGCATTTGTTCTCGCATAAGGGACAAGGAAAGTGTTTTTGTCTTTATGTTTATCTGAGCTTTGCAACAGGTTGTTATTGGGTTGTAGTTCTAAATTAGAGTTTAATGCCTTATATATTATGATTACTTTACTCTTTGCCCTTCTGTCCTCTAGTGTTTCTAGGTTTAGGGATTTGACTAATGGTGTTACTCTTGTTAATTGGGAGTATTCACTGGTTATGAACCTTGCAGCTCTTTTTTGGATTTGTTCTAATTTTTTAATGTTTTCTTTAGTTGATGGGTCCCATACAGGTGCTGCATATTCTAGTATAGGTCTAACTAATATGAGATAGCATTTTAGTTTTATATTCTTATTACATTTGTAAAAGTTCCTTTTTATGAATCCTAATGTTTTGTTTGATTTTTTAATTACTTCATCAATATGAGGGTTCCAAGATAACTTGTCATTTATGATTACTCCTAGATACTTAGCATTGTTAGTTTGAGTTAGTTCTTTACCATCAATGAAGTAGTTTGCTATTATTTGTTTCTTTTTCTTGGATACCCTTATTAGTTGGCATTTTTCTGGGTGAAAAGACTCCAGTTTGATTCACATTTTTGTAGTTCATCTAAGTCTTTTTGTAGAAGTTCACTATCTTTTACTGCCTTTATTATTCTATAAATTATGCAATTATCTGCAAATAATCTTACTTTTGTTCCTGTGTTGATGCAGTTTGGCAGATCATTAATATAAATTAGAAATAGTAGGGGTCCTAAAACAGTTCCTTGTGGAGCTCCTGAGTTTACATTTATTGGTGATGACTTAGAGTTAGAGCCATTTATTTCCAGTTTGTTCTCTGCCTATAAGAAAGTCCTGAATCCACTGATGTAAGGGACCAGAAATGCCAAAATATTTAAGTTTTTTTACTAGACTAGAATGATGAACTTTATCAATTGCTTTGGGAAAATCGAGTAATATAGCATCAATTTGGTTGTTATTATCTAATCCCTTTTGTTGTTGTTGGCTTCCATTTGTCTCGAGAGACAACGGAGTTTATTGTGCCCTTGGGGAATGTGCGCTCCTGGCCTTGCAGCTTCTGCTATGGCTGTACAAGCCCACATCCCTTAGCCCTTAAACAAGTCATCTATTACGCCTATTAATTGAGTCTCACATGATCTATTTTTCCTAAAGCCATGTTGGTGTGGGCACAGTGCATTAAGTTTGTCTAGATGATTTACTTTACTTTACTACTATAAATTATATGTTCAAGTATTTTACATGTTATGCTTGTTAGGGAAACAGGTCTGTGATTCCCTGACACATTGCATCAATTATCACACAACCTTTTTAACAAGCTGGTAAATAGAGTAGGCCTATAAAGTAATTGATAAAGAGCGTGATACTTTATCGGAGTGATTATACGGCGGATCCGCCGTATAACGCTGAGCGTTATTCGGCGGATTTTTGCGTGAACTCCTGACCTATATTATACATAATTGTTTTTCTGGTCCTATATGCTTAATTACTATTTTTTCGTACTATTAAGAACAAGGTTTGTGGCCCAATGGTTAGTAGCTTGCGCTGTCAACAGGGGGGACGCAGGTTCAAATCCAGCCAGCTCCGCCAATTTTTTTTTTAGTATTATAAAAAAATACACCGTAATCACTCCGTTCAATTATAGTAAAACGATAAATATTTTTTTGATTTTTTTGTAAGTAACCATTTGTCATTGTTTATAATTAATTCAAACATAAAGGTTACCCTATTACTATGGCCTATGTAAATTAGAAATTGATTTTACGGTTAGGCCCGGTTAGGGTTAGGACTTAGCTAGGAATATGATCCTAATTAAAAGCCTATAGAGTCACTATAGAATAGAATATAAAGTTTTAAGTCATAAATAAGTATAGCCTAACTCTCACAATTTTTCGTAAATTCGGTATTATACACTTTCGGCTGTTTGAATAACGCTTCCCAAAAATAAGTGCTTCGCGTTGTAGGCAGTGGAAAAGATCCTGTATAATATAGGTCACGAGTTCACGCAAAAATCCGCCGTATAACGCTGGGCGTTATACGGCGGATCCGCCTTATAACGCCTCCCATACTTTATAGGCCTTCTACATTATCATGTCCGATCGTGTAAATGAAATCAATGTTAAAGCTTACCATATGCATTCACACAAAATTGAAATTTAGTACTATATTCTCTCTCTATATATATATAGATCTACCAGACATAAAATGCACATATTATTATTATTTACTATCATTAGGCTACAGTATTTGCTTTCTATAAATAGACATTTAAACTAGGCCATCTATATACAGCTATAGTGCAACCAGAGGCGAAACCTTTACTAAACAAATAAGTTTAACCTAGATCTAGATGTCTTGCAGACTGAGAGTCTGTACCATTTTTTTCCCCGACACACTAACTTTATCTTGAATGTTATTAGGCCTACACTATTTCACGGTCTAAATTCTAAATGTACACACATATTGGTCTGCACTGATGATGAATTATGCCACAGTTCGACGCGGACACTGGCCTACAAAAAATGCACCGTGTAAATAAATATTCCTTAATATAAACTAGCGGCTTTAGTGATCGATAAATTTCCTACATTTTTATTTGCCCCAACTGTTTACAGAAAAGAAATATTATCTACATAAAGGCACTGGTCTATATAAAAATAAATATTGAACAGAACCACTTAGCACCTAATTAGTCCCTCGTGTTCATATATCGAAGGCCAAGACGAGATCCAGGATGGTAAATTGTGCCCAACACAGACTAAATATATCATTATCTGAGTATATCTTTTCTATTGTGTGTAGGTAATACAACGTACGCGTATGCCTCTATCCTCTATCTCACGCTTTTATTTGCTGTTGTATGTGTGTGTGTGTTATGTAGGGCCTATGGGCTGGGCCGCTAAGTGCTCAATACTAACTACGAAATAATATAACAAGAGCACCCGAAATTAAAAAAATGACAAGTTAAATAAGGAAAGATAGGACGTTTTGACATAGATACTCTGAGTATTAATGCATGGGTGTAGAGAGAAAAAGTGAGCATTTAAAAACTACATCAGAGACCGATGTTGGTGATATAGGCTAAGCAAAGCATCAAACTTGGCGCAAAGAAAAAACAATTGCTAGGCCTAGAGTACACTGAAAAAAACACAAGACACACCTGAGATACTTTATTGCACTTTTTAGTAGAGGCGAGAGTATAGGCTATAATATGGTTGCCAGATATAGGCTTCTTAGAAAATACCGGGCTCCTTCCCCTCCTTGGTATCTGGACCATGTTAAAATTAGGTAGCCTATATCTTTTTACATGTCAGATATTTCCTTGTATTTTATGCCCGACAGTCTGCTGAAAAAACGGAACTTTCCGATTAAATATCGTGCATTGGATAACCCTAGACAAGAGACCGGAGATAACTAATAATATAATTATCACAACAAGAGAAGGCGGTATCACTAGTAATGCCAATAAAAAAATAAGTAGGCTAATATAAAAAAAAAAGCAAAAACAAACAAACAAACAAAAACAAGCTGAAATAAGATAGAAGTACGCGAAAACAGCAATCGGCCAAAGAGCTCAAAATTAAACCGGCATTACGTTTAACCCATTTAATGATTGAATATTCTGTTGTTTTTTAAATTGTTAGGCAAATGGGGGAAAAAATATCACAAACGGCCAACATAAGAAAGGAATTGTCACTCCAGGCCCCTGGCCTAAATTAATAAGAAGCTTTCAAATAATACACAACAATCGTATAAAAAAACATAAACACACTACAGGCATCTTATGATTCCCATGTTTCTATAAAGAGAATTCCCAGGCGAAATTACTTTGGCATAATAAACACCGCAGTGTCCTCGAAGATAGAGACACGCTACAGCAGGGGTGGGCAACTTACGGCATGCGTGCCAAACTTAGCACGCAGAGCAATTTTCAATGGCACGCGGATGCCCCCGAAAAAGGCTAGTCAAGTCTCTTCTACAAGAAATTGAGTGCTAAAGCAGTATGTTGGCACGCTGAATGAATTAGAGATCCCACTTTGGCACACTATTATGAAAAGGTTGCCGACCTCTGCGCCACAGCAATATGGAATCAGGACATGTATGGAGCTTCATCCACTCTCATCTTCGTTATCTGCATGCTCGGACAGTCGCAAGACCGTCACTTTACATTTTCGCGACAGCTTCTGCATGGGGTCGTAATCTACTGAAATAGACCACTTTTCAGTTAGGAAGCGGGCAACTGAAATATGTTTGTTTTTTTTCTGGGGATTTGCACCGTTGATCATCTCGATTTAGTAGTAAGAGTAGCGGCCATGAACATTGCAAAAATTATCAGTGTCGCTCCCCCCCCCCCCCCATAACAATTTTTTTGCCTTTACCTCTTATGGTCGTTCTCAACGAAATAGGTTATCAGAACAAGTAAGGGAAACCACCAAATTGACATAATTTAAAACATTTTATGTTAACCAATTACAAGACTAGATTCAAACCACGTGATAACTTTATTTATTGAAGGCACGACGTGTGTTTTTTTTTGTTTTTTTTTTTACAATGTATTACCACACTGACCTATATATACACAAGGGAATGTTGAACATGTCTTTGATACAATAAGAAACGTTTCAATTTGTCAACGAATTGGGCTTTAAGAATAAGTAATTAAAAACGATGAAATGATTATACCAACACTAGCAGTCTAGTATTTTAAAAAAGTATGTAAATTTAATTATTAATTAGATAACATGTTTCAGAAGAAGACACAGGTGAAAGAAAATCAGCCCCACCCAGAGCCTTTACAAGCTTATGTAGCGCCCCAGTGCAAAAGTTTCAGCGCCACCTCCTTGCATACTGTAACTGCTTGTTTAGTGCTATATTTGCTATATTTAGACTACATTAGCCGCTGGAAGTGTCGCCCCCGGGCATATGCCCCCCTCTGCCTCCCCCTATGTGGGAGCACTGGCCACACCACCAGCCCTTACCAAGAAGATCTTACCGCTGTCTCATACAACGTAGGAAGGTCGGTAATGATTACACCACTCTATATTACGGTCTATATACCAGTACATTTATTTCACACTGCCTGCTGAGCCAAAATATACCCTTGCGATATTGCCTCACCCCATTTAGTTAGGCCACTCTTAAACATGAAGAATACTGTTACAGATATAGGGCTGCCACGTCTTGCTGGGGCCTCATCGGGACACTCTGAGATGGGGGTGTGGAAATGGAGTAAAAATGTATTTAATATAATTAATTACTTTTTATTTAGAACACAATTACATGGAAGGCCCATAACGGTGACGGTCCCGTTATATCGGGACGGATGGCAACCCTAAGAATACATGAACCAATGCTGATTCAAGTATGTTACCAACAGGGGCTAACCCCCCCCCCCCTCCGGTATTTTTAAATATGTACTAAATTTAAAAAAAAAAACAACAAGTAAAGCTTGTCATGTTACTGTTCAGCCCCCCCCCCCCCTGAAAAAAATACTGGCTTCTCCCCTGGTTACCAATGCTGCTTTGAATGACCCACAAATTCAGTGATATGATCTTACATATGAAGCTAGGCGTGAAACCTTGCACCAAAGTTTCTTTGTGCTATAGAGCATACAACAAAGAGAAGACCTCTTTTCTATAGTGCTATATCCTTAGACAGCTTACGAGTTTTAGTTTTATATTAGTTTTGCCCTTTGCATTAGTGTTAAGTATGCCCTAAATAAATATTTGTCCCAGACTAAGCCAGAGACCTGATTTAGTTACTAAATTTATACTATTACTACCAGCTGTGTTGGTAATGAACTTTGGCCTACAAATGAAACCTCGACAGCATTCAATGAATGTACAGTGCTATGAAAGAAACTGATTCAGGGAAAGAAGGAAAAGAAAAGGGAGGGGCGGGGTGTGTGCAATGTAATAATTGCAATGTGTTGGAAGATATTAAAGTCAATAAATCAATCCAAGAGACCTTCACCTGAGCTATCACATGTATGTTTGATAAAGTAGGTTGCCATTTAGGGACATGTGGTTGAAAATTATTATTTTTTAATATGTAAGGAATTTTCCTTTGTTTATATTTATTGACTCTTCTCTGGCAACCTCTTGCTTTAACAAAAGGAAACACCCATACAAAAAAAAAATAAAAACCCATACATTATTGGCTACAGAATATTTGAAAGTATAACTAACTAATTATGGTAGCCAATTAACAGAAAGGTATAAACAAACAGTCAACAGATAAAAGAAAAAATATGAGGACATTGTTTTTGGTTTCCTGCTTAGTGGGTGTGTTGTTAAAGTACAAATATTTATCAGCAACCTGTCCTTGCATCTCAGCCATATGTAAAATGCAATTTTTGGTCTATGTGATCTTACATATTATATTCTTGCTAAATTATTTTTAGTAAATCCATATAACAGTGATAGCTCAAGGTAACCAGGGCCGTATTTAGGATTGTGGTGGCCCTGTTCCAAAGTTATGTGGGGACCCATCGTGGCCTAGCCTTGCCTTCCACATACTTTAGAAAAGTGCTGTTAATTAATGTTACATTCTGTAAAATCATAAATTATTGTATGTTGCGCTTAGCTTGGATGGACTAGAGCGCTTAAAATAATAAAATTGCAGGGGAATAAATGAATTTTATTTTACATTTTCAACGAAAGAATGGGGATGTTACAAAAAAAATATTTTTGTGATGTGCGAGGGCCCCTGTTCCAATGGAACATGCCTAAATACGCCACTGAGGGTATTTAAGATCTAGAAGCAAAGACGTTACATTTAAATAAAGTTGAAAATCTTCTCTTAATCTGGATCAATGAAAAGCAACTTTTAATTTATTTGGTTGTTTTATTTCTCTTTATTTAATATGTGAATTTACACATATTTTTAGCATTTTGAATTGTCTTTATTTTGATTCATTGATCTCAATGTTTCATAAGCATAGAAAAATAAAAGGACCTTAAAACTAGACCTACTTGGTCTTGGATAAAACTCAAAATTTAAAGAAATCAGCTATGGAGTTCAAGTGATTTAAATGATACCACTACCTGTCTCATCATTGGTGGTTTTATTGCTTTATAATTATTTTTTACCCAGTTAGAAAATTAAGTAGAAATACAAAGGGAATGTAAAGCAACAGTTCTATAAATGAATTCTGAGATTTCTGCATGATTATTGCATGCTTTTATATTTATATTACAAATTACAGCCAGTTCAAATTTTACAGAAGGATCCACACTATCAAAAAAAAAATGCCAAAGAATTAGTAGAAGAGTGTAAGATTACCAAAAGAGTGAAAAAAAAAGTAATCCTGTTGGACCCAATTGATCCATAGGGCTGGCAAAGCAGCATTCACCAGTTTCTGTGGCCACAGCATACTAGGGCATTGTCATTAGTCTGTTCCATATGCATTAATCATAATTAATTCCAAACAATGACTAGGCCTATCCTAGAATCAAAATATTTGTTTTAGATTCAGACATTTGAAATAATCTAGTAGTTGTAGCTTCTTAGAACTTCTATGCTCAAGTTGACTAAGAAGTGGCACCACTAGTAACTAGTGCTTTATAATTCTCTACTGTCTATTAGCTATGCTAGCATTTCCCAAACATTTATTTAAAAATAATAATTCACAAACCAACACATATACTGGTTTAACTTAATATGTTAGCTGATAATTGTGTAAATAGATATTCCAAATTAAAATTGCATTTGAGTATCTATTTGCAGTCCTCATAGTAATCCCATCGGACCACATTGGTCCGTAGTGCCGGTGACGCAGCACTCAACAATTTCTGGCGCCACAACACACTAGAGGATTGTGTGGCCAGCATAATACCCAGCCACCATTACTTTTCCCCAACTAATGTCAGGTACCCACAGAGCAGGGTAGATTCAAAGACAGTCTCCAGACCAGGGAGCGAATCCAAGCCTTCCCCAGGATTTGAACCCAGGACATTTGGTATTTCAGCCGAATGTGGAGGGGGGGGGGGTAAACTTTCATGTGACAAACAGTTACCTAAATTTTTGTGAATTTAACAAGGATTTTTAAGCTTTCTTAAAAAGATAAACATAAATATAAGTAATTTTAAAACAAATTTACTTGTTTCATTATTTAGCATAACAAAGTAATAAAGAGGCTTATTTACTAGCATTATAATATATGCAATTGTTGTAGGCCTAAATATTCATTATTAAAAAATGCTGACAATTTTGTTTCAGGGGTGGGGGTGGCGGAGGTGCATAGCCCATGTGGCTACGCCCCTGCCTATACTATATGGCTGTAAATTCAGGTACAAAATATTACAAAATGTTGAATAAGAAATGAGATTTTATTAGGATTAGCCTATATATATAGTACTACAATCTAAAGGCTAAGTTAAGAGCTTTGTAAATTACACATATAAGAAAATTGTATTAAAATAAAAGTAAAATTATAAAATACGTTAACAAAATTTATCTTTAAGAAATTTTTTTTAATGAATTTACATTTATTTTTTATTATTATTTTTTGTGCTTAATTACAAATATAAATCATGTTGTGGTAAATTATTTATCGTAACTAGCCAACTTTACTCTGCATTCAATCACCATTTATATAATAAAATCACAATGCCAATATAATTTATATAATAATATTTACTGAGCGTCTACAATACTTAATTGACTCCCATTTTATTCAATTTTTTTACATTTTGTTAAAAATTATAGCTATTATTTTAGGTTTTAAGCTTACCAGGCGCTTAGGATAATCTAACAAATTTAGTTGGGTGTAGGAATTTGTCAGGTGACTTAAAATTCTTGTTATTGTTATACATAATAAGTCAGCTGGAATAATATCTCTCACGCTTGTCGTCCGGTGGTCACGTGACATGCCCGCCAGAACATTATTGTGTGGACTAATTGTCAGGTTGCCACTGCCTATGCCTATACTATTATAATCTAGGTCTATAGGCCATAGGCTAATTGACAGGTAGACTACTATTTAATCTTATCTTATAAGTTTACAGACGTTCCTTCTAGATAGAAGATTATTACGTCCACTATGCCTAAAACTCCTGCAGGGCGACAGGGATCCGTCGGTGGCAGGGATAGAACCCGCGACCTGTCAGTTGGTTTTTGGTTGACAGTCCAGTGAACTAACCGCTGGACCAGCCGGCTTCATTTAATCTATTACTTAGGTCATTTATTGGACTATATTTATAATAATTTATATTGCTATACTATGGGGCACGGTAGTCGAGCGGCAGCGCGTTCGACTGGCGATCCGAAGGTCCTGGGTTTGAATCCTGGTGGCGCCAGGATTTTTTCCCAGGACTTGAGGGTGTCCCTGAGTCTACCCAGCTCTGATGGGTACCTGACATTAGTTGGGGTAAAGTAAAGGCGGCTAGGCATTGTGCTGGCCACACATCCCCTAGTATGCCGTGGCCACAGAAACTGGTGAACGCTGCTTCACCAGCCCTATGATCACTTACTTTTTTATATTGCTATACTAGGCCTATAGTACTATATATACTACTCAGGCTAATGGGCCTACTCAGCTAGTCTACTCAGACTACATACTATTAACTATTATATAGTGGCTATGCCCGTCAAAATGACGGAGTAACAAATGACTACAATTTTTTTTTTAAGAGAGAAAGAAAAAAATACTGTATTACAATATAAACTGGAGTGAGAACTGAGTTATAACATTTCTTTCGGTATTTAGTTTTTCTTATTAAATTTTGAATTGTTTCTGGTCGCCCTGACTCTGACCCTGGCATATGCATACGAATTGTGGCTGTCAAGCTTCTGGTATTAAAAAGTATCAAACAGTTACAGTGTTGACTTGACAGCCTATTAATAACATTAAATTAACAATAATATACTATCAAAAATTATATATATTAGCCATTATTAGGCCTACATAGTGACAGTTAATGAGTTCATGATAATGGATAGGCTAGTGAATATAGTGAGTGTAACATACTTAACATAGCCTTTACCTTTACTTTACATACCCTACAATCTACATACTATGCAGCATAGCCTACATTACATTAGCTCATTAGCCTACATAGTGTAACATAGTAGCCTATACTCCTATATAGACTATATTAGTATTATAGGCTATATTATAGTTTATATTTATAGCAGTATTGCATTTTATAGCATAGTATAGATAGGAACATAGTGATAGTGCATAGATTAGATTATTTATAATAATATATATATATTAATATTATATAGTAGTGCAAGTGTCAGTGTTACTGTAAGTGTAACTCAGTGTTACTGTAAGTGTAACTCAGTGTTACTGTAAGAGTAAGTGTAACTCAGTGTTACTGTATACTGTATAGTATAAGACTATAAGTGTAACTCAAGTAATTGTGAAGTTTAATTTGTGACTGTGATTATACAGAAAAATTCCGTGGGGCAGTTGAACCAAAGTTTAGCCCTAATTTTGTTTTACTTACATGTTTATTCGTTTAATCCAAGTATACATAAATCCCAACCACCGTTCAAGTTCAATGTTTGTAGCAAGTTGCAGAATAATATTTAGCATAGAGTCAATAGAGAGTCTAGGCTACTATAATACTACCTTACTACATTGCATAAGATGTTTATAGAAAAAAATGCAGACCATTTATAATTTTAAAAAATGTGCTTTCTTTAAAGAGCTCAAATATACATAATTAATATAACAGGCTTATTTATATTAAGATATACTATAATATAAAAATATAATTGAAACAAACTAGGCCTATATTTTTTAAATAAAATTTAATTACTGGGCTTAATATAATATGTCATACAAAATAAAAGATTTTAAAACGACAATTTGGCACATATTATTATTACGAAACAAACGTAAAAATAAAATATACAAATAGGGTAAATATTATATAGATCAGTGGAGTGAACCCACGAAAAAAGTAGAAAGCAATAATTACACCACACTTTTGTTACATTGTTAATTGCACTTGTATGTCTGCACTTTTATTTCTTTTTGTAATCAAAACAAATGTAGGCCTATCCAAAAACCTATCATATATATATATTTGTTAAAAATAGGCCTAATATATATAGAGTCTAGGCCTATATAAAAAGCCTAGCGGTCGAGAGTCTAGATTAGCCGAATTAGCAAAACCACAACAGTCAATTAGGCTACCATCGCATAGAGTCTATATTATATCCAAAACTCGGATCCTGCAGGGCAAATCATAGAAGAAAAAACAACAACATTCGCTACAGTTTACTGGAAAAAGTTAACTAGAGGCACACTTGAGATCCCCAACAGTAGGCCTACAATTTATTAGGGGCCTGAGTATATAGGGTTACCAGATACCTTTTCAGAAGAAAAAAAAAATCGGACATCAATTCCCTCTTAGGTAGGCCCTATCCCACTACACCCCCCCTCTTGCACGTAGGGGCCTACATTTGTGTGCCCCCCCCCCCAACCACCGTATGCGTAGACCTACTGATGCGCGTACGTACAAATTATAGCCTAAGCTTCACTACTCCCCCTTCCCTTGGGGGGGGGGGGGGTTCGAAGGCCGAGCGGCAGCCCGTTAGACTGGCGTACCGAAGGTCCCGGGTTCGAATCCTGGTGTAGACTATAGGATTTTTTTCCCGTGTCTGGAGGGTGTCCCTGAGTCCACCCAGCTCTAATGGGTAGGCTACCTGACCTTAGTTGGAGTAAAGTAAAGGCGGCTGTGCATTGTGCTGGTCCCACAATCGTGTGCCGACATTTAAACATGCGACATATAAACATGCGACACTTAAACATAGACACTTAACCACACGTCAGATAAGCATACGGACATTTAATCACACGACATTTAAACATACGGACACTTAATCCCACGACAGATAAACATACGGACACTTAATCACACGACACTTAAACATACGGACAGTTAATCACAGCGACAGATAAACACACTTTTTCACTATACCATTAAAATAAATAGGAAAATAATATAGATTATGTTGCCAATAGTAAAAAAACGGGATAGAGGGAAGCAAAATCCCTCATGGCATCAACAGGCCTACGGGGACACCTATGCCCTACGCCCACCCTTGGTTTTCCTCACTCCCATTTCATCGTTATTTATAATGAATTTAACATTAATATTTATTTCTTTTTATTGAGTTTTTTTTTTAGCTTTTGAACTAGAAATCTGTGTAGGCTTATACATACAACATTAATTAAACAAAAAAAAAGCTTATAATAAGCTTTACAATAGAACATTGATGTAATAGTATTGTTCTGAATACTGCATCAAAAGAATTGATAACTTTGAACAATAGGCCTATATTATAGGCTTGGACAAGCCTAAGCGAAATATGAATTAAACATTAATATAAATTGTATAGTTCTATTATTAATGGCGTAGGGCAGGGGATGGCGGCAAACCAGCGCGTTAGGAAAAAGGGGGAGGGGGCTTTGTGCAAGGTGGGTGGGGGCAATATTAGTCAAAATCTAAATTCGTACCCAATTTCATATTAGGCCTAAACTATTTTTACATAATTGTATTATAATTATGCTTTGATAACAAGCTAGGCTATTATAGGCATAATTATATTCTCTCTCAAGTTTATATTAGCTGTCAGGCAATAGGCCTGCTAGCTACTTCTAGACATTGTCTTCCCGATATTTAAAACGGGTAAAGAAAATATTTTTAAGTGGTCCATGATCAAAGATAGACTCTATATTTATTTTTAAACATCTACATAGCCTACAGTAGGACTATAGACCTAGGTATAATTTTTTAAATTGTATCCGCAATAATATGAAACATTAAATTAAACCAAGAAGTCAAGAAGTCGCCTGCTATTGGGCAAATAATAGGATTATTCCGTTAGCAAAATATCGAATCATAATAGAGAATAGCTTGATTTTTGACCGACTATACTTGACTATAGACTAATTAATAAAAAGAATCAAATGAATTCTTTTAGAAACTTTATTCGGCTTTTAATTTTAAGTAGGCCCAATCGTCTGTAGGCCTATCATCGAACGATGACATGGGATGAATAAAATGGTAGGCCTAGATCTATGTTTATTCATGACAATGAGCTTGTTCAATTTCTTCTTCTAATATTAACCAGTTTGTAGAGTTGTTTGCTCTCTCGTCTTCCATGCCAGACAAACTAATATTTACATGTTTATTTATATACTTGTTCTGTATTGCTATTGGTAATGATATATAAAGGAGGGAGTAGTGGGTGCCTGCGGTTGGTTATAATTAGCGCACCATTCAGGTAGGAAGTGATCTAAGTATGCTTTTTCTTGTGGGTCGGGACTAGGGATGCCAAACGTCTGGTCTCCGTCCGGCAGGCAAAGCTAAAAACCTTTTAAAATGTCCGGCTTTTGTATGCCTAAGGTTTGTAAAATCCTTAGTGCACTTTTTACGTTAATATTTAGGCCTACTGTAAAAAAAAATGTCTGTGTAGGCTAAAGCAAAACACTGGACTATTTAGCAGGAATTGTAATGAATTAGATCAGGGACGCAGTGCAAACTTGGCACGCAGAACGGTTTTCAGTAATAATATTAGAGTTATTTAATATCACTTTATTATGTAATTTCTGTAAATTATTAATGTTTAAAATATAAATTCCTTAAATGGACAAACCAACTCGAGTCGTAATGCAGGAAATGTTTATTTACAAATTTTTTACGTATGCTACATTATTTTAATCCTCTAATAATTAAATCTTGTAATGAATACCATAATGTTGAATAAAGAAATAATAATTAGTCAGTAATATTTGTTATATTATTACAATACATAACTATAGCATCAACTGTTTAAACGGTGTTCAATTAAAGGGAGATAATTAACCCGTTTTATTTAAGCTAATATTTCTATTATTTTTATTTTATTAAAATAATAAATGGCTTACAATTTTTAAATTTGAAATCATCAAACTGTCAAAAGTATTTGAAAATTATATAAATATTATATAATTAAGAATTTATATGTATACTTTAAAACATTACTTTAACTACACAGTTTGTATGATTACTAGGCTACGTATCTATTCTGCTTAACAATAGTAACATATTAATCCTTCATGACAAAATAACACATTTAAAGACTTACCAGTTAAACTGAGATCATACTATAATTAACATTTGTAGGTGTTAGATCCTCACCTTGACTAATTAATAATAATGTTTAGACAATAATTACCATGTATTTGAAAGTTTAATAATAGCATTGTAATTGATATACATGAAAATATATATGATGTGAATCACAAACACGTTAATTTTGTATGAAATATTAAACGCTTTAACGATTTTCTCTATACGTAATCTCCTTTGCTTTTGATCTAGGTCTTGCTACGGAGTTAAATAAATTGTCCTATAAAAATAATTTTATAAAAGTATAAGCAGGTTGACTTTTAGGCTGTTGGCACGCTGAATGATTTAGAAATCCTAGTTCGGCCCACTGTTAGCGAAAGGTTGCCGATCCCTGAATTAGATTGTGTTATCTAATGCGTTGTTAGGTTAATAATTGCAGTGGAGTTTGTTTTTTCAAAGTTTACCAAATGCAAGCTGCTTTTCAGAGTTACTAAAAATGTGTTGTTGTTTTTTCTGTATCCCTGCGCCCAAAGGCAATGTGGAAAGAGTGTTTTCATTGATAAACGCACCAAGGACAGAAACAGACTCTCGGTTAACTTTGTAAAGGGCTTCATTCTTACATTAAAGGCCTACAAATTGAAAAATCTCACTTGTGAACAGTTTTATAACTGTGTGCCTGATAACGAAGATCTTCTGTGTGGTAGAAATTAAAAATATGTTTTATAATTATGTATAATAATGTTTTTCGTGGTTAATTTACTAATAGATAATTATTGGCAGCCATTGTAGTAAAATTGTACTGATTGCTGGTTAAATCTGCATTCAATCGAAACAAAAATTAATTATTTAAGTGAAACACTCAATGTGTCCTCCTTTTGGTACCCATGTATCTGGCAACCCTAGTCGGGACAGTGTCTGTACTTGGATGGGTGTGTGGGTTTTTACTCTGTTTAGGCGTCAGATTGAGTGCTATATGTCCTACTCTTAATTGGAATATGATGCTTTGTTCTTTGCCGGGGATAAACTTAAATTGTCTTGCTTGTCGGGCTTGTATCTCTTTGTGCATGTTTCTTCCCGTTGTTCCATGTAACCATTGATATAGACAGGGCCCTCGAGAGAAAAAAAAGATGCCGGTACGAGATCTTTTCTGGGCCCCCCTTCCCCCCCCCTTCCCCACTTTTTTAAACACTAGTCATTTCTAGATGATTTATTTGTATTACATAGGCCTACGTTTGAAAAATCAGGAATCTTTTTACAAGGTCTGTGGACCATTTTTTGGAACTGTCATAAGACTAACTGCCATTAGAGTGTAATCATTTCAATCAAAGCCTTACAGGTCTGTTACGAAAATCAAGTACTTTAATCAAGTACATAGTTCTTAGTTTAAATTATTGTAATAGTTCCTGCGCTTCAGAAGGCCTATTGATCTTGCAAATAATATTACAAAGATGTGTAAAATGGGAAAAGTGACTCTCACTGTTGAGTGATAATTAAAATGTATGTCCTATAGTGACTTGTGTTTCTAGGTTTAGTGATTTAACTATAGGTGTTATTCTTGTCAGTTATAAATATTCGCCAGTAATGTATGCTGTGTAGTCTAATGTAAGGTTAGATCTGTGTGGCAATACAGTTGACAGTTTGTTTTTTACAAACTCTTCCCAAAATAATTTTATTTTGTTAAATGACCAAAAAAAAATGTGTTTTAAATTTTCAGTACATTTGTCTAAAATGATGATACCTTCAATCTCCCCTCTTGGCTACTGCACTGGAAATCATTAAAGTGTAAAAGGATCGACTAACTAGTTTAACTGCCATACTAGTACCGATATGCAACCTTTTGCTAATAGTGTGCCAAACTAGGATTTTAAAATCTTTCAGCGTGCCAACAGCCCGAAAGTCAATTTAATTTTTTTTAAATAATAATATTTATTTAGCGCCGTAACAAGATAGAGGCCTAAAACGAGGTGTATAGAGAAAATCTTTAGAGCGTATAATATTTAACTATTAAAAAAAAACAACGAGTTCCTGGTTATCATCCTTTTTAATTTATTTGCATTTACACCAAATACAGAATTTTATTACTAAACTTTCACATTTTGATAGTTAATTATCGCCTAAAATTATCATTTAGTTATCGTGATTTGAGATATGGATCTGGCATCTGCTATACATTAATTGTATTTCGATCTCAGTTTTACTGAGATATTCTCTTAAATTATTATTCTTCAGTAGTTATAATTCTCACACTATCGTCGAGCGGTGTAGAGACATTGTAATCATACAAACTTGGTAGTTAATGTAATGTTTAAAATTTACACATATTATTATGAATTCTTTAGTCATATAATATTTAGGCTATATACTTTTCAACTAACTTACACAATTTGATAAATTTTAAAATTATAATTGTAAAAGCCATTAATGTTTTTATTAAAGAAAAATATGAAACGTTGGACATATTAGAGCAAAAAAACAATTACAAAACGGGTTAATTATCTCCCTTCTTTTAAAATTAAGACTAATATTACTTTGTAATAATTATTTCTTTATAAAAATCTAGCATGTTTGTGTTTAAAATTCAACTTGCTGCATTTTAAATGGTCAATATCCCTCCACTTAAATAAAAAGATCCACATCTAAGATGGTTGTATATCGATAAATCCAGTCAGACTTTATGTGGTGTGAAAACAAGAGTCCATAAATTTGAAAGTCTTGTCTTTGTTTATAAAACTCCTCTCTATCTATTTAATATATGGCATAAATTAGGAAATTACAAGTAGTTAAGTGTTTTGAAATTGAATTAACGTGCAAGATTTGTCCAGTTTCAATGCAAATCCATTCCGGTGGTCGAACAGTCAAGTGCTGTTTGGCCACGTCCTTGTAAAAGCAAGTTCAACTCACTGAAATGTGTCGCGTAGGACGCAATAATCTTCTTTATAGAAAGAGCGTCTGTAATGTAAAGATAGAAACATCGGCTTCAACAGTTAGTGCCTCCTCATTCAATTATTGAAAAAAATCAACAAGAAGCACATTTTGGAGGTCTCTCGCGTGCCATCTAAAATCGCTCTGCGTGCCATGTGTGGCACGCGTGCTTTAGGTTGTCGACCCCTGGCCTAGGCTACTAAGCTAACAGGGAGAACTGTAAACCTGTAGGGCTCATATGTCTATATTTGTAAGTGTCTCTGGAGAAAACAAAATAAAAAAGAGATGCTAAATGCTATCGAAAATAAATAGGCCCTATATTACAACTAGAGGCTTCTTTGCAAATTTAACAAAATGTTCAAGTACACAATAAAAAAATACCAAAATTAAGGGCCCCCAACGCCACGTGAGATTGTAGGAGGTTTTGTGGGATCTCCTCTTAGCTTTATTGCAACAATTAAAAAATACTTGCGTAATTGCCAATTTTATTTTAAATTGTAATATCCATGGGCCCCCCTAAACTCTTATGGGCCCCGGTACGGCGTACCGGCTGTACCCCCCTCTCGTGGGGCCTGGATATAGACATTCATCCTTAAAGGTTGTTTGTTCAGAATGCTACATAGGCCCACTGTGTTGCAGCTGACAATTCTTCCATTTTGGTCCATGTTTGCTCCTTTTCTAGCCAGTATGTCAGCTTTTTCATTGCCCAGTATGCCAATATGTTCTGTCTTGCAAACATTTAGAATGGATGGTAACGGCTAACGGCTAACCTTTCTTGCCGAACATTTACGGTGACGTTTCAATGTTGCTTAATACGTGTAGAGCTCATTCTCAGAGCCCGAGTTGTTTGTTGTAATATTTAAGTTCTACTGTTGCTAGTGCAATGTTCATGACATTGACTTCTACACGAGAAATTGTGCAATAGTTTCCACAAATACCCCAAACAACAATGACAGCTTCTTTAAATACATTTGTCACTGGCTGTTGTAAAAAGAAGTATTAATCGTCGAAAGTGAGATGTGACACATTTGTGGCATCGGGCAGTTCTACAGATAAAGCAAATGAGCCTTCGTCTGAACAACAACGCGATACCAAGTTACGTGGGAAGACCTTGCTTTGGACACATAGATAGCGATAGAGCGTGTCATTGCCATTCCGAAGGTTTCTAGCTCAAACCCAGGTGAAAACGATTCAATTTTGTTCCAAGATCTGAAATAGTGTAACATCTCTGGGTCTACCAAGTTTTTATGGTTACCTAAATCTCGTTGAGGGAAAGCAAATATGCGACTGGGCATTGTGTGCTCCACCCAATCACCATATATGCTATGGCCACGGAAATTTTCTGAACAATACTTCACTAGCAGTACTAGCAGTAATGTGTAAGAAAAAGACTTTCAATAAAAGTGGGAAATAACGAGAAAAAGGAAAACACAGTAAAGATTATACATTTATTGTTTATTTTATAATTACTGGAAACATTGACATAAATTTCATTGTTACCTTTTTAATTTACATAAATGAAATAAATAATATTTACATGTAGTTATAGAAATTTACACTAGTACTTTTTGTCATTTAAAAAGATGAATGATTTCTTACTTTTAAAACTGTTTTGCGTAGGCCTAATTCAAAAATATAACTTTCTACATAATAAATAAAATTACAGAATCGAAACAAGTACATAGACTAGTCAATTATGTTCAGAACAAGTATGTTTCTTTTTTTAAATTCTGAGATTGTTAGAACAAAAGAAATATGTAGATCAATATTTGAGCTGAAAAATCATGTTGAAATTCACTCCCCCGATACTAAGCTCACCCCAATACCAAAAAAAACAAAACAAGCAAAGTTATTAATTTAAAAAAATGAGAGGCCCGGGTGCAAGAGCTCTATTCAGAATCAATAAGCTAAATCCACACACGCGCGGCAACTAAGTACTTCAGATAAGCCGATAAATATAGACTTGTTAAGCACGTTATTAAATATAAAATATATACGAATTCTTCTTAGCCGGTTTTCCAGTTTTTAGCGAAAAAAAAAAAGAAAAAAAAGGGGGGTGGGGTGTCTAGTAATATGATATTCCAGGTAGGCCTTTAACTGTATGCGTATCCAATTAAAGTATTCTTCAAAGATTACTCGAGTTAATGAAACCCCCTTTAAGAACATGACACTGTTACCCGAAGCTTGCACAAGGTAAAATATCACACTAGTCTATCACAACACAATAACACGGGAAGAATTTCTTTCATTCAGGCTAGGGATGTTAAACGAAAACCGGAATACCGGATTCCGGTTTTGAAACTTAAATCCGGTTTTGATTTTAAAAACCGGATTTCGGTTTGTTGGTTGGAAGTTGGAAGGTAATCATTACTTCAAGTAAAAGACCCCCTTTTTTTTTTGTTCTGATGGAAATATTTTTTAATAAATTATTTTGGATTCATACAAAACAATGACTGAAATGCGTTGCTAAGCCTATTTAGTCTTAGATTTTGTGTTTCAAAATACCAACTATGGCTTGCGACAAAAACAACATCAAACCAATTGTTAAGTTACACTTACAATTAACATGAATCTTTTTACTTGTCGGCTCATCTTTTAGATGTGCGCTCTACTTTGATGTACGCAATGGAGAGACGCAAACTAATCCTTCCCGATGACCCTGAACAATTCGGCTAGACACCACGTCTGTGCTTTATTATTAACGGCACTATTAAATACACATTCTTTTGATTGGTGCTACGCGAAACCTTTCAATGCATTATTAAACAAACCACATATGCCTCTTCATATGCTTCTTAATATTATGGTCAACGATAATCGGTAATTTGATTATAACTATTGAAACATTGAAAGCTATTATTGTTTTTAATCAATTAGCCCAGATTGATTTTAGTTCTAAAGAATTTTATGGTAAAGTGTGCAAAATCATATTGTATTCACACAAATCAACCACTTGATTACCCTGCTAACACTTGTCTAATTAAGTTTTCAAATAAACCTACAAAACATTTGGCTTTTCCGGCCTGTGACTTGTGGCGTTGCGCGGGAGGGGGGGGGGGAGAAGAGGGAAAGGGGGAAACCGAAATCCGGTTTTGAAAATAAACCGGTTTTAACATCCCTAATTTAGGCTATATAGCAGCGGGAAATGAAGTAATTGTCTAACTATATTGTGGGTACTGTGGTCCATTGCCATTTCGATGATTTCGGTTGTCTATGTTTCCAATAAGGACATAAACGGCGGGATTCTTTTTCTACGTCCGGATGTTGTCATTGAGATATTATGCCAATCTAGTTCTTCATTCTTTTGATAACCAGTTTTCAGACCGAATCTGTAGGCCCTATATTAAATTCCAACCGCATTGAAAAAAAAATATTACACCCTATCCTGTTGCAGTGGACTCATACTTTAGGCCTACTAGTCTTTAAAAAAAATATTTTCATGTAAGGGAACTATCGTTCTCATACAAGAACAACTCTCTGTTTGCTGTTAAGCTAACAATGTCTCGGTGTTCCTTTTCAAAACAGAATTTAAATGGAAAGAACAAAATACTGTTAATGACATTTGTTAAAGGAAGACTAGACTGTGTCTTTTTTTTATGTTCTATTTAAATTACAATGGACAAAAAGCTGTTTGTATTCGAAAAAAAAAGCTAAAAAAATAATTAGCGAATATGACTACTGACAAGCAACAGTTTCGTATAAGTTGCAGTATAAGACTTTGGTAAGGACCAAGAACACGCACAATGCTTTAATTTAATAAGAATAATAACACAAAATGAAATGAAAGGTAAAAATTAGGAAATAATTAGCAAATGCAATCACATAAACACATTTAACTGAAATGTTTAATGATTAAAATTGATTTAAAATGCTATCGTTAGGACCTACATATTGCGTTTTCCCATGATAATATTAGCCTACTATTTCTCTGCCTTTAGTAAACTTTAGACCCAGTTGTTGATGTCAATCCCCTTATTCTGGAATGTACTCGTATTTTTGAGGTTTTTAATTTTGCCCTAATTGCTATTTACAGGAGAAGCTATATTGGTAATAAAATGTGATATAATAATATATTAACAAGTATCACTAGGGTAACATTTGACAATAACTGATTGTACTTTAAAAGCATGACGCATATTATGCGTCTAAACACCGGGTCAAAAATAATTTATTTTGAGCACCTTGATAGCAATTAATAGCAGAGGCAGCCTTATCAGTATCGGGGCCTAAGCCAAGTGCCATATGCAGGGCCGAGACCAGTAAGTGTATAGGGCCTACCCCTACCGTACCACATTGGTCACGGGTTTGTCTGCCTCTAATGCTGAACGTCTTTTTAATATTGTAATAAAACTTGTTGCCTTATGCAGGTCCCATTGGCCGTTTGATTACGTTACATATTGGAAATTGTTCTTATATTGATTTACTGACTTTTAACAAACTTAATAAATCATGTAAAATCAACAAACTAGAAATTAATCATTTCCGCTGTAGTCGATCAAATCTTCTCAAATCTGACACAGGGCCTTGGGCCGTTGCCCGACTCGACACCCCCATGAGGTCACCACAATACAAACAACTAAAATAACCCAGGTAGGGTGACATTAAGCAAAATTTGTCAAAGAACATAATATTTCGAGAAAAAAAATAGATATGTCCCAGAACATTACTCCTTTTGGGTTTTGGTTTTTCTTCCATTTCCATTTCTAAGCAACTTGCAATAATTTCACCGTTAGGTCTGCAGCTGGCAAACACCCGAAAAAATAAAAAAAATAAAAAAGAACTACATCAACAACAACAACAACAAAAAAAGTTTTATTTATCAATGAATCAAAAACATAAAACGATATTACTTTTCTTATTTCGTTTGAATTTTTTGAATGTAAACTGTTTATTTACGTTCATGTTATAAGTAGACACTTGTTATCCTGGATTGTGTCGCGATATTATTTCTTTGTCAACTACATGAACATTCAGTGTAGTTGCATACCGTACAAATAACTATTTTTTTTTGGGATGAAAAAAGTATTGGTCAGTTAAAGTAGTGTTCGGCTACCTATGGAACGCGTGCCAGACTGAGCACGCAGAGCCATTTTCAATGGCACGCGAGAGTCTGCCAAGAGGTGTTTTTTAATGAATTTGTTTAATTTTATGGTATTAAATGAGGAGAACGGATTGTTAAAGTCGATGTCTCTGATTGACACAGTGACACGTTTCATTGAGTTGAACGCATTTATAAGCACAGGGTCATTGGCACTTTCAGACCACTGGAATGGATTTGCAATGAAACTGTGCATATCTTGTCGCGAAATCAATTTCAAAACATTTAACAACGTGTTCATTCCTATATTAAGGTATATATTAAGTATATATTATAAATTGCTATTTTTTTTAGAAGTACTAAGAGGAACTCACAGCATAGTTTTTTTTTTAAAAACAAAGACAAGACTTTCAAATTCATGGACTCATGTTTTCATACCACATCAATAAGCTTGACTGGCTTGATCTTACTACAACCTTAATAGACGTGGATATTTTTTCTTTTGGTTGAACTTACACTTGTGAACATATTTTATCGCACATAAAAGCTGTTTTAATCTTAGATTGCCTTAGAAAGAGGTCACTTACACATGACCGCTCAGAAGTGAATATCTATGTATCTGACTTTGAACAATTAGCAAAGAGTCTTCAAGGACAAGGCGCTTATCAATTGATACAAATTACATTCAAAAGAATTTTTAAGCTATCTAAAAAAAAAAAGATTAACAAAAATTTAAGTAATTTTAAAACAAATTTACTTGTTTCATTATTGTAGCCTAATAAATATAAGAGGCTTATTAACTAGCATTATAATATGTAATTGTTGTAAATATTCATGTTTAAAAAAAAAAACAACTTACATCGACAAACAATTATTGCAGGAAATATTTATTTATAATTGTTTGAACGTAAACTAATTTTGTACCTCTAATTAAATATAATAATGGTGGATTTTTATTTAAAAAAATCAGTACCGGGTAACAATATATCTATTGAGATCACAAGGCATCACTATATACTCAAATTTGGAAACGATAATTGATTGAAGGGAGATAACTAACCCTTTTTTTTGCGCTGATATTTCCAATATGTTTCTTTTTTTTTTCTTGTATAAAAGAATAAATGTTTTACAATTTAAGCTATAAAATAATCAAACTATCAAGAGAGTTGAAATATATAATAATATTATATGTTTAAAGAATTTATATACACCCTTTTAAACATTACATTAACTACTCAGCTTATATGATCACTACGCACCTATTGCGCTAAAGTATTACTGGTATCATAATCAATTATATCTATGAATTAAGAATTTAAGCAGTTTCAATCGAACTGAAACAAAAATAAAATCAGGTGCTATAATTCCCTCTCAGAAAACCACCATTTAGAAATCCAATGTACACACAATTAGCAAAAGGTTGCCGACCCTTGTGTGAAAGGATTAACACACACATGTGTAAATGTAAATTTGCACATTTTGATTAATTGTTAGCCTATTTGTGACACCCGTTTAGCGTTAGTTATTAATTACTGTTTGTTGTTCGCTTGGTTGATCTAAGTCAGGGGTCTCAAACTCTGATGAAGGCATGTGACATTTTATCACCTAAGAGATGTGTCAAGAACCGCTCCCCCCCATTCCCTCCAACAACCCGACCCCAATCTTACTGGCGGGCAACAACAACAAGCCGCGTGTTTGAGACTCCTGATCTAAGTGATGCTTTATATTCAACACTAAGTAAACCATGAGGCTTTGTGTGTGTGTGTGGGGGGGGGGGGGTGCGGGAGAGGGATTTGAGAGATATATAGTAAGATAAAATTATACGGATATAGGTTTTTTCTTGGATAAGTATAGATACATTCTATTAATAGAGAGGTTGAAGGAAAAATGCGTAGGAGACGACGGAGAGAGAGACAGAGAGAGGGGAAAAGAGAGAGATACAGTGACAAAGTAAGTGGCAAAGATAGAGAGAGACAGAGAGAGACAGAGACCAAGGTGGGGGGGGGGAATAGATGAAGAGAAAGATAGTGTGTGTGATAATATATACATATATATATATATATATATATATATATATATATATATATATATATATATATATATATATATATATATATATATATAGAGAGAGAGAGAGAGAGAGAGAGAGAGAAATAGAGCCTATAAATAAAATATACAAAGAGTATTTACAAATACAGCAAAAAAATTACGAGACAGTTTTTTATAATATTATTAACAAGTACACTAAGTACAAGTCTTGGAGCTACTGAATATTGTCCAGTTTTATTTCACCATTATCTTTCAAATCACAGTTTGTATCACTTTTAAATGTGTAAGGGCACACATAGTCCAATCATGAAGTATAAACATCAGTATAAAAAACCCATTGTCATTGTAGTTGTCCTGTTTTCAGGAACTGAAACATCTTGGCCGGCATCAGGTGCCAAGTTCGACAGTCTCCATACAGATTCGGCCCTCTTGATTGTGCAAAATCTGGCCCGCGAACACCGTCACGAAGTATTTGCCAGAAAGTGCAGACGATGATCCACAAAAGAAGTTAATGACAGGTATCAGGAGGTAAGGCTAGCAGACGTGAAGACAGCTAAAAGAACGATGTGAAGAAGGCACTGTCTAACTGAACCGGAGGAAGACTCTTCATTGGTGGCATAACCTAATAAATAATATAAAAACTAACTAATAAAAAATGATAATCACAAAAAATATAAAACATCAGTCCGTAAAATTTAATTTAAATATTTCACATTTAATGCATAAGGGCCTAATAAACGTATACATATTAACACAATATTGACATAGACCTAATACTTTTTAACACATTAGCTATAACTGCTAAAACGATTTTGTTTTACAGATTTGTTATCACTAATAGTATAATTAGTAAGCTATCGCATACTCAGTAGAATCAAAGACTATAATAAGATGGACTGCTTGCTCTATTTTTAGAGCTTAAATGTCATTTTTTCCGTTCGCAATCAATAAGGCTGTCTTCAATGGCTTCTACGCTCCTACGTTTGCTTAAAGGTTTCCGCTGTAAGCCTATACAACTTTCGATTTTAATTTTCTATTTTTCATTGAGAAAATCAATGATTAAATAAATCGAAAGTGTACAGTACAAAACTTACAAAAGGGAATAGGGAATTTTGAAAAGAAGTCATTCGAGTCATCAAAAAGCAGAAATATTAAAGCACGCGGTCCATCTCATTGTAGGCTTTGATAGAACAGGCTTTGTGTATAGGAACAGAATCACCATGAACATTACAACTGTATAACGTTTTATAGTTTTATAAAAAGAGTGTGTTTAATGTTTATTTTTCAACGACATAAACTCCACCGTCTAGTCTATAACAAACTAGAGTAACAATTCTAGTTCATTATAATTAAACATTATGTTACAATTACTAAAGTCTATGGAATGTAAGTCCATTTAATGGTCTTCACTTCAAATTCAGAAAATAAGAGTTCTGCTTACCTCTCTTGACATTATTGGTGTCAGCTGCTGTGGAGAAACAAAGTAGGGATTAAATATATAAAGTTATATGTAGGTTATAATAATTCTAAGAAATACGCATAGGCTAATATTACCCCACCCCCCAAACTCATATCCTGGTATGTGTTTCTTCACAACAAGAGGTAGTTCTAGTAAAATGTTAGGCAAAACTGAACAAGTCCGGATTATGCAAGAACGGCAATTAAAAAGTTATTTATTGAAATTGTTTTTGTCTTACTGGGAACTATTATTTTATTTTCTGACTATTTGCCTTGGTAAACCGAAGAACGTGAAATTCGGCCTGGGTAAAGGTTCGAGGTGATTTCCAGTTTGGTCCTAAGTAATAGTTTAAGTATATTAATATAATTTTTAATTTAGTTGTTTCACTTGTAGTATTTTGTTTTTCATGTAATTAAACAATCCTGTTACATCGTGAACTTTTTGTTATACATTTCATTCGACAATATGTTTCTAAAGATATTAAAGGTACTTTAATCTTCCTCTCGGTTTAACTAAGGATATTAGCGAAAAAAACAAAACAAACATATTACCTAATAAAACTGTTACTTTAATACTATCTATGTGGCCATTGGCTGAGCGACATATATAGGTCCCTGTGTCGGTATCTTGACTTCTATCTATCAACAGCTCACTCACTAGTAAACTGAAATATACAATTTCATATTGTCAGGCATTGGATTACTCCAGAAGACAGTAGAACACAAATACATGCATAAGACACAAACTCTCTAACTACATTTCTCTTTTCACTCATTTCCATTGCTTCCATTGATTTAACAAATAAATTTAACTTTGTTGTCTTTTTACTAGAGATTGATGATGCTATTATTAATTTGTTTACTAGCCTATTTTCAGGTCACTATAGCTTCTCTGTTCCGATGCGTCTGTCATAGAGTGTCACAGAGTGACTGGCACACACAACCCCCCTTCCCCGTTCCCTCAATTCTGTCAGAATCATCTCCCTTCCCCTCCACCCCAATTCACATCAGTGCACAAGCCACACTCCAACCCCCTGCCACACCCTTATCTTTAGATTAGATATAGTTATGTAAAAAGATTGATTCACGGAGAAAAAAAATATAGTTAACTAAGTTAGATACGTTTGTAGATAGACAACAAGTTTAGAGATACATGTTTAGATACACATAAGATTGGTAGGCACAGAGATAAATTGCTACTTAGATAGGTAGATGGATGGGTATTTTGCTAGTTAGATAGGTTGATTGTTCGGTTGATTGCTTGTAACATGATACTATTGCTAGTTAGAAACCTAGATTGTTAGCCATGTTGCTAGTAAAACTGTGGTAGATTGTTGAGTAAATGTCTAGTTTAATAGCTAGCTTGGTAGGTACATTGATTATGGAGAAACATGAACACTGATCTACTTACTGTTTTTCCACCAGGTTATAGTTCGTTATCACCACTTGCCGATAATTTCTGTAGTCTATCCTATCGCCGTCTTTGAACCAATCTATTTTAAGGTGAGTCCCATCAGGGCCCGTTGTGTTACAGAATAGATGAATAGATTGACCTCTGTCCACATAGTTTTTGCCAGACACAGCAATGGGAGGGTACGTTACTGTAAAGGAAATTTTATTAGAGTTTTTATTATTAGTTTTATGAATGAATTTTCAAGTTCATAATTTTAAAAATGTCTAATTGGTGCTACAAGAGTTTAATGAATTTGTTTTTTTTCCCCCAAGATCTAAGTCCTGTGGTAAATTCACCGGACTGTCAACTAATACATCGAGGGTTCTATCCCTGCCGCCAATTGATCCCTGCCGCCCTGCAATAGTTTTGGGCCTATCGGACTTAATAATTTTCAATCTAGAACGAACGTCTGTAAACGTTTAAGTAACAGGACCAAGATGAATTTAATGGCAGTAATTTACAGGACCAAGATGAATTTAATGGCAGTAATTTACAGGGCCAAGATGAATTTAATGGCACTAATTTACAGGGCCAAGATGAATTTAATGGCACTAATTTACAGGACCAAGATGAATTTAATGGCAGTAATTTACAGGACCAAGATGAATTTAATGGCAGTAATTTACAGGACCAAGATGAATTTAATGGCACTAATTTACAGGACCAAGATGAATTTAATGGCAGTAATTTACAGGGCCAAGATGAATTTAATGGCAGTAATTTACAGGGCCAAGATGAATTTAATGGTACTAATTTACAGGACCAAGATAAATATAATGGCAGTAATAATAGAATTAGCAAGAAAATGTAAGTTATCCCAATCGTCTTAAGGTCTCTCATAAATCATAAAATAAAGTAAACAGTTTAATTTTACTAGAGCCCCCCTTTCCTCTCACCCCCTTAATTGATGTGCCAGTCATGATCCCAATTTAAAAAGTTAATCCGCCCCTGTTTGGAAAAGAGTGTACAAAAGAGTTGACGATCTTTCGTGTCCGTAGGTGGACTTGTGAGATTAACTATGCATTACTGACAAATATTTCAACACCAATAACTTTTGAATTAACTTATTACTAATGGATCGGCCTACACCAAATCAAAATATTGTAATATAGTTTTAGAGTGTAACAATAAGCAAGCGAATTGTGTGATTATACATATTGCAAATATCTAGTACAATAAAATTATTTAAAGATAAAAAAAATGGGGTCATAAAAAATGCTCTACAACTAAAGACTACGCGTCCATAAAAAAAAACTTAAACGATATTCATCTTAAAATGCCGACTTTATACACACTTATGTAGCTTACCTGCTTCTACTACTGGAGTTCCTGAAATGATAAAATTGGAAAAATAAATTATAATCAGACATCACCAGCTAAATATTGTAACAAATATTGTTTTGTGTTAGGGCCGATTTGATAAATTGCAATCTCGATTACCATAGTTTTTCGCATTTTATCAATTGAATTTTTTTCTTTTTTTTAATGTAATATTAGCTAAACCGAGACACCACATAGAAGATTGACAAAAATTAGGGCTACATTTTCTGTAGCCTGACATTTTAATTTAAAGTAATTTAAAAATTAATTTCAATAAAAAAATAATGGCACCCAATCAACCAATACAAATTAAAAATTATTGTGTAGGTTAAAGAGAAATAACAATGATATTTCAACGTCGAGATGCATTTGAATGAATTGCTTCCCTTACATAGCTCGGGGACTATTATGATCTCATTGTACTGCAATCGACATCAGATTCACGGGAACGGAAATTGAGTTTCGTATAATCCCCTGTCTCCCATGTCCACTAGAGGAAGAGGCGGTAATTTAGTCTGGCCGGGGTGTCAGGATAGCTACCAATCAGATCATCGTACTACCAGACTTTTTTCCCTTCTTTCTTTGTTGATGTCCTTTTATTATTATTGGACTATCAAACATTACCACCAGTCTTCTCAGAGTATGTGAGTTGCAGTAGCTGAATTATTTGATTGATTTGAACATCAAAATGGACGACATCACCACAATATAAATTCCAAACTTGTAAATAATAAATGAACGACTTATTGCAGCATATTATTTAATAACAATTCATTAACAGTTGACACTTCACATCCAATGAACAAATATAGCTTTATAGTATCAACATAATACACAATCTTATTTATTTCTCCTGAGTCTAAAATAATGCCTGCGTTCCTTGTGAGTTATGAGAAAAGACTGCCGACCGCATGGACAGTCACTTGACTATATCTACTTCCGATATAGGTTTTCTTAATATCCAAAAATGGGTTTTATTTCGACTTTTTAATTATTAATATAGCTACTACCTATATATTATTTTATGGCTTCATAGCATACCCCCCAACCACAGAGAAAAAATAATAATTTATTATTATTTTTGATACGAAAAATGTTTACAATAATGAAAAAAATTATCTTAATCTTAATTAATGCATATAATCATTCATTTAATAATACATAGAGAAAAAAAAAATTCATTTAATATATGTACAAACAATCAAAAAAATTCATAGGCACAAATATGACACAAAGAATAATGTCTAATGTTTATATGACAATTAGTCATAGACAACTATCTTTAGGTATTGTCTAATCAACTTCAGTAATACTGAGATAAACTATTGGATATCAATAATGTGTATCGATAATTATTATGCTAAATACTCATCAAGGCTGTCGAGATTATCTATTATCTTTATCTCACAAAATCTATAAGGATTCCATGAAAATTTTTTCATACAACATTTATTAGTTTATACAATAAGATTAATATAATACTAATGTCAGTTTTTTCAATTGTCATTTTCATAATGGTGATTATGAATATATATATTTTCACAATAGTTTTTTTTTTTTTTTTTTTTTTTTTCGGATTGATATTCTTATTGATTCTTATTGATTATTATTGATTATTGATTGATTGATATTCTCAATAACATTACTTACAATGTAACATGATTATCTTCCATCTTAGTTTACAATAAAATATTACACAAATTATTCAAGTCTTTTCTTCAATTATATATTTATATTACACTGCTCATATTCCTGTGAGTCTTATATGTATCATTTATTTATTGGCTTCAATGCTATCTTTAGTCTTACATGAATACAATACAATATTATCATCTAATGCTCTGACTTTAAGAGTCTTACATAGGCATTTCATTATTATATCATTCTTATTTCAATTCCTCTAATGCTTTTTTAAAGACTTACATAGGCATTTTAATGTTAACATATGGCATAACAGTTTCACTGTTCAGAGGCCACAAAATTTATGTGCTTAACAGTCTTATCAAACTGTTCCGAGGCTACATAAAAAAAATTTCCAACTGATAATCATTATTTTCATCAATTAGATTATTTTATACCAGTATCCATATTTACATATTTGTTCTTTACAAAAGAAAAAAAAATGTTATAATGTCATTATATCTGTTACTGAAAATATCATATCTTTTTCATAAATTTAGTTGTTGCTATATATAATTTTATTGATTATACCTGAGTTCTTTTGCTAAAATTCCTTAGAATTTCACAGCATTTATTCAATGTTATTTTTCTATGTTCAGATTTACTAATATCATTGTCTGGTTTATTTTCAATTATCATATCATCTTCTGATTTATTTTCAATAACTTTGTTTTCTTCATCAGTTCTCAAATTGTTTAAATGAACAATTTTTTCTTTGTTATTAATGTTAACCTTGTAAAATACATCAGACAGCTTAAATATTATTTCAAAAGGTCCTCTCCATTCCATAGTATTGCCATTGCCAATTGGCAAATAAACAAGTACTTTATTACCAACTTCTAGTTTTCTCATGTTTTTATGAATATTTTCTTTGATATCAACTGCTATCTTGTAAAAAGGTTTATTTATGGTATCTGTCATTTGTATTGGAGCCTTATGTTTAGAATCTTTTTTTATTATGTCTAAGACAGGTATCACAGCTTTTAATAAATATTTTCAAATCTTTTTCCATTTTAGGCCACCAGAAATTCTTTTTGAGATTACAAACTGTTTTCTTGCTACTCAAATGACCTGACAATGCATTGTTATGCGAAGTTTGCATTACTTTGACAGTTAATGTTTTAGGTATAACTATTTGAGTTACATCTAATTTAGTGTCCTTTCTACAGAGAATTCCATTTATTATTTCAATGTTTTTATTTTTAACCTGACCTTTTTCAATTTCTGATACCATTTTAATTATGTATGGATCTTCTTTCTGTTCTTGTTTTAGAGTTAGCTCATCAAAAGGCATGTTTATTAAACTGATATTTTCTGTTTTTTTCATTTGGGTTTCCTTTTTATGAGGACTATCAATGTATGATAATATCTCACTCTTCATTTTAGTAAAATCAGATATTTGATTTTTAGCAATGTTGAATATTTGTTTATGACCTTCTAAATGTCTACATAATGAAATAGCATGTAATTCTTTTGGTACATTGTTTATTTCACATTGACTTTCAAATTTGCTTACATACTGTTCTAGTTTTTCTGTTCCATTCCATTTGGGAATAGGATTATCCTTTTCATTATTTATGGATAAGTCAATATTAGGTGTCTCATTGAGAATATTATTTTCTGACTTTCCTATGGTTTGTAAAAAATTAAAAGTTTGTAGAGCAGGGTAAAATTCTTGTTCTGGTAAATCTACTAACTTCTCATTTTGCAATAGAACAGGTTTCAAATTCAAGTCATTGGATTTTTCATTCATCCATTTTTGAAAAATGTCAAAACTATTATCATGTTTGACATTGAAAGAATTACCAATAATTAAAGGTGCAACACAGTTTTTCATTATGGCTGCCTCTGCTTTTCCAGTGAGCCAAGGACAATCAATGTCTATTATAGTGACAGGACAATTTACAGTGGAACCATTTCCAAGTTTGATTGTATCCACTCTTATTATATTGGTGGCTTTCTGATTTGGAATGATACTTTCATCTATGCATATTATACTACTTCCGGTGTCTCTTAGACAGTAAGTGGTCTTTCCTTCCACATAAGCAGGAAAAAGTATTAACTGACCCCTGTTTTCAACTATGACATTATTAAATTGAGATGTGGAATTGTTAAGTTTTCCTCTATTTCTTCTATTTTGGAAATTTGATTGAGGTCTGTTTTGAGTATTAGGAAAATCTTGTCTTCCAACATGTTGATTTGGCATATTGTTATTGGAAAAATTCTGATTTGGCATATTTCTGTTTCCAAAATTTGAAAAATTCTGATTTGGAAAGTTTCTATCATCAAAATTAGAAAAATTTTGATTTGAAAAACCTTTATGATCAACATTTGATCTATTGAAGTTTGGATTGAAATTTCTACCTCTTGCATTGTTATTTCTGTAACAATATTCTGATGAATGGTTTGTACCATTGCAAAAAATACATCTATAATTATTAGATTTTGGTTGATTACCAAATTTTTTTCTATTGCCAAATTGATTATGTCTAGACCTAGGAGGTGAATAGCTCCTTCTTCTATGTTGAATTGTATTTACTGTTTGATTTTGTTTAGTCAGTTCTACATTAGGATGACTATCCTTAAAATTTGAGATTGCATCTATCAAATTTTCTACTGTCTTAACTTTTCTTTCCATAATGTGAGTAAACAATGGTTTAGAAGCTTGTTCTAATACTTTATCAACAACCATGATTTCTATAATCTCATTAGGATTTTTGGTATCTATTTTTACTAAGTCTAACCAGGTAAGTAAAAATGTTTTCACTTCAGACACAAAAGCTCTCGGTTCTATCTTGTCTGTTAAGATAAAGTTATGAAACTTTTGTCTGTAATAATCCTCAGAGTGGATAAAGAATTTAATTAACTGTTCTTTGATAATGGCATAATCAGTTATTTCTTTATCAATATGTGATAGTGCTTCCCTACCCTTATCTTTCAATTGTGGGATAAGGTGAATGTAATATTCTGAAATGGGAATCCCATATCCTTTACATGTTGCTTCAAATAAATTTAGAAAATCAACAATTTTCTCTTTCCCATCAAAAGGAGGCATTTTAAATCTTACACTATGTTTTGATTTTTCATTATTTGTTTGCTCAACTTTAGTATTTTGTAATTTAGCCAACTCCAATTCATGAGCTAATTTTAGTTGAGTTTCTTTCAACTCTTTTTCTTTATTCATTTCTAGTTCTAGTTGCTTTTGTTTCAATTCATTATCAAGTTCTTTTTGTTTAATTTCATGAGCCCTTAATTCTGCTCGTTCATCTCTTTCCTTATCTGCTAATTCTTTTTTCAATTGTTTAACTTTATTTTCAACAAATTCCTGATATTCCTTCTTATCAGTAATACCATATTCTTTTGCCAACAATTTAGCCTCATCATAGAGTAATTGAACCTTTGACTCCATTATTATTTATTATGAATGTCAAGATTTATTATATTATAGTACAGTACAATTATTATAATGCACTATTTTATAGTACAGCAATGTTTTATTCCTATACTGGATGGCAATATTTATTAATTACTGAATGAGCATTTTTATATTACTGAATGACAATATTTATTAAATACAGAATGAGCAGTCATATAATATCACAGCAACTTTTTTTTTTTTTTTTTTTTTTTTAATCCTATGCTGTAGTAAAATGTTTATAATTCAGAATGCAAAATGCTAGAATGTCAACAAGTATGCTAAGCCAAGACACATTTTCAATTATGGCTTGTTTATTTTATTATTATTAGCAATTTTATAGTAGAGTTTAAAGCAAGTGCAAGTCACTTTTTGCTATTATGACTTATTATTACTATATAGGTTGCACAATTATTTTCCGCAAAGCACCGTACAATCTTATTATTACCAATGGTAGCACATAGATAATATTATTAGTTTTATTGAGGATGGCATATAACAATTAGATTAATGTTATCTTAAGCCACTATGATATTATTCTTATGAGCAATTGAAATGGATATAATTATTATCAGTATTGGAAGTACATTTTCATTGTGATTACTGGAAGTACATTTTCATTTATGCCAATACACAATAATTTTACTATAATTAATAGCAATGTAAATTCTAGATAATATTATTACAGTAGCACTGCAAAGCACAATATTATTTTTATTTAGGTTATTTTACCTGTTATATTGTGAATATTTTGTACATTTGTAGTTACATGTATTAGATATCAATTATTATTTTGTTAATTGTAGTTACATGTATTTGGGCACTACTTAAATTATATAGTTATGAATGTGAATATTCATATTATTATTATCTAGGTGAACTTATTATTGTTAATGTTCTTACCATAGACCATTATACTCAGAGAGCAAAAACTAACCAATGCATATTAATGATATCTCAAAAAATACACAACAAAAAAATTATATGAAGTAACAATAGAAAAAAAAAACACAATCACAATACACTAATGCTGCTTGGACCACAAATGATAGAGGAATTTCTGACAAAGAATCACAACATGTATAACATTGACAAGACTATAGTAATTTTACTTTAATAATTCTTAACAATAACAAACAAAGTCAAGACAACTAACAGAAATAACCCTAACAAAGAATCATTTCTAATCAATCTCTTTTAAGAAATAGAAATAGATTATAGACAGAATAAGAATAGACAAGAGATTTATTTTAGAAAGTCCCGCCAACCAGAGCCCGCTTTATACATAAATAATACATATATATATATATAATTCATACTAATGAATGTAAAAAATATGATTAAATTAAAGATTACTTAATAATCCAAATGAAAACACATTCACTGTATGAAATTACTGCAATGTAAATCTAGAGTAGAAATCCAGAAGAAACTTAATTAATTATTTAATAATCCAATGAATGTTCACACTGTATCAAGTTGAGTTGCTTCAAGTTTCCACTTCAGTATGGTATAATCCAATTTTAGAATGAACACAAGAAAAAAAATGTATACCATTAATTAAAATTAATGTCAAAGTCTTTGGTATACAGATTAAATATTAATTATATTTAAAGTTATTTAATGTTATTTATTTATCTTCCGATAAGCACATCGGACTTCAACACATCAGATTTCAACACCTGGTCGTGTCACATCGGATTTGAACATGTGGTTATTCTACATAAAATTCAACACATCGTTGTGTCACATCGGATTTGAACATATGGTTATGTAGGCTACATAAAATTCAACACATGGTTGTGTCACATCGGATTTGAACATATGTATATAGTTTAGGTTCCTTGTTGATAACATGTGGGAACGAAACTTTTTCCGGTTGCAAATATTAAATAATGATCTGCGTATAGTCACTTTTTTTCGATTTTTTGTATCGAATTTTTTTATGATGATAAATTTGTCATCGGTGTACAAATGTTATATTTTCTTAGAGCTATTATAGTGCTCAATCATATAAATAGTATATGTATTTGAAATAATTGACTCAGGCTTCAGTTTTGTTCAAAAACTGGTACTCACATAATTTTCCATGTGGTTTGTAGTACGTCTTCAAAAACATAATATTATATCCTTCAGCTTCTCTCTCCGTTAGCTGCCACCAAACCTGTTGATGTCCTTTTATTATTATTGGACTATCAAACATTACCACCAGTCTTCTCAGAGTATGTGAGTTGCAGTAGCTGAATTATTTGATTGATTTGAACATCAAAATGGACGACATCACCACAATATAAATTCCAAACTTGTAAATAATAAATGAACGACTTATTGCAGCATATTATTTAATAACAATTCATTAACAGTTGACACTTCACATCCAATGAACAAATATAGCTTTATAGTATCAACATAATACACAATCTTATTTATTTCTTCTGAGTCTAAAATAATGCCTGCGTTCCTTGTGAGTTATGAGAAAAGACTGCCGACCGCATGGACAGTCACTTGACTATATCTACTTCCGATATAGGTTTTCTTAATATCCAAAAATGGGTTTTATTTCGACTTTTTAATTATTAATATAGCTACTACCTATATATTATTTTATGGCTTCATGTCAGGATAGCTACCAATCAGATCATCGTACTACCAGACTTTTTTCCCTTCTTTCTTTAAATGCTCAAGCGATGCTATCAGACACGACTACACGTATACTTTTATTAAAGCCAAGCCAATTTTGTCCTAATTTGTATTTCTGGTGGTTATAACTTCGAGAGCCTAGAGCCTAGGGTCACAAATCACCAAAAAAGCTACTGGGACGATAAATGAATTACGTTTTGAGACACAACAGTGTACAATAAGACAACGGTAGATACATGTATAGCCTATATATCGAAATCAGCAAATGATATTACGGATAAGTAAAATGTACACTAATTCAGTCCGCTAAATATTTAGCTCCTTCTTCGTACTCTCTTTTGAAGAGAAAGTACGAGACTATTTACAAATATAGTACCCCCCCCCCCCCCCTAATCTCTTTTCTAACTTAATGTAAAGGTAAAAAAAAGAAAGAAAAAACCACACACGTTAGGGGTGAGACTTTTATGAGATAGAATTCACACGCCATAATATACAAAGTACATTGCAATCATCACTGGCCTTAAGTGGGGTTTTGGTGGGGTTATTATTCGATTCATTGGGCGGTGCCGATAATTAAAGAAGTATTGTGGGCTATACATACTAGAAAGTCTCATTGAGTCCGGGGCGTAACGCATTAGAAATGAGTATAACTCTGTCTGGGCTCCAACCACCCCACGGCACGCCGAAGGCGTGGCGTGCCATGTAAAAGGGAAGGTTTCCGCAGGCCAGTGACCGTTCGCTGCGGTTCCCCTAAGGATCATTATCGTGGTGGCTCGCCCGTATATCTGCATTATCACACGGTAACATAAATCCTATACTATAGGCACAGGCATCCAGGCACCGGGTGGGTCGTGAGACTGGGTTGCAGCGTCCATTGCTTCCTCCCAACTGAGACCCCGTGGCCTCTTGGCAGTGCAATGAATCTCGGACACGCTGCGGGGGCTGTCCCCCATGCGTTAGCCCGCCGGTGTTTTCTTAATGGAAAAGTTCTGGCGGTTTACACACTACGCCGCTTTGAGGCCCATGGGTACAGTAGTATGTGGGTTATACAAGACCATCATGATTCATGAATCTTTTTTTTTTACTCGGCGACTGTTGTTAGCATCACCACCTTCGCAATCTCCTGCTGGTATGGTAATGCAACTACATTGAACGAACATCCGATAGACCGACTAATAAACAAAGCCTCTCATATAACACAGACAAAACTACCACCTTAGAATATTTTTTTTTAAATTAAGGTGTCTCTCTATGATTGATAAAATATTCAGGACAGTGCACACTCACTACACGACAACTACATCATATCAAGTTGACGTGGTCGGCTTTTTTCAATAACGGCAAGTACAGAGATATTTAGGAACTCTTTTTTTCCTCTATCAGTGAGAATCTTTCAACAGAATCGACAGTCAGCCATAAATACAAAAGCGGACTCCCCATGATACTTTTTCTTGTATGATAAATAGTATGATAGTGTGCGTGTAGACTACGTCTATTTTTATTACTCCCTTTATTTTAAGTTGCATTTTCTGTCTGTCTGTCTGTCTGCAATGGTGCAAAAATTGGCTTCGATTTTTCGACCACTTTCCGTGGTCCGATCGAGCTGAAATTAGGACAGCAGACTTGTGGCGCCTAACAATACATCCTATCAAATTTTCAGTTAAAACAACTTAATAATACTATACTTATGACAATATTCATTTCTTAAGGAAAGTATAAGAAAAATTTTGATTTCGCGTTAAATATGCCTGTGCAACTTTTTATACTTTTTCGGCGCAAAGCTAGAAAAAAAGATTTTGCGCTAAGATTATTTTTAGAACAATTCATACGGAGTAAGGAGATATTTTTTAGATTTGCGACACAGATATTTTTCTGTACGTTTCATTTACAGTAGTCAATCAATTATTTAATTACATGATGGTAAACTTAGTTTGCAAATAAAGGGAGTATAATAAAAACTTCGTTTTTATGGTTTTCTTGTTATAAGTAGCCTATATTTTTGTGCTTGAGTAAAAATAGTTATTTTATATTGTTTAAAATATGCTGAAAGACAAAACATCTGTAATCAATTCAAATTTCCATTTGATTGGATCAATTCAGCAATCTTGTGTTATACCTATCTAAAAACCTTTATTAACAGACGCTTTAAATTTTAACTACTAGAACAAATGGCACAAAATATGACAGTGGACCAATTTACAATTATATGTAATCTTTAGTTACGCCACCAGAAATAAGAAGCAAATAGCGCTTGATTGAGACCACTTTCTGATTTAATAGTTGAGGGGAGAGGAAAGGGGAGAGGGGGCGTTTTAGAAACACTCTTGATAAATTATATTTATATATATTTTTAAATTATGTGAGCCCATTTAGTTATTGTGGCGAGGTAGCTACAAACCAACCAGCTCTCCCATTGAAATTGTTTCTGCTAGGGATGCTTACAGTAAACACACATTTACTTTGCGGAAAAAGAAACGAAAAAAACTCAACAACTTCTCACCAGACACATCAAGATCAACGTAACGCTTCAGCTGTGCCAGGTCTGAGATTCTACACTCGTAGGTGCCGATGTGTTCAGAGGTGGCGTTCTTAATGACGAGGTTCCATTCCGTTACTTCCGGTGTGATTTCGTTGAAGTGGAGATGGAGGTTGGCGTCTTTAACCCACGTCTGATCACCGACCGATAAAAAATAATCCTGTCCCACCTTACGCCACGTGACCTGTACAGGGGAAATGTATTTTTTTTTTCAAATACATTGTTAATTATATGTTTGTAACGAAAAAAACAAAGGTGAACCATATATATATATATATCTATATATATAAACATGATAAACGAATTTCTTCTTATTACAATATACTCATGAAATTATGCGGCCAAGACATACGACCATGTATGTGACCAACTGTAGCCTATTACAAAGATATCAGCGTTTTCCAAGCTATTTACACAAGTTACCATTATATCTCTATTATGCCAACAACTAACAGTTATATCGCCAATACTAGTTGATGGGTAACATATATCTAGGGTTGCCAGATACTTCAGAAAATACAGGGCACACCCCCCCCCCCCCCAACATACAATTTTCTCCTTCTATAAAAACGTGCTCATGTGAATATCGGGCATTTGTTATTCGTATCGAGTATGTTACATTTTTCATTTGAGGATATTTTATATGGGACAGCCTGCTGAAAAATAGGACCGTCCGAAGAAAAGCCGGACTCCTGGCAACCCTATATAAACCATATAACTACTTACGTTTGTCTATAGGCCTACGCGAGGCTGTTACTTGTATCTGGATCAAACATATAAACTATAATATATTAATATTATCAAATTATTTTCTAGGTTTACTAACTTTTTTTTTTTGTTTTCCAGCCCGGTAAACTAATTTACGTGGTCTGGTACCGGGTCATGACCCGGCTCTTGGGAACACTGACCTAGATGTCAAGATCATTGTGTCCCTTATGATTCATTGGAAGAACTTTCGAACTCCATGTAAGTTCTCTTTCCTTTGTTCATATCTCCATGGTAATTTTAGTTTATGTGTATGTATGTGTATGTATGTATGTATGTATGTATGTATGTATGTATGTATGTATGTATGTATGTATGTATGTATGTATGTAAGTATGTTCGTATGTATGTATGTATGTATGTATGTATGTATGTATGTATGTATGTATGTATGTATGTATGTATGTATGTATGTATGTATTCATGTATGTATGTATGTATGTACGTATGTATGTATGTGTATGTGTGCTGTGTGTGTTTTAATGAAATGGAAGTAGAATATTTACTAGTAGTAGAAAATGGAGATACAATGTTTTTTTCACAAAACATAACGTATCAAAGCATAACGTAACAAAACATAACGTAAACATAACGTAACAAAACATAACGTAACAAAACATAACGTAACAAAACAAACATAAAAAAAGCAACAGATAGACCTTGGCTTGATAAGGTGGTTTTGTTATTTTTTATATTTTTTTTTATAGATTAGGCAAAGGCTTAGCGGTTAAGGACCAGTTCCAACAATACCCCAGCATGACCAGGATCAAACACGTGACCTTTAATAAACAAGAATTTCTACAACTGATGAAAGAGTTTCTATCTATCCATCCATCCATCCATCCGTCCATCCGTCCATCCATCCATCCGTCCATCCGTCCATCCGTCCATCCGTCCATCCGTCTATCCGTCTGTCTGTCTATCCGTCTGTCTGTCCGTCTGTCTATCTATCTATCTATCTATCTATCTATCTATCTATCTATCTATCTATCTATCTATCTATCTATCTATCTATCTATCTCTCTCTCTCTCTATCTATCTATCTATCTATCTATCTATCTATCTATCTATCTATATAATCTATTTATTTATCTATCAAACTGTCTATCTATCTCTACCTCTATTTCTCTCTATCTATCTGTATGTCTCTCTATCAACATTTTTTTTCTTTCTATCTCATGATCGATCTATCCTCCAATACATCCAGCTACTCACCCACCCATCCCCCACCACCATCTCTCTTTCCATCCATCTATCCATCAACATCTATCCATCCAACTAACTAACTCTATCCCCCCTATTTTCATCCATCTAACTATATTAACCACAGTGGAGCTATTTACAAAGCTTGCTGACAAGTATACCGTTTAACCACTAGATTTATAGCTCTCAGGTCTCATAACATTCGCCTGACTCAATGGAAATTGTGAACAAGATTGCTGTACAATTATTTATTTGTTCTTTCAAGTCATTTCTTGGTAGCACAAATACATGTTTTTGTATAAGTACATTGCATTTAATACTATAATAATAGTTTAAAAGAAAAAAGAGCAACAAACAAGTAATAAAAAACAAAACTGCGTAATGAAAATGAAAAAAACAAACAAGAGAATAATCTACTTTTCACTCTCCAAGGTTGTGAAAAGAAGGGGTGGGGGTGGGGTAAGTATATATTTGTTATCCGCATCCCACCTCCCCATTAACTACACGTGTATCAATACAGACACTCAATAAATTACAGTTGTTGTTGTTTTTTAAAGTGAGGATTGACAAGTCCCCACTTAATTTGTTTGTTTTGTTTACCTGTTTGGTTCCCAGGTAGTGTACTGCACATGGCAGCACTGCCTTCTCACCTGGTCTGACAGACACGTTCACCGGCCAGGGTAAGAAGACAGGTTCAGGATAAACAGGTTCCATGGCCTCTGGAGAAATAACAAATGGAAAAATTTTCAGTACAGATGGAAAAATATGTTCACAAGAATTACGGAAAAATAAATTAACAAAAACTACACACACATACACACAAATAAATGGGCCACTTGTATTTGTTGAGTACAGGTGTTAAGGTCACGTGAGTGATAGACACCTTTAAATAGTCACTGGAACAGTTGTTGAAACATTGATATTATAGTGTTGATAATATTGAAATATGATCAGAGAATCGATATTGTCTTTGCGTATGGGTGTGTAATAGAGGTTTGTTTCAAAGAGAACATTTAACGGCGTCCTTCACTTCTTAGTGCTTTGTTTTAATCTTTTAAAGAATTTTGACAAGGATCTAAATAATGTTTACGTGTTTATATTTTGCGGATTTGTTCATGCAACCCATTTTATGCACGAATGCCAATCGGAATGATGGGAAGGCAAGTGCATCGAACTAGCCTATGAAATAAGAAAAGTGTTTTTATGTTTCTGTCCATGTAAGTATTTCCTTATATTTATTGTTTATGTTTTAACAAAGACTATAATAAGATGGACCACTAGCTTTAATATATTTATACTATTATGATGACTCGAATGACTTCTTCTCGGAATTCCCGATTCTCTTTTGTACTGTGCACTTCCGTTTTATTTAATCGCTATGATTTTCTCAATGAAAAATTAAAATTAAAATCATAAGTTGTATACAGCGGAAACATTTAGGTAAACGTAGGAGCGTAGAAGTAATTTAGAAGTAAGCGTTGTTGGAGGCGCAAGGAAAAAGAGCATATAAGCTCTAACAAACTAAACCATAAAAACACAGTTTTTATTATACTCCCTTTCTTTGTAAACTAAGTTTATATTTAATTTATATTTTGATAGATTAAAATAAATATAGATCTAAGTGATATCATACCTTATAAATTTCAACACTAAAATTTTGAGCATCCTTTTTTTTTCTAGCTTTGGCCGCAAAAACCATAAAAAGATAACTCGCTTTGTTTCGGCTATATTGTGTCGTTTTCATTCTATTTATTTCGTAAAAACGAACATATCCGAAAAGTTTATTTGCTCCCGTCTCTGTCGGTAGAGGAAGACATGTTTTTTTTCTTCGATTCGCAAATTGTTCGATGGTATTAGTGACTATTCTAAAGGCTATGATGCTGAAAATTTGATAGAATGTATTGTTAGTCTGGACAAGTCTGCTACCCAAGTTTCATCTCGATTGGACGACGGGAAGTGGTCGAAAAATCGATGCAAAGTTTTCCAAGCAAGCAACCAACCAAGAAGACAGTACGAGTTAAAAGAAAGGGAGTAAAAATAGAGCAAGCGGTCCGACTTTTGGTTTTAAGTATAAGGCTACTTTGCTTTTGTTCACCTTTGTTCCTGTAGGCCTACTGTTTCTAAAAAAAAGGCGACATTTTTGTAATAGAGTAAGACTTGTTTGTTTTTAAATTTATATAAAAGTATGCCTAAACATGAATTTAAAAAAATCCTATTAGCTTCTGTCAGAATGTTCGTTAAACTTTTTCTTTCTTTTCAAAAACATGTATTGTTTGGACATGAAAGAAACCCACGTTTCAAGCAGGAAATTTAAACAAAGATTTTGGGATATTTAGGCCTACCATAATGTAGTTTTGTTGTCCTAATAAAACTAATTTGTTTGTATATGTTAAGCCATGTAAGTTCGACTTAAGACCAGTGGCGTAGCGAGGGGAGGGGGAGGGGGGGTCCGAATTCGAAAGTCCCCCCGGGCCCCTACTTGAGGGGGGCCCCCAAAGGAGTGTCCGAATTGTTTTTTTTCTCATGTCATAATGTCGAATGTCAAAATGCAGGGGCCCTAAAGAGGCCAAGCCCCCCGGGCCCCCAAATCCCTAGCAACGGCACTGCTTAAGACAGACGCCTCGATATTGCTCGTCATCAGTCGGAATTATTGTAAAAACAAACACATAGTTAATGATACAAATTTAACTTAATGATACAAATTATTGTAAAAACAAACACATAGTTAATGATACAAATTTAACTTAATGATACAAATTATTGTAAAAACAAACACATAGTTAATGATACAAATTATTGTAAAAACAAACACATAGTTAATGATACAAATTTAACTTAATGATACAAATTATTGTAAAAACAAACACATAGTTAATGATACAAATTTAACTTAATGATACAAATTATTGTAAAAACAAACACATAGTTAATGATACAAATTTAACTTAATGATACAAATTATTGTAAAAACAAACACATAGTTAATGATACAAATTTAATTTAATGATACAAATTATTGTAAAAACAAACACATAGTTAATGATACAAATTTAACTTAATGATACAAATTATTGTAAAAACAAACACATAGTTAATGATACAAATTTAACTTAATGATACAAATTATTGTAAAAACAAACACATAGTTAATGATACAAATTATTGTAAAAACAAACACATAGTTAATGATACAAATTTAACTTAATGATACAAATTATTGTAAAAACAAACACATAGTTAATAATACAAATTATTGTAAAAACAAACACATAGTTAATGATACAAATTTAACTTAATGATACAAATTATTGTAAAAACAAACACATAGTTAATGATACAAATTATTGTAAAAACAAACACATAGTTAATGATACAAATTTAACTTAATGATACAAATTATTGTAAAAACAAACACATAGTTAATGATACAAATTATTGTAAAAACAAACACATAGTTAATGATACAAATTTAACTTAATGATACAAATTATTGTAAAAACAAACACATAGTTAATGATACAAATTTAACTTAATGATACAAATTATTGTAAAAACAAACACATAGTTAATGATACAAATTTAACTTAATGATACAAATTATTGTAAAAACAAACACATAGTTAATGATACAAATTTAACTTAATGATACAAATTATTGTAAAAACAAACACATAGTTAATGATACAAATTTAACTTAATGATACAAATTATTGTAAAAACAAACACATAGTTAATGATACAAATTTAATTTAATGATACAAATTATTGTAAAAACAAACACATAGTTAATGATACAAATTTAACTTAATGATACAAATTATTGTAAAAACAAACACATAGTTAATGATACAAATTTAACTTATTGATACAAATTATTGTAAAAACAAACACATAGTTAATGATACAAATTTAACTTAATGATACAAATTATTGTAAAAACAAACACATAGTTAATGATACAAATTTAACTTAATGATACAAATTATTGTAAAAACAAACACATAGTTAATGATACAAATTTAACTTAATGATACAAATTATTGTAAAAACAAACACATAGTTAATGATACAAATTTAATTTAATGATACAAATTTAACTTAATGATACAAATTATTGTAAAAACAAACACATAGTTAATGATACAAATTTAACTTAATGATACAAATTATTGTAAAAACAAACACATAGTTAATGATACAAATTTAACTTAATGATACAAATTATTGTAAAAACAAACACATAGTTAATGATACAAATTTAACTTAATGATACAAATTATTGTAAAAACAAACACATAGTTAATGATACAAATTTAATTTAATGATACAAATTATTGTAAAAACAAACACATAGTTAATGATACAAATTTAACTTAATGATACAAATTATTGTAAAAACAAACACATAGTTAATGATACAAATTTAATTTAATGATACAAATTTAACTTAATGATACAAATTATTGTAAAAACAAACACATAGTTAATGATACAAATTTAATTTAATGATACAAATTATTGTAAAAACAAACACATAGTTAATGATACAAATTTAATTTAATGATACAAATTATTGTAAAAACAAACACATAGTTAATGATACAAATTTAACTTAATGATACAAATTATTGTAAAAACAAACACATAGTTAATGATACAAATTTAATTTAATGATACAAATTATTGTAAAAACAAACACATAGTTAATGATACAAATTTAATTTAATGATACAAATTATTGTAAAAACAAACACATAGTTAATGATACAAATTTAACTTAATGATACAAATTATTGTAAAAACAAACACATAGTTAATGATACAAATTTAACTTAATGATACAAATTATTGTAAAAACAAACACATAGTTAATGATACAAATTTAACTTAATGATACAAATTATTGTAAAAACAAACACATAGTTAATGATACCAATTTAACTTAATGATACAAATTATTGTAAAAACAAACACATAGTTAATGATACAAATTTAACTTAATGATACAAATTATTGTAAAAACAAACACATAGTTAATGATACAAATTTAACTTAATGATACAAATTATTGTAAAAACAAACACATAGTTAATGATACAAATTTAACTTAATGATACAAATTATTGTAAAAACAAACACATAGTTAATGATACAAATTTAACTTAATGATACAAATTATTGTAAAAACAAACACATAGTTAATGATACAAATTTAATTTAATGATACAAATTATTGTAAAAACAAACACATAGTTAATGATACAAATTTAACTTAATGATACAAATTATTGTAAAAACAAACACATAGTTAATGATACAAATTTAATTTAATGATACAAATTATTGTAAAAACAAACACATAGTTAATGATACAAATTTAATTTAATGATACAAATTATTGTAAAAACAAACACATAGTTAATGATACAAATTTAACTTGGTCGGCAAAATAGAAAGCTATAATTTTCAGTAAGTACATCATGTAGACGTCGAGGAGAGGCAGTGAGAGACAGACAGACAGTGAAAGTAAGAGAGAAAGAGATAGAGAGAGAGAGAGAGAGAGAGAGAAAGACTTAAAGCGGTAGAAAGAGAGAGAAAGAGAGACGAGTAATAAGAACAGAGACAATACATTTTCAGAGAGAAGAAAAGTCTTAAGGCATGAATGAGCTAGTCTAAAATTATATATATTAAATCAGTTTTGAATACTAACGTACTATAAAAACATTAATTGTTGAAACAGACAGGTGTTTTGTTTACAAAAGTAAAACTTCATGACATGCAACACATGTACACATATTTAGTAATATTTAGGTTTGTACACATATTTAGTAATATTTAGGTTTGTACAGTGTTTCCTAGATGCCGGGTGGCAGCCACGAAAACAAAGTTACCGGGAACTTCTTCGTACTCTATATTGGTCAATGAAAGGGTTTAAACAATAAGGTTTATAGCTAGGGACACTCGCCCAGTGGTTTCCTGATACCTGTCTCTCTTCTATACAGTTGTGTGTTGGTGGAAGACTTCTGTGACCAGCATTTGTGGCGAGCTGTTTTGTAAAGGGATACAGTTAGATTCCCATTTTACTAATTTATCTTTTTTTGTGTGTGTGTGTAAATTGCCGCTATCTTTTTGTGTCTTATTGTTCTGTAAATTTATGCAATCATCTGCTCTGCATTATGTAATTTCTGTAATAATTAATGTTTAAAAAATAAACTCGTTAAATGGAGAAACAATTAATGCAGGAAATGTTTAGTTTTCTTTTCTTTTTCTTGCGTATTGTACTCTAGATACTGCATACCCCGTTAAACCCGAGGGAAAAGTTCACAATTTAAAGGTGATTTGATGACTAATGCTCATAAGTGTGCATTAATAATTAAATATTGTAATGAATACCTTAATGTTGGATTTATTTAAAGAAATAATAATATGTCAGTAATATTTGTTAAATTGCAAAAATTAATTGTTTGGCATCATTATAGTATCAAACGTGGAAACGTTTTTTAATTAAAGAAGATAATTAATACATTTTATTTACGCTAATATTTATACTAATTTTCTTTTTTTTTAAATAAAAAATTAATAAAACACTTACAAATGTTATCTTATAAATTATCAAACTGTAAGAAATATTTGAAAATTATATAAATCTTATATGACAAAATAATTTATACGTATATTTTAAAACATTACTTTCACTATCCGGTTTGTATGACTACTACCTATCTCTTTTTTAACGAACGTTATTAAGTGATGTACTTAAAATATAGTGAAAACTGTTCACCATTCTGATCGCCGCTCAATGGAGCGCTCACTAACATGATCCGGATCAGTACAACGGATCCACGGATCACCTAGTAATTTACCCCCCTCCATTCTCTTACATGTTGGCTAGAAGGGGAGAGAAAAATAATTTGGAACCCTTGTTGAAACGCTGTTTCTTTTTGGTTACTTAAAACATTAACAAATATAAATAAGAAATAATTATTCTCAATTGTCTAGTTGTAGGCTACTAAACTAATTATAATTAACACTTTTATTTTCAATTTAAACGATAATTCCTTTTTTTTCATCTAATAATTAAAATTAAAAGGGTAATTGTAAAATAATGTAATCATCTTGGCTAATTATGATTCAAATATTGTATCATCAACATTATTTACAACTATTGGCTATGCCCGTCAAAATGACGGAGAAACGAATGATTACAATGTGTTTTGTTAAATGAGAGTGTGTAACTTAAAAAACACACACACAAAAAAAAAAGGGCCGTGAATAGGGAAAACCCGATAAGGTCTAGCGTTCAAAATAGTAAATGAACGGTGTGAAACCATTTCAAAAGGACATTATTTTGAAAAATGGCGCTCAGTAGAACCTTTACATACGGTGATTAGTAATAGGCCTACTTTTAGGCTATTAAAAAGACATTGACGAATTAAGCAATATTGTTTATAGAATCAAACTCACGTTAATTCTATAGGCCTATATTGATTGATGATTGATCGCAAATAAGTGATCGCTCGCATTCGAAACCAGCATATCGAAATGCAAAACGGGAACGGATGAGTACTGATCCGGGTCAGACCCGGATCAGACCAGATCAGTACAGACCCGGATCAGACCCGATCAGTACAGACCCGATCAATACAGACCCGATCAGTACAGACCCGATCAGTACAGACCCGGGTCAGACCCGGATCAGACCCGATCAGTGCAGACCTGGATCAGACCCGGATCCTAAGTGAACTATGGAAACCAATTTAGTATCGAAATGCAGAACGGGAACGGATCAGTACTGATCCGGGTCTTTTGGCAGTGATCGGCTTTCGGACCCTAACCCTTCCCACACCCCCCCCCCCCCCCGCAAAACAACAACAACAACAACAACCCCAAAACAACAGATAAACAAACAAAAAACAATAAAAACAAATAATTTGAAAGCAAGGGAAAACCCCGGAAGGACCTAAAACACATAATTTGAAAGCATTTGGAAAGGGACATTACTCTATATCATTATAATGGCGCTCTGGTTTATAACTTTAACTCATTAGTGAAACGTTTAAAATTTTTTTATGAATTAAGCAATATAGTTGATATAATAAAATATTTTTTTTTAGAATGTTTGCGATTTAAACTTTTAACTTTTGTATTGATCGGTCATACGGCCTTAGAGTCTATAGAGGACACATATATATATATATAATATATATATATATATATATATATATATATATATATATATATATATATATATATATATATATTATTACATAAGCTTACACGTAATATTATTAATGAATGTTAGGGCTCCTGTTTGTTGTTATGCAGAATGAGCTCTTTTTCATTTCCAATTTTCTTTCTATTATAAATATAGATGTGTCCAGGATATGAATTTAATGATAAAATAAACAGATCAGATTCTATTCCAAACGATTACCACAGTCCATATTTGTATTCATGTAGTACAGATAAAGAATATATTTTAATATTCTAGATTCTATTCCTTGAATTCAGGTAGTTGAGGTAAAGAGTACGCTTCAATGGTGTGGGATCTCCATCAACAACACATGAGTTGGTGATGACCCAACGTCGAGCGGAAATTCGTATCTTACAGGACTACACTAAACTCCAACTCGAGCCCCTGCAACACCGCTGAGCGGAAAACAGGGTCACCACTATTTACAAGATCGTGAACCGCCACGTGGAAATGTCCACGCAGCCAGGTCGCATCCAACAGATATTCCGCTGTACCCGAGGTCATCAGCTCAAGCTGCATGTCCCACATGCACGTACCGACGTCTACAAATATTCTTTTTTTTTCGTCAGCCATTAGGCTGTGGAACACCCTGGACCAGGCCTCCGTCACTGACCCTACTGTGCCGGCTTTCAAATCTTCACCGAAGGGCTGGTCTAAAAACCTAAAGTGCCACTCTGTCATCTGTTTATAATTCTTGTTTGTGATGCTTTTCATTTTATGTGTAGTTAAATTGTGGACTCTTTCCTCGGTCCTAAAGGGGTCTCCACATTAATATTATGAAGAAGTAGAAGGCTCGGAGAACATGTTGTGTTCTCAGTAGACATCATACATCAGCAATCTTCGATAGTTTCAATGACAAGCCTCGGAGATTATTTTGCTCTTTATCTTGTTGATCCCCAGTCTCAGTTACAGATGAAAAGTTGAAAATATGCTCATGTAATGGCGTTCTACGATTATTATTATTATTATTATTTTTGGTTTTAATTTTTTTAGTTTTAAATTGATTTTCAGCTTTTGAATTTCTAGACTTGTTTAGGTAACCCATTTAATGCAAGAAGCCAATCTAAAACTTAAAATGCTTATACTTGTTCTAATGCATATACTTTGCTGCATATGTTGATTTCGTTGTTCTACCCAGTCATAAATATGTTACCCAGAAGAAACTATGAAAATCTAGGAATATCTAGCAATGTAGAAAAAAACCTACAACAATATATTTAAGCCTATATTAAAATTATGCAGTATTTAAGCCAAATTTTAGCTACAATCCTCATCCAATAATTATGAACATATTATTCAGAAATGTATATCTGTTGTTAGTTTAATTAAGGGATAGGCTATATATATTTTAATGGAATATGAAATCAGAAGTATTAAAACAAAAACTGATATTGAAAAATGTTGGAAAATGGTGCCATTGTCTTTTGTATGTAGTATCAAGTATGTAATCACAAGGGGCACGGTGCCCTAGCCATTGTCTTTTGTATGCAGTATCAAGTATGTAATCACAAGGGGCACGGTGCCCTAGACAACGTGTTTTGTATGTAGTATCAAGTATGTAATCACAAGGGGCACGGTGCCCTAGACAACGTGTTTTGTATGTAGTATCAAGTATGTAATCACAAGGGGCACGGTGCCCTAGCCAACGTGTTTTGTATGTAGTATCAAGTATGTAATCACAAGGGGCACGGTGCCCTAGCCAACGTGTTTTGTATGTAGTATCAAGTATGTAATCACAAGGGGCACGGTGCCCTAGACAACGTGTTTTGTATCTAGTATCAAGTATGTAATCACAAGGGGCACGGTGCCCTAGACAACGTGTTTTGTATGTAGTATCAAGTAAGTAATCACAAAGAGCACGGTGCCCTAGCCAACGTGTTTTGTATGTAGTATCAAGTATGTAATCACAAGGGGCACGGTGCCCTAGCCAACGTGTTTTGTATGTAGTATCAAGTATGTAATCACAAGGGGCACGGTGCCCTAGCCAACGTGTTTTGTATGTAGTATCAAGTAAGTAATCACAAAGAGCACGGTGCCCTAGCCAACGTGTTTTGTATGTAGTATCAAGTATGTAATCACAAGGGGCACGGTGCCCTAGCCAACGTGTTTTGTATGTAGTATCAAGTATGTAATCACAAGGGGCACGGTGCCCTAGCCAACGGGTTTTGTATGTAGTATCAAGTATCTAATCACAAGGGGCACGGTGCCCTAGCTACAGCGCGTTCGGCTGGCGAATCAAAGGTCCTGGGTTCGAGTCCTGGCTAGGATTTTTTCCCGGGTCTGTATAGAGTGCTGGTTACATAACATAATGACCTAGTATGCCGTGACCACAGAAACTGGTGAAAGCTGCTTCGCCGATCCCTATGGATCAATGGTTGGTCCGAAGGGATACTTTTATGTAATCACATGTAGTTCTGTTTTTTTTTTAAATTTCAATACCCCTTCAGTTTAAATGTATTTGATTTATTTCAATACCCCTCTAGTCACATAGGGGCCGTCCATAAAGTACGTCACGCTCCAGGGGGAGGAGGGGGTGTAAGAGAGTGTGACAGTTTGTAACAGGTGGGAGGGGAGATCAGGTCATATGTGACGTCACACATTTATTTATTTTTAATTTTATTTCTAATTTTTTTTTATTTTTCTTTAGTAGAATTTAATAGCTTTAAAAATAATTTTCCTTCGAGATTATTTTCTCCAATCCCAATCAACCAAACAACTGATGGACTCAAAGCGTCAGAAAGAGCAGATGCAGATTCTCATAAATATCCTTCATTGTTTGTGGCACAAACTCTCAAATTTGATGACATTATGCCGAGATCAACAGGAGTTTTCAAAGTACAACCATATGAGCTTTATTGTCCATCTTTGCAGACCAGCTTACTTGATCGAATTTGCAAAGTGTTTCACTTATACTTTGCCTCACAAACAATATTGAAGAAACCTATGCAGGGGCTCGGGAGAATGAGCCAACCCAAACATAGCTAAAACTATAGGCTTCAGTTTAAATGCATTTGATTTATTTCGATTCAAAATTTTACTTCCAGATAGAAGAAATACGCAAGTTAATATTCCGGAAGGGACATTAAGATTTGCGTTGGTGTCTTACATCGAAAAAATACTTTTTTGGGACACAGAAAAAAAGATAAAAGAGAGAGAGAGAGAGAGAGAGAGAGAGAGAGAGAGAGAGAGAGAGATAGTCAAAGAGAGAGAGAAGGAGAGCGTGTGGACCGAAGATCCGTCCTGTATCCAGGTAAACAAACATAGCTTTCCCTTGAAGCCATTTCTGTAGACTTTTAGCAAACACAAATGTCCGGAGCTGACCAAACAAGTCTTCAGCTCCGATGTCGCCCAAACATCGCTCCAGCATCGCTCCAACATCGCCTCGTGCCATTAGCACGGACTTGGTGACCTCCGTAGTTTAACTAGCGTGAGTACTGGGAACGCACGGGCAGTAATCCTGGGCCGGCTGCCTACCTGGGTATTGACATCTTTTCTCTAATTAAAACTCCATTTAATTCCCTATCGAGTCTAGATGAAAGCTGGGCTTTGTGTGTCAGGAAACTTTTGTTTTGTTTCAACATTTTGTGTCATTGAATTCCTTTTTGTGTACGGACTTAAAAATACTGGCACAGTTCATTTTATACACTTCACAATTAATTAAATATATCTTTTAATTAAGTTTTTTTTAAAATAGTTCTAGAAAAATTAAAGGAACGTGGGACGCAGTGTGTCTGGGTCGCAGTGTCTAACATGGAATTTGTATGTTAGTCTCTGATATTTACATTTTCTACTCCCAATATATCGTCATGTAAAATTTCTTTAAAAAATTTAATTTTAGCCAAGCTTTACTTGTGTGGGGTACGCTGGAGCTAGCGGTCGCGCCCTGAGCTGCTGAACTGAGGTTCCTGGATTCCAACTCCGGTAAAGGCAAGGATTTGTTCCCGAATCTTACCGGTGTCCGTAAGTCTATTCAGCTCTGATGGGTACATGACAGTAGTTGGGAATAGGGTGGCTTGGCAGTGTGATGGCCGCACATTCCCCTAGTATGTCATGAAACTAGTGAACGCTGCTTCACAAACCCTAGGCCTATGTATCAATTTTGTCCGAGCGAATTACTTGCTTCCTTACTTTACTTGTGTGGACGATCATCCTTCTTGTGATGCCGTTGTTTGGGTATGTTGATGACGGATGTTTTGAGGTGAAATCGCGGAAGGCAGCCAACAGACTTATATTGAATGATGACAAGACAGGCACGATTCTGTGTGGTTCTGATGCTAGTATAGGGAAGTTGGTGCTTCTGTGATCTCTTTGTCCAACACTGTTAAAGACCTTGGCATTTTTTATTGACAGTAGGCTCACAATGATCCGTCACGTCAGCTCTGACCATGGCTGTTCCTGATCTACCTGATTGGATCAGCTATGTCTTCGACTTAACGAAAGAACAGTCAACGCCGGTGCAAGACTTGATTACTGTAAGAATTGTTTGTTGTGTTTGCCTCAAAACCACTAGATTCAGATACTCCTAAGGGTTGAGAACACTGTTACTCGAATTGTATCGCCGAAGAAAAAAGTCTGAGCACATTACACCTATTCTTATGGATCTCAACTGCCTCTGACTAAACGCATTGATCTTAAGCTCCTTTCACTTACATACTGCTGCATGGGTGACACTGCATCTTCCAAAATAAAGGGTATGCGCTACTCACCAGTCATTAATCAAGGTTTCCAGTGTCTTTGGGCACAAAAACAAGCTACCCTGGAGTGCGCTCTTTTGAATCTGCGTCGCCTACATATCTTGCATCAGACACTACGAGACAAGAAGTTGCTTTACGAATAGTTTGAATATCTATCTTTTAGACTAGTGTTTGTGTGCCTTCACCACCACAAAATCAGCCACTGAATCGTTTAATTATAAACAAATTCTTTAAGCGCAGTGAGAATGCTAAATGAAATGATATGGACAGATGCGCTCTGTAAAAAAATCTCTACTAGTAAAAGTCTTAACGCATAGTTATACTACTTGAGTTATTTACATAGGTGTATGAATGTTTATCTACCAGGTTTGTCATCACTTTAACTAGGTAAGAGATATATACTAATTAAAGTGGCGGGGTGGTGGTGGTGTGTACTTTTCACTGTGATGTGTATAGTGGTAAAGTTCAGCATAAATAATAAAGCTAATAAAGTAGAAGAAAACTTGGCAAGCTGTTCGTAGTCTATGTGTGATGAATTTATCACAATGTATCTATCTATCTATCTATCTATCTATCTATCTATCTATCTATCTATCTATCTATCTATCTATCTATCTATCTATCTATCTATCTATCTATCTATCTATCTATCTATCTATCTATCTATCTATCTATCTATCTATCTATCTATCTATCTATCTATCTATCTATCTATCTATCTATCTACCTATCTATCTATCTCACTATTTCTGTATCTCTGTATCTCTCTTTCAATCTATCTAATCTGTCTTTCTTATTATCGATTTTGTCTTTCTATTTATCTAACTGCCTTTCAGTACGTCAATGTATCCACCTATTCTTCCTCAGTATATTGTTATAAATCACTATACTAGTTAACAAGTTCCTGATAGTACAGGCGCCAACGTCTCATGGTAACGTTGTAATAAAACATAAGGCATTAAATTAAAAAAACCACAATAACAACATGTTGCAATTCGCAGATAAACACAAGAACTATAACACTTCTCTTATCCCTTATGTGAGAACAAATGCATATAAGTACTCTTTCTTCTCGAGTGGCATTTAGTCTTGAAATGGGTGGCCTGAACAAACCAGGAAAACCAGTAACTTAGCATCATTTAAATCACTAATAGAAATGCAGGACGCAATAATCTTCTTTATAGAAGGAGCGTCTGTAATGTATAAGATAAGAACAGTCACCTAAATTGTTCAAAATGCCGGACAACACTACACTAAAGTTAAATTCACCGCAACTGTCGTGACTTTAAAAAAAATAAGTACCTGGTATAAGTACCTGGTATAAGTACCTGGTATAAGTACCTGGTATAAGTACCTGGCACAATAAGTACCTGGTATAAGTACCTGGTATAAGTACCTGGTATAAGTACCTGGTATAAGTACCTAGTATAAGTACCTGGTATAAGTACCTGGTATAAGTACCTGGTATAAGTACCTGGTATAAGTACCTGGCACTATAAGTACCTGGTATAAGTACCTGGTATAAGTACCTGGTATAAGTACCTGGTATAAGTACCTGGTATAAGTACCTGGTATAAGTACCTGGTATAAGTACCTGGTATAAGTACCTGGCACTATAAGTACCTGGCACTATAAGTACCTGGTATAAGTACCTGGTATAAGTACCTGGTATAAGTACCTGGCACTATAAGTACCTGGTATAAGTACCTGGTATAAGTACCTGGTATAAGTACCTGGCACTATAAGTACCTGGTATAAGTACCTGGTATAAGTACCTGGTATAAGTACCTGGTATAAGTACCTGGCACTATAAGTACCTGGTATAAGTACCCGGTATAAGTACCTGGTATAAGTACCCGGTATAAGTACCTGGTATAAGTACCTGGTATAAGTACCTGGTATAAGTACCTGGTATAAGTACCTGGCACTATAAGTACTTGGTATAAGTACCTGGTATAAGTACCTGGTATAAGTACCTGGTATAAGTACCTGGTATAAGTACCTGGTATAAGTACCTGGTATAAGTACCTGGTATAAGTACCTGGTATAAGTACCTGGTATAAGTACCTGGTATAAGTACCTGGTATAAGTACCTGGCACTATAAGTACCTGGTATAAGTACCTGGTATAAGTACCTGGTATAAGTACCTGGTATAAGTACCTGGCACTATAAGTACCTGGTATAAGTACCTGGTATAAGTACCTGGTATAAGTACCTGGTATAAGTACCTAGTATAAGTACCTGGTATAAGTACCTGGCACTATAAGTACCTGGAATAAGTACCTGGTATAAAAACCTGGTATAAGTACCTGGCACTATAAGTACCTGGTATAAGTACCTGGTATAAGTACCTGATATAAGTACCTGGCACTATAAGTACCTGGTATAAATACCCGGTATAAGTACCTGGTATAAGTACCCAGTATAAGTACCTGGTATAAGTACCTGGTATAAGTACCTGGTATAAGTACCTGGTATAAGTACCCGGTATAAATGAAAAACGCAATGAAGATTATTTTACAAACCTAAAACAGAAGAATTTATGAATAAATACTATGCCGATTTATAATTTTATTTGTAAATCATTACTGACGTATCACGAAAAGGAACAAATAATTTAGCAAGCATATTTTTTGTTGAGTGAATCCGAAGTCTGTTCTCATTTAAAGACCAAGTGAAGAGGTTTTTCTCAAAGGAACGAGATTTGGAATAGCCTCATACGGCAGTGACGTATCACAAGGGAAATAATTAAATAAAAATAGACGCTATAAATCTATATTTAACCATTTTGTTAAAAATAAGAACCGGGAAAAGATTCAAAACATGTGGCAATAGATTCAAAACACGTGACAATATTCATTTTTCCTAGTCGGAATCCTTTATGTTACGTCACTTTCCTATATTGCCGGAAATAAAAACATCTCAAATGGCTACGAGATTTGGAGTAATCATCCGAAAAACACACACATTTAAGTGCAAATATTGAACTAATTACTTAAAATGTATCTTTGATATTTTGTATAAATGTTTTTTTTTAACATTCAGATACTGAATACACTATTTGCTATCAAAATCAAATGTTAACTCAATTTTGATAAAAAGCTCTTCACTTGGTCTTTAATTTTTTTCAAAAAAACTTTCAATAGAATTTACATTTATAATAATAATAGTATATTATTTGTATAGCGCTGCCAACAAACATAATGTAAGCTCAGAGCGCTTTTAACATACAACTAAGAACACGGACATTACTCTAGGCTAGTAGACAAAGATAACTGATGATATAAAACAAATATAAAAAAATCCAATAAATGTAGCATTAACGACCCAACCTATAAGTAAGACAGTAGGGGTCTAAAGCATGTTAAATGTTAACTAAGGTAAATCTTGAAATAATGAGTTTTTAAAGTTCTTTTTGAAAGTATCGATAGAGCTTGTTCGCCTGAGTTGAACGGGAAGGAGGTTCCACACCTTCGGACCGGATTCTGAGAAGGCTCTAAGGCCAACGGTCATCAGAGACCAAATATCTTTATAAACAACATAGAAAGCTAAGTTTAAACAAAATAACAGACAAAATAATGTAACTGACGTAACAAAATTAATTTCATAACAGACGTAACAAAATTTCCTAACTGACGTAACAAAATCACAAAACTGACGTAATGACGTAATGTACATAATAAGAACAGAATTATTCTTTTACAGAATTAATATAACTATAATGCAAAAAAAGTCATGTTTTTCCATATATATATATATATAATATATATATATAAATAAAATAAGTTTTATGCTATCTACCGTGCTATAGCCTTTAGCCATGACAAGCTCGTAACTCTTAGATGTAAAAACAATTAACATTGTTCGAAAAGCCTATACATATATATATTTAAAACACATTTTAATAGAAAAACGCCGCGAAGTCACTTGATTATATTCATTAAAAAAAATCTAAAAATAACATTATACCAAGATTCAAAAATATTCAAAAATTATTTAATAGCGCCAAATTTATGCAATTTTATTCGTTTCCACTTTAACATCAAATAACATTGCAATTCACCTAAATTTAAAGTTATCTAGGTGATCAATATTTCTATAAGTGTATGACTATCACTATGACCTTTCAACATGCTCCAAACTGCAAGTTAAACATAATCCGGTCCCATGACAACAATTCAGCCAAATAGCTCCAATTACTTAGCATGGTAAAGTTCTGCGCGGCGGGAATCGAACGCAAACCTAAATCGACATATGACAGCTATCTCATTGCCCTGAGGTCATCACACAGAGTGATCTACCATAACATGAACAAAATACAACAAGAGGGAGAGGGGGAAGGGGGAGAGAAAGAACATAGAGAGCAGACGACTATTTGCTGATCTTTGGTATTGCACGTGCAGAGTACAAAGGGGCTATTGTTCTGGAAAGCCTTAGAAGCGGTAGATGGGACAGCCTGGTTATAGCCTTTCTTATGGGGGCCGCCCCCCTTTTATACAAATCGTTTTCATCACGACCCTCTCCAAGGAGTTGTACAATTGTTTAGATTCCCTAGTTTTTTGGAGCTATGAGTTTGACTTGAGATGACCTCATTGTGACTTACTGAGATTTAGTTCAAACAGTTAGATGCCGGCTCTTGACTTTGTTACCCCTGCCCCTTATTAGCCATACGTTTTTGTTACGTTTTATTACAAAAAACCTTTGCAAATACAATGTGTTTCTATAGTGATTCGTTGTAAGCTTAACGGTGTTCGGATATTAGTTAGGTGAATAGATATATAATACTTTTGTCTAACACATTTCACTAAACTCCATAGTTATTATTAAAACAGCTATAATAAAACATCATGATAATCACAATAGGATTTGGAATGATTACCACAAACTCTGAGAATAAAACAAAGAATAGGTCATGTAAATTGGTAAACAAATAGGGAGTTTGTAAAATTACAATCATGCACTTCAAAAATAGATTGTAGTTAGATGATGGGTCGGGAGAAAAACATTTAATATAGAACCGTGGAGGTTTGAAGTTTTTTTTAAAAGTTATCTAGAACAGGGATCCTCAAACTAAGACACGAGGAGCAAGTCCAATGTGCAGTCAGCATAGACATTTTTGTACATATTTTACCAACCTGATTCAGATTTTGAGCCAGAACGTTTTAGAACTACTAAACTGACTTAATGTCTACAAACTTTGAAGAATTCAATCACAATATATTTGGTATTTTGCAAAATTTAAGCTTATTCCCTTTTCCATAACAATAAAAGCTGTTAATATAACACTAGCTACAACATATATACTTATCGCATAAATCTTACACTATTTAAATTTTCTATTGCACTTAAATGAGAAAGAAACGTTTGCCATAAAACTATATACATAAATATATGCAGTGCTTTTTTTGTGACGGTACGCACCGGTACGGCGAACCGGCACCTTTTTCAATGTGGGGAAAAAATATTACTTTTCTTGTATTTTAACGTTTATATTAATTTATTATATGATTAATTTGTTAAAATTGAATTATTTTAAAATTGCGCGCAATAAGAATTAAAATATAAAATGTGAAACTGTTTTAAAAGTTAGGCAATCTATCACTGAGTACCGGCACCTATTTTTTTTTTTAAAAAGCACTGAATATATATATAGATCAAGTGGAGAGAAAGAGAAAAAAAAAGAAAGAGAGACTGAGGGGGCAGAGAAATAGAACACAAGACCATTCTCTTTCACAAGATCCTTAACCAAAACATAAAGTTCTAATGAAATTCTCACAGAGCTTGCGAGCACACCTTCTGTTGTTTTATTCTTCTAACTCACGATACAGTTTACATCTAAACAAACCTTCAAGTCCATTAAAAACACAAATCTACCACACGTGTTGCTTAATTATTTAAACTTACAAAACAAGTCATTTCCATACAGTTATATGCACCAGTTCAAACGAAACATATAGAGCTCAGAAATTTCTTTCTTTCACATTCAAAGGAGTATAAATAGCACTGCGAAATGAAAAATGACACGATAGCACCATGAAGCGGGTATGTGAAAAGTACAGAATTAATTCTATTATAACCCCTAACCCTACCTATACAGCAAGTACATTTTAATGCAGGTTTGACACTTGCATTCATACATGTCATGTGTACACATCAAGTTTGAAAATCTTTCTATCTTCCAGGTTATGGGAAACTTTAATTTTTACACATTTTGAGACAAAACTAGTTCAATAAATGTGTGCTGAATTCTGCAGTGTGTATTTGTTTTCATAAAACATTTCTTTTTATTTTAAAACACTCGTTACAAGAATGTATATTATTTGAAGAAGATAAATCTAAATGTTAGTAGTTTGATTTTTCAATATCGTAAAAATAAACATATAACAGCAACATAAACTTATAACTGCAGTAAAAGTAAATATTTTCTTTCTCTCAACGAAGAATGTTTACATTCAACGTTGCTGACTATTTATATAATGGAATACATTAGTAGCAATGACACTAGGTTAGTTTAACAGTAACAAGGACTAAATACGTGGCGAGTTTTATCTTTTATCTAAAACAGTGTTTCCAAAATAGTTCTTTCCAAGAACACAAAAGACCACAATTCGATTTGTTTTGAATCCCAAGAAATAATTAAAATAAAATAATCTTAATACATTTATCACAAGCCCCTAGATTTCGCAGAACCTTATATTTCGTGGCACCCTAGATTAAGTTGAAACCTTAGATTTTGTGGAACAGCATTCGGGAATCACTGATATAAAAATACTGTTTGCATTAAGATGTGATCCAGATCTTCCGCAACAAAATTTCTTTTCAGTCTTTATCTAGATATATCTACATGCCACAAACTCTCTGATGTCAGAACGCATTCCAGTAACACTGTATTATCTTCGGGCATTCAGTCAACTACATAGAGAAAACAGTATGGCATGAATTCTGAACATTCTGCAATTGTGCCCTCCACTGTTGATATAAGTTGGGAAATGTTGTAGTGATATTAGTTGGGAGATGTTGTAGTGATATTATTTGGGAGATGTTGTAGTGATATTAGTTGGGAGATATTGTAGTGATATTAGTTGGGGGAATGTTGTAGTGATATTTATGGGAGATGTTGTAGTGATATTAGTTGGGAGATGTTGTAGTGATATTAGTTGGAAGATATTGTAGTGATATTAGTTGGGAGATGTTGTAGTGATATTTATGGGAGATAATGTAGTGATATTAGTTTGGAGATGTTGTAGTGATATTAGTTCGGAGATGTTATAGTGATATTAGTTGGGAGATGTTGTAGTGATATTAGTTGGGAGATGTTGTAGTGATATTAGTTGGGAGATATTGTAGTGATATTAGTTGGGAGATGTTGTAGTGATATTTATGGGAGATAATGTAGTGATATTAGTTTGGAGATGTTGTAGTGATATTAGTTCGGAGATGTTATAGTGATATTAGTTGGGAGATATTGTAGTGATATTAGTTGGGAGATGTCGTAGTAATATTAGTTGGGAGATATTGTAGTGATATTAGTTGGGAGATGTTGTAGTGATATTAGTTGGGAGATATTGTAGTGATATTAGTTGGGAGATGTTGTAGTGATATTAGTTTGGAGATGTTGTAGTGATATTATTTCGGAGATGTTATAGTGATATTAGTTGGGGGAATGTTGTAGTGATATTTATGGGAGATGTTGTAGTGATATTAGTTGGGAGATGTTGTAGTGATATTAGTTGGAAGATATTGTAGTGATATTAGTTGGGAGATGTTGTAGTGATATTTATGGGAGATAATGTAGTGATATTAGTTTGGAGATGTTGTAGTGATATTAGTTCGGAGATGTTATAGTGATATTAGTTGGGAGATGTTGTAGTGATATTAGTTGGGAGATGTTGTAGTGATATTAGTTGGGAGATATTGTAGTGATATTAGTTGGGAGATGTTGTAGTGATATTTATGGGAGATAATGTAGTGATATTAGTTTGGAGATGTTGTAGTGATATTAGTTCGGAGATGTTATAGTGATATTAGTTGGGAGATATTGTAGTGATATTAGTTGGGAGATGTCGTAGTAATATTAGTTGGGAGATATTGTAGTGATATTAGTTGGGAGATGTTGTAGTGATATTAGTTGGGAGATATTGTAGTGATATTAGTTGGGAGATGTTGTAGTGATATTAGTTTGGAGATGTTGTAGTGATATTATTTCGGAGATGTTATAGTGATATTAGTTGGGAGATGTTGTAGTGATATTAGTTGGGAGATGTTGTAGTGATATTAGTTTGAAGATATTGTAGTGATATTAGTTGGGAGATGTTGTAGTGATATTTATGGGAGATAATGTAGTGATATTAGTTTGGAGATGTTGTAGTGATATTAGTTCGGAGATGTTATAGTGATATTAGTTGGGAGATGTTGTAGTGATATTAGTTGGGAGATGTTGTAGTGATATTAGTTGGGAGATATTGTAGTGATATTAGTTGGGAGATGTTGTAGTGATATTTATGGGAGATAATGTAGTGATATTAGTTTGGAGATGTTGTAGTGATATCAGTTCGGAGATGTTATAGTGATATTAGTTGGGAGATATTGTAGTGATATTAGTTGGGAGATGTCGTAGTAATATTAGTTGGGAGATATTGTAGTGATATTAGTTGGGAGATGTTGTAGTGATATTAGTTGGGAGATATTGTAGTGATATTAGTTGGGAGATGTTGTAGTGATATTAGTTTGGAGATGTTGTAGTGATATTATTTCGGAGATGTTATAGTGATATTAGTTGGGAGATGTTGTAGTGATATTAGTTGGGAGATGTTGTAGTGATATTTATGGGAGATGTTGTAGTGATATTAGTTTGGAGATGTTGTAGTGATATTAGTTTGGAGATGTTATAGTGATATTAGATGAGAGATATTTGAGTGATTTTTGTAGGATGATGTTTTAGTGATATTAGTTGGGGCACGGTAGTGAGCGGCAGCGCGTTCGGCTGGCGATCCGAAGGTCGTGGATTGAATGAAATATTATCTTATACATTACTACAAAGAGGATTATTGCGTCTACGCTAATCCGTGGTCTTGCATTTTTATTAATGTTGTAAATGATGTTAAGTTACTGGTTTTCTTGCTTTGCTCTTGCCATGCCCGGATGTCACTCGGGAATTTTGGTGGAAGCTAGGAGTTTTTTTCCAGGACTTGAGGGTGTCTTTGAGTCTACCCAGCTCTGATGGGTACCTGACATTGGTTGGAGTATAGTCCAAAGGCATAGTGCTGGCCATACATCCCCTAGTATACCGTGGCCAAAGAAACTGGTGAACGCTGGGTGAACGCTGCTTCACCAGCCCTACGATCAGTTTGGTCCGAAGGGTATTTTACTAGTTGGGAGATGTTGTATTTATATTTGCAGGGAGATGTTGTGTTGATAATTGTTTATGGCAGCATCGCCGCGTCTCATTACAGGGAGACGAACTTATTTCTCATCACTCCTCTCCCCCCCCCTCCCATTCGTGAACTGATAGTGTCACGTGAGCTATTGGCGCGATTTCATGTTAACATCCCTCGCTGAGCACTCCGAGTTGACGCCTTAATTTAGAGTCGGAGCAAGTCATGCGCTAAGATTCTATTTACGGCGGCTGGGCAGCTCCCCGAGATCCCTGTTTTATGACAGATCCATCCAGCATAATATACTTCTTATTAAAAATTGAACTTGCAACAATGTTTAATGCAACCATCGCCACGTTTTGTTTTTCTCTACAAACAACATATGCTGGTACAAAAACAAATAACTAAAAGTCATTATGTAATTAATCGCACATGTGAAAATCCCTTAGAATAATCAATAGTTCTGTGCCATCAACTAGAATCTAGAATAACTTAGATCTATATAGATCTATTAGTCTATATGTACTAGATTTGCAAGAATAAGTTAAGTATAATTTTACCAAAATCTCGTTCAGTTTTGAGATAAAAATAGACAGTTTGGAACTGATGTCATAAGAATATGTCTATGTTTGCATCAATAGAAGATATCCTGATTTTATTTGACTGCAGCTGATGAAAAGATGGCCATACTGATTAGAAAAAAGCCATTACGCCTCTCGATAGGTTATTGAGTCCAACTAGAGTGAGGTCGGGCTAGTGAACCTTTTTTGACCATGGGAAACGTTCAACATTCACAACACTATGTATAAGCTGGATTGTTTAGATTTGGATATGCTGCCTATTCGTTATTTAAACACTAACACATTTTTATATGGTTAAAAAATGATTGACACAAGAAAACAAAGAAAAACATAAGATGCAGCGATATAACAAAACGTACAACGTTTAATACAATAAAATTATCTTATAAGCGAAATACATTCATTTAGAATTTAAAACGTTAATGAAGTATTTTTTATATAAATTCTTAATGAATTAATCAATGTTTGCTTAATTATATTTCTTTTCAGAATTAAAAAAAAAGTTTAAAAAAAAGTAATGTTTGCTGTGTTGAAACCATTGATGAATAAATGGATGGGAAAGTTATGTTGACATAGGAAAACTTCGTCAATTATGTAAATCTAATAAACATTGTCGTTACTCTAGCCTTCATTAATCATGTATTTGTGTATTGACAGTATACACTTACAATGTCATGTAGGCTACACAAAACGTTCATCTTTTTTTTCTTTTTTTTTTTTTTTACTACGGTTGATGATTTATTATGTCTCCAAAATGAAACCATAAAGATCTCAGAATTCATGTTCATTAGTCGAACAGTGAAACTATAATACAGAAAGTCATCTATAAAAGCAATCACTTGTTTAATTTTTATACCTTAGCACAATTTCTAGAACCAATAAGAGAAGGTTTTTGTTTCTTCAACTTCTTGTGCATTTATTTTTTGCTTGGTGTGGTAATTTCATTTCTTGAACTAGAATAATGTATTTTATTGACTAATGTTATATTGTCTTACTGTTGACCTAAGTGATATAGTTGTGGTGTGTTATAAACAGTAATTGACATAGTACTTTGTGAAATAATATTACTGTAACACATCAAAATACAACCAAATGGCCTTCTGCTGGTGTACAACTATATACATTTTTTTTAATGGTAGTTTTTTGTCAAGTAGAGACCCAGATTCTATGAAGATATTTATTGATCTCTCCATCTTACTTTCTCTCTCACACCTTCTTAATTCAACCATTCTCTCCCTTCCGAACTCTATGTTCTCACATTTTCACTCATCGCTTCCTATATATATATATATATATATATAAAGATCTTTAAGCAGCATAAACGTTGAATGTTTTTTATCCGATGATACATTGCTGAAGGCTTAATGCTTAATGTTTAATACTTAATGCTTTCATTGCTTAATGCTTTCAATGCTCAGAGTGCATTTGCATTTACACTGCTTTCTGGTACGCCAAGAGTGTATTTTACGTCCAGTATTCTGCAAAAACATGGCTGATCTAGACATTCTGCATGGATAGAGAGCGGCTCCCTAGTTTAGCCCGGTGACGGACACCGATCGGAAAGTGGAAGAGGGGGACGACCACTTGGTATAAGTAGAAGAACCATGGAAGAAGACGTTAAGAGCTGTGAACAAAATATGGCTCGCCCATGATAAGAAGACATGGCGTAGTTTTGTTGCTGCCCAAGGGAAGAGACAAAGAATAATAAGGGATTAAAAGAGATTTAGAAGGCATTGACTGGGAGGAATATTTTATAAATCTTAGTTAATTTCTGGAAACAATATTTTCAATGTCAATGTTTGTTGTCCAGTGCTGAGTTGGAATGTCCAATTTTAAACTGCTCACACTGGTTGGTTCGTAAGCGGTAATCATAGTAGTTATGAAGAAGTATATTTTAACATTAAAGTATCGACCTAAATAATAAAGTTAAAGTGTAATATTTGTTTTCTTTAGTACTTTATACGCTAACATAACCTCGACATACACAACTAATTGGTATTCCAGAACGTTTCTTAAAGTTAATTTCTTTTTTTTTCTCTCCATTGAATCAGCAGGCCTTGATCCTTATAGTGCATCTTAAAGCATCTGAGCGAAGCAAGCAAGGCGGATTATCTTTCTCAGATTTTGTAAAAAATAGAAACATATTTTTGTTCCGATTATAAAACATGGAGCGGAAGTTGATGCTTTTTCTAATGTCCACCTTTGTTGTGTAAGTCAACAACAGTGAATCTGGTACACGGGATGAAAGCAAACAAACAATTCTTTAGCGAGCAAGAATCAATCAACTGCCAGAAGATTCTATGCCGTATTGAGTTTTAAACAAACGAAAAACTTAAAAATACATAAGAAAAAAAATGTTGATCTATGGATAAAATTTGAGGGGTTGTACACATGACACGTCCACTTTGGCGAAATTACATTGCATGACGTAAAACCTGTTTTAACTAGATACAAAACCAATCATTGGTTGTTAACGACGTCTGTTGTGTACCGCTCAGTGCAGGTTTTCTGTGAACGCAATAGAAGTTGTACAACAACAAACAAAAAAAAGTTGTACACAAAGAACGGCCTGCCTCAACCCTACTCTCCCTAAAGGTGAATGACGAATTTAATTACCCTTACCTTTCCAAACAAGCAATTTTAAACAAGCAAAAACTTCCACAGAGCAGTATCGCTTAAAAGTCGTTAAGTTTTTTTTTTTTTAAATCTGTTATCATTATTCCAGTTTTTTCTTGTTCAAAGGTCATTGACAACCCCGTGAGAGACTCATTCAGGGAGGGGCAATGACTCGTTGAATGAAACTTACGTGTACAACGACTTCCTTGGTTTTGTCCAGAAAAAAAACTATTGTAAGGGGATGTAGCTTGCAGAGTGCGATATTATGCTGGTGAAATGCATCAGACGTTTATTCATAGAGAGACATAGATCTACGTGTATTTTTTTGTATAGCAAAACTAGGAAATGCGGTAATTCTTGACTATAACGCTGACGTAACATATGTTATCTAAGGGTGATGTAATCAGGTGGTGAACTGTGCAGAATGTGTAAATGAAACTACGAATAATATAAGAAATTGTAGTGGATAACATAATAGCGTACAAATTACACCAAGAAAAAGATAAAATTATATAAAAAGAGCAGTTTTTTTTTATTTAAAGAAAGGAGAACGATAAAATAGAATGGTATACACAATAACAATAAACGAGCATGTTTTTTTTTTCCACACGAGTAACAAGCGAGAGGTTCAAATAAATGTACAGTTCGTTTACCTATAATATTGTGTGTACTAAATACTGACTATTTCTTATACATAAACTACACAGGTCTCGTCCATTGTAATACTTTTGGTGTTTTTTTCTAATACTGATAAACAAATATTTTATAAGTCAATTCATGTCTTAAGCTTTTTATCTCTCCTCACCACACACACCATCGGCATACATTTGGTAAAGGAGATGGCTGCCGAAATAAAAAGCAAATTACAATGAGAAGAAATATAGATCCCTGTTTCAAGGTCTCCATAAGTGCCAAGTCTCTAAGCGAAACTAATGTTCTGAGTGTCTAGACAAGGGAAAATGTCACTTGCGCAACGACTATGTCCCGAGTTGCTACTTAGATGTCTGTGGCAGCATATGTGATCTCTCAGCTAAATGATTTAACTCTGGGACCTCTTTGATCTGCGAGAGGTGTATTTTTACTAGTATCTATGGCAATTCTATCGAACTGAGAGTAAAAGCATTGTAATAAGAACGTCTCTACTCTCTACTATCTATCTATCTATCTATCTATCTATCTATCTATCTATTTATCTATCTATCTATCTATCTATCTATCTATCTATCTATCTATCTATCTATCTATCTATCTATCTATCTATATATCAATCTATCTATCTATCTATCTATATATCAATCTATCTATCTATCTATCTATCTATCTATATATCAATCTATCTATCTATCTTTCGATCTATCTATCTATCTATCCATCCATATATCTATATATTTTATAAAGTAACTTGCGTGTGTGTCCAACCAATCAAAATTGGTTTATTTTATAAAATCATATTTTAGACGCATGCAGAAGACGGGTGCATCCACAGGGATAATCCTAACTTGTAGTTAAATAAAAACACAAGCTTTATTAAACCTGATTACAATATTTATTTCAAATTACTATCTTAAATGTTTTCAGTAAATAAAGAATAATTATATTTTTATTGTTATTATAGCTCTCAGTTCATTGTAGTTTATAAAATTATTTTTACCTGTAGCTTTAGCCCTACCTAAGCCTTTTAGCTTTGTAATAAAAAGTACTTGCCTATTTTCAACCCGATGATACTATTTATTTTAAATTACTTTCCTAAATATTTTCAGTAAATCATTATATTTTTAAAAATATTACCTCAAGCCTATCTTTTTGTTCACTGTAGTTTTATGAAATGTTTATATGTAGCTTATACAGGCCTATTTAATTATTCCTCGGCAACGCGGGAATTTAGCTTGCTTATCTCTATATTTATATATATCTGTTAGTATGTCAATATGCATAGATTATATTATTATACATATTATCTTCAATAAAATTTAGCTCTAGTATTCAAGTAATATAATAGGTCACGTGTACCTTTAGCCCGAATTAGAGTAAAGTCCAGTTCAAAACTGTCTCCTTCACCTTTTAATCCGACCTGGGATTTACTGTGCCAAAATATATCTTCACTATCTTGTCATCTGAGAAAGAACAGGGGGCGGTAACCTCGGCCACGCGTCTATTTGCACAGATTAGTATATTCATGTTTTGACTACAGATATTTATACGGAAATTCTGTGGGGTTCATAATGACTCCTCCGCCCCCCCCCCCCCACCTGTCCATCGCGACGCTTTATATTATTATCCAAAATTTTGGCATCCTGTATTTTTAGTTTTGCGTTATTCACGTTGGCCTACTGGCTATTGGTCAATAGAGGAGTTTCCACTTTCTTATTGGTGTCCATCACAGGACTAAGCTAGGGAGCCGCTCTCTGTCCATGCAGAGAGTCTGGATCACTCTTGTTCTTCCAAAATACTGGACGCAAAATACACCCTTGGCGTACCAGAAAGCAGTGTAAATGTACATGCACTGAGCATTAAAACATTAAGCAATAAAAGCTTAAAGCATTAAAAACATTAAGCATTAACTCTCAGCAATTTATCATTGGATGTAAAAAAAAGTTCAATGTTCAAGTCACATAAACCATATATAGCATTAAAAATATTTTTTTTACTAGATTTCCACTAAGTTAAGACCACATTAAAATTTCGTTTCTAACTATACGCAGAAAACGTAGACATGGAACTATGATGTAAAGGGCAGCGGAGAACAGCGGATGGCAGAGAAGAGCAGAATATAGGAGTTACTCCCAGATTCATTTTTTTTTTTAGAAAATGAAAATGATATCTAGCTGGTCTCATCTTTTTTTCGTATGCTTGCTAATTACGACTCCACCGCTGACGGCTGATATAATAATGCAAATAAAAATAGAACGGCAACTATTTTGTTAAACAAAAATAAATAACAAAATAATTGCAAAACAAATTCTAACCTATCCACCAGGCCTCTCCAATGTATAATATGAAAAGTGTGCATTATTTGGTGTGTGGGTAGGATCGGTGGGGGGGGGGGGAGGGGTCCTGTTTAACTAAGGGTCATTGATCCCTGACCTGGGATTCGCTGTGCCGAAATATGTCTCCACTATCTTGTCATCTGAGAAAGACCAGGGGGCGGTAACCTCGGCCTCGCGTCTATTTGCAGAGATTTGTATATTCATGTTGGACTACAGATATTTGTACGGAAATTGTGTAGGGCTTATAATGACTTCCACCCCCCCCCCCCCCCCCCCCCAAAGTCCCATCCCGATGCTTTATTATTAAACTCCGATCTTTTGGCATTATGTTTCTTTAGTTTAGCGTTTTTTTCACGTTGGCCTTCTCACTATTGGTCAATAATGGAGTTAAAGCACGAACGCCAATAGCTATGGTGAATTGCACAGTTGTTCACTAATTGAGCTGGTTATCTTGTGCAAATTCTCATTTGTTTTCTATTCTTGCATTATTTATCAGGTATTCCTTCTGCAACAACATATGTTTTTTTCTTTTTTTATTTCTGTCTTTCAAAGCACATCCACACCCATACAAACACACAGGCGGCACACCCATACAAACACACAGGCGGCACACCCACACACATTTAAACACACACTCGACACATCCATATGCATACAAACACTCATCAAGAAAAACAGTGTGTGTGAGAGAGAAAGAGAGAAAGACAGAGAGAGAAAGACAAAGAGAGAAAGAGAGAAAGAGAGAGAGAGAAAGAGAGAAAGACAGAGAGAGAAAGACAGAGAGAGAAAGAGAGAAAGACAGAGAGAGAAAGAGAGAAAGACAGAGAGAGAAAGAGAGAAAGACAGAGAGATACTCAGTTAATCCATGACTAAGCTGCAATGATCTAATAGGGCTTTAGTTAGCACGTGACCAAAATCTAAAGATTTTAAGTTTACAAACAGTTACTTCTTATGTACAATTTCCTTTTTTTTGTAGACTTATGCTATTTTGTTTTTACCGCAAATTAAATATAGTATTTTTATAAATATCGACTGTGATATAGATATTGTTAAATATTTTTCAGGTTTAATAACATATTTATAGGAATACCTAAGATCACTTACTGCTTAAGCATTATGACTAGGACTTCGCCGATTTAGTCCACTAGGGAAAACACTTGCAATAAATTAATGATCACAATAATCTGCTGTAATTTAATATAATGATAATTTGAAATATTACGTGAATCAGTTCTCTTGAAATATACAATATAATAACACAATTAACGGTCCTGATATTAAAAATATTTCGAACATAAAATCGTACACAAGAAAAAGGGCGTGTCGTACAATTAATATCATTTTATTTTCATTAAGAATTAAGATGGCGGATGTTTACATAATATCACGTGGCATGTAGACCTTGTGATGTCATTACCCAACGCTCTATGTATGAAAAATTAAAGTATCCACATAACCAGGACGCGATTAAAAACTACTAAATTCCACCATTACCTTTATATTCGATGTTGTTTTTAAAGAAAAAGCAATACAACAAATTACAAATTACGTATTTATATAGCGCTATTTATTCTTCGAAAGCGCTTTACATTTACCATATGTTATTGAAATAAATAAACTGCTTCAATGCTATTTGAAAGCAAAACACAATCTCTCTTACTTTGCTTTGTTAACTTTTAAGATGTGCCTCCCTTTAGTGAAAAAAAAAGGAGACTGTGAAGAGTTATCTCTCATGTTAAACTGAAAGAATCGTATAAAAAAATTCGTGACAATGTTTCCACTAACCCGACTCATGGTCATCCAGGGCTATTGTGTGTGGAGTTTGTATTGCTTCATTTCGGGTGTCTATTGGTAAGATTTCTCCGGTCAGACTTCTCCGTTTTTCTTTGTTCCCTTCAATAACCGAAGTTTTGGTGTACTCTTTTCGATCTTGGCGATTGCATATTTTTAATGTTTCTTAGTATATATTAGTTTAATAAATCTAATGTTTTTCTTTACAGATACGATTGTTGCGTCCCATGTGATTTATTTAACTAAAGTATTGCATTGAGATAAATATTTTATTTGCTGTTAAACTGTTAATATTAAGACATGTATGCTATAAGTGTAAGCTATTTCCTCGTAGCTGAACAGACACATGCAATTAAACTGATAAAATCACTTCAAAAATCAAAACTATTTTTTATGTTCGGTCACATTTAAAAACACATAATTAAGATTTTAAACACTCTCACGGTTTAAACTCTTTTGGCATTTGTTTACGCAGATATATATTTCAGAGTCATTAAGTAAATAAGTCCAACAATTAATTATCACACACACATACATACTATTAACAAACAAATTATCTATTTAAAAAAAACCCAGCAACAACAAGAGAGCATTAAAAGTAAGTATGGTACTTGTCTTGTGAATAAAGTTTGGAAACAATAGGCAGTTTCAAATACATGGGAGCTATTGAATCAGAAAAGGGCTCAAAACCAGAAGTAATGTCCAGGATCGCCCAGACTACAACATCACTAGAGAGGCTCAAGATAATACAAAAAAAACTAGAACTTAGCCCTTAGCACCAAGATGTGCTCACTGGTCCTCTACATTTTCTCATATGCTTGTAAGTCCTGGACATTAATAGCTGAGCTAGAAAGGAAGATCGATGCCATGGAGATAAGGTGCTCCAGAAACCTTCTCGGCATCTGCTATAAAGACCACATCTCCAATGAAACGATACGAAAAAGCTTACTCCAGGAAATTTTGCAATGCGACGACCTGCTGGCCACAGTAAAGAAAGGGAAACTAGAATGGTATGGCCACATAG